>JAZKJV010003179.1:600000-1194947 GCA_037367405.1 Ottelia alismoides
GGAAGTGAAATCCATATCCATGTCATTTCTTAGATGTTTAGATCCGAATAATCCCGACCGGAGCTTCGTCTCCAAGTCCCACTTCCCCTTGCAGATTCAGATGTACGCATGGAGAACGAATCTAACCCGAGTCGGTTAGGAGGAGAACCTCCAGATGTAGCATGCTCTAGACTGCCATCGAGAAACTTAATCGACCATCAGACTCTTCTAGCCGATGCACAATCGTAGCAGAGTAGTCCTGGACCATTCAGCTAGTTGTTCCAAGCTTCGCAGCTTTTGAACTCCATGATCGAACCATCTCTAACACCACCTTCATATCTGCTTTTCTAGGCCATCTCATCACCATTGGATGAGATGGAGGCTCCCAGATTAGATCGTTATCGCATCTTCATACCCAAATTTTGGAGGTCCAATCAGATGTAGGACAAATCTGATGTGCACGTCATCGCCTTTTCACTTAACCGTCACATCCAGCCAACGACCCATCAGAGATGTACGTCAGAGTCTCACCCCTATTGCACGCTCCTATAGGGGTATATTTTGCTTTAACCCCTTCTTTTCTGTCATTTCCATTTTATTTTAGTAATTGTAAAACATATATAAACCTTTTTCTTGTAAGGATGTCGTAGTTTTCATAATTGCAATTTAGTCCAGCTAAATCGAACTCATGTGCAGGTTCACGTGTTATTTCTTGCACATTTGCATATTTTACCTGAGCTTTCATGTGTTATCGAAATTAGTAATGTTTTACGGAAATCGCATTTATGCCCCTATTACTCTGAATCACGAGTAACACATGCATTATGCTGGGATTTTTGTGCTTTGGCCATGTGCTTCTACTGTGTGTTATTAATTGGCTCTAGAACTTAAAGTAATTGCTATTAGGTCCTTTTGTATCAAACAAATTTATTTTGTGTCTTTTTTATTGCAATAAGTTTTTAATTGGCTCCACAAATTCAATAAAAAAATTCTCTGTAGCACCTTCTAATATGTTCTTTGCATGGTAATTTTTGTCGACTGATTTTCTTTTATTTATTATTAAAAATTCAAAAACTTGTCAAAAATTACCTGTTTGCTTTAGAAATTTCATAAAATATTGAAAATACTCCTTAAAATTCTAAAGAAAGTAAGATAAATTGGATAAATTTATTTTTACTTATTTGATCTTCTGTCCAACTTTCAACTTATTTCTTTTAAAAAACTTTAAAAATTAAAAAATAATAAAAACACAATAAAATCTTATAAAAACCTTTTAAATCCCAAAAATTGAGTTTCTTATCTTTGTTTGTAGATATTTAAATATAGTTTTTTTTTTAAATTTATTTTCAGGAGTTTTGGACCAACTTTCAATTTTTAATTTTAAAATACTCCTGATTGAGGACTGTTTGCTGGATTTTTCAGTTTTTTATATTTATAAAATCATTAAAAATTCTAAAAATTCCATAAAAATAATAAAAAAGTATAAAATTGTAAAAAATTAAAAAATATTACCGAAATTATATGGACATTTCTACTATATTTGAAAAAATACAAAAAATAGTAGTTGTGTGTCTTTAGTCATTGTCTTTATTTGCTTTGCCTTGAAAATTAAAAATATAAAAATTTACAAAATTAAAAATCATTAGAAACTCAAAATCAGATAACACAAAAAATTTAAAAAATTAAAAACCCATAAAAATTTTAAAAAAATCATAAAATCCAATAGTAGTTTGCTTTGATTTTCCTTCTTTTGAGTCTTTGATTTTTCATTGATTAAATCTCCCTCAATTTATAATTGTCGCCTCCTTGAGTTCGACCCTGGGAGCTTTACCAGGTTAATAAATAATAGCTTCAACCACTCTCTTTTACTTTCTTGATTAATTTTTTGGTTGAATAATTTTCTCGATTTGTAGCCTGATTTCTGAGGTGACAGTGACACTATTAATTGCTTAATTTCATTAACTTATCCCTAGACACTTGTTCTGATATCACTCGCCAAATCCACTTCCTTCTTAACTCTTAAAAAACTTTGGTTCAGGTTAGTAATCAAACATTTTGAGTACATCATCTCTTATGGAGCTACCATCTTGCATAATGCAGTGAGCCATGTCATTCATGATTAAATATTGAGAGCACACATGTTTCCCAAAACATCTTCTTTAGTTTCATAAGGATTTTGATAATTACAATCATCATTGATATCATATTTAAAAAGCACATTTGATGATATATTAAGAATGTAGAGTTATACAAACCATGGGTTGTTGTCATATTGTATATTTAATTGCCATTGCTCATTATTATGAGGAAGTTTGCATATTGCAACCACATACATTATGTGTCCAATTACAAGTACTACATCCTGATCATGGATCCAATCCATGATATTATACGTGTTATGATTGAGTATAGTTTTGAGTGTGTTCAATGAAGGTTATCTGGAATAAGATAATTTGCATAAATATATTTACCTTATTAAGGGTTTTACATCAAAGCTGCCTTGCCATTTATACTCTGAAAGTACATTCCCTTATTCACTTTCAAAGCAAGAGATATACTTACTGTTATATCTCTAGCAAGATCTTGGATCTCCTTTCTACCTTTGTTACATCACAATTATATGAGAACTTGCAACTTGACTAAAAATAAGCAGGTGCTCATTCCGCCTTACTAGTCCAAATTGCATTTCCCAATTCGATCTTTAACACTCGATCCCACCAACCCAAAGTTGATGTTGACTCGTTGTTAATTGAATCAACCATCAACATGAATAGCACTCATTGTGTGCAATTCAATATTGCCCTAACTATATAAGGATCAATATTTGGGTCAAACACATATGGCCTTACTCTTTTGAGAAGCAAAGAGCACGATCCATATGCGCTTATATGTAGGAGTAGTCACTTCGGACATGTGTCTCCAGCATACAATCCTTGTTGACGGAACCCTTTGTATCGAGCAGACACCATGGATGTCATTTACACGATCCTCCATATACCATTAAAATTTTAAAAAATCATTGTGAATCATATTCATAAAAATATAATTTTTCTATGGGAATTACATCTATATTCATAATAGATTGTTTATTTTAATTGGACTAATTAATTTAATCACATTAAATCAATTATCAATCTAATCAATCAACCAACAAACAGTTAGGGTTTGCTTGATATTACCATATAGTATTATGCTCACACAAGTACGTATTATTCTTGAGTTTTAGTAATTAAAGTACAATTTGATTTACTCATATCTCCCTATCATCAAGATGGATCAAGCCATGTCGGACAGCCAATGCTAACATGGAACGCTTCCACTTCAAATGCTACAAAGGGTGCCAATTGAATAACCCATTAGCATGTCCATGGCCTAGACATTGTCACCGTAATGACTCAAGAACAATAATCATTATATTAATGTACATGCGAATTTCTTGATCATTTCTTTTATAAATGGCATTATACTATATAGTAATCGATAAGAAATATTAAACATCTAAACAATTTTGAGATCCAAAAATTTTAATCATATCAAGAAAGCAAGTTTTGTATGTAAAAGTAGTCCTATAACTATTGTAAGATAAACTAGAGTTTTGTCATAAAACATTCATTCAATGATGATTGATGTTTAACGAAATATTTACAAAAATAAATATTAAGCATCAATTAATCATGTCAAATTCATAATTTCCTTGATTGACATTTAATGATAAACAAATTAATAAAGTAATATTGATTATCCAATAAGTATCCAACCCATCTCCACTAAATATGGAATATCTTGGGCAAATAGAGTCGGAATCATGTGAAATAATTCGTGTGGTTTGCTGGTATAATTCTCTAGATAATTAAAATTTTTATTCATTATGGGAAAATAGAAATAAAAAATTAATTTATTACAGATCCTTGAAGACATGAAAAAACTATATCAATGTAGGAACTTTTCGAAATTTATTTTATGCATCTTTGGTGCCAACAATTGTATACTATTTTGGGGACATATTTAGATATTATAATTCATTTTATTTTCCAAAAAACTTGTCCAAACAATGCATAAATAGGGGCTTTTCAACTTATCATAAACAATTCGAAACACACACCAAATGCAAAACAACGAGTACCCACACAATGGATATACAAAGCTTCATTCACCTTGGATGTTGGATCATATCCAAGACCATTAAACAAGGCTTTGATACCACTTGAAGTCTAGTATTTGGACCTTAACACATCATGGAAGCTTGTAGATCGCATCGAATACGATATAGAAGAACTAGTCATACTAGTTACAGTGGGCAGTGAAATTCAAAATTTTTAAATAGATGAAACCACATGATTCGAGAAAACTTCTAAAAGTGTTTCATCAATATCACAAACTAATAATTAAGATTACCTCTTGGATCGTGTTTGCGATTGTGAATCTCTAAAGTAAGAGATTCTCCTGTCTCAAGTTCAATCAAATGTAGAAGCACATGCGGGCACGTAGAAGACATGCGGAGCTCCCACAATCCATTGGAATCTCCTGATTTTGTCTATGAAATACATATACTTCTTCATGAGAAAGGAGCACTAAAGAAGGGAGAGATCCACAAGTAGTTGATCTAGAATCATAACGACATTGTGAGGACGACGCACTCAACAACCCTAAAGTGGATGTCAATTAGTGTTTGAGAGTGGGAGGATATGGATGTGTTTAAGAAAAAGTGAGAGAGAGAGAGAGAGATTTTATTTCTCTTGTAACTGTATATGTAGTGCGTGTAAAAGAAAAGGCTAGTTGTATACTTTCTTTTATATTGATGTACTCCTAATTCAAAACAATGGTTGAGATTTTATGGCAAAAAATTTACAACGACAACTAACTTATTTTAAAAGAAAATAGATATGTTGTAATAATCTTGACATATTTATTTTCATAAAATCAAGATTCTCATGAATGGAATGGGACTAAGCCTCCACAATCCATTAAAAGGCATTGGAGAAAACCTCCTTCCCTTTTAATCAAGGTGGACGACCACTCTTGATTGGAGAGAGAAATATCTCTTCAATACTAATGTAGTCTTATTACATTAAATCTTAATTAATCGAATATTTTGTCAACCAAATATAATCAAATAATTAATATAAATTATTTAGGGATTTTTACCTGGCAGATCCTGTAAACTTTGCCAATTACCTCCACGACCTTTGAAACAACCTAATTCCCCCCTTGACCCCGTAAACTTGCAAACTCTTACCCCATGAACCCTCTGGGTAATATGTTCAAAGCCCGTAGGGGTTCTTGGGGTAATTTATAGGGTTGATGGGGTAATTACATTGTGCAAAAGGTCGTAGAGGTAATTTAAAAAGTTTATAGGGTCTGCCATGTAAAAATCTCAATTATTTATGACAATTGTAAACAAAAACATTGACAATTATGAATCGAATTCAACCACCCAAAAAATGTAAATTAAGTTTACAATTATTTGTACAATGTGAATCCAATTCACATCAACATTGAATTCGTAAATAATATTTATAATTATCTCTCACCATTATATTAAAATACATATATAATATTAATGATTATTATGTATAGTGATATCGATATTATTCCCATCTTTGATAACTAAATCATATTTAGTTATCTTAGATGCCAATTCTCATTTGCCTAAAAGAATATGAATCATATTCCCATTACTTGTGAAAATTAAATCACATTTACTTATCTATTTCCCACTGCTCAGATACAGTATAATCAATTGAATTATTCTAGAACTCTTTCAAGAATAATGTGTTTTCTCCGCGAATATTTGGAGATAAGGATAGGGCGACTGTACATTCCATGTATAGTGATTTGCATATTAAGATCATATCTCAAATCCAGATCTCTAGAACCTCTCATAAATGTTTCATTAAATGACAAACGTGAATCTAATCTTCTCATTACATTACAATCATATTAAGATCAATGCCCAACATTTGGATTAAGATTAGTTTACTTATCTGCTAAGAGGAGTCAGTAAAATCCAAACCAGTTTCATCACTCCCTTTGAATGGAAGTGTCACGGTTATATAATCATTTACGATCATATCACACTCAAGTATTCCTAATAATCATACATCCTGCATACTGAAAGTCCTAGATTAAACACAAAGTATTAGATCATATTTAAACTTACTTCTTCAGGGTTTTATCGTTAAGTTTCTCATTAGATCGTTGGTTGTTCATATTGATCATATACATTCCAAAAGCATATATTATAAATTCTATAAATCTTCAAAAGTGAGATGACCAATCTTGGAATTTGATCAAGATATATTATGAGTGAGATAATATCTTTTGGTTCAGTAATAAATCAGTATGATCTCTTTGAGAGATCATTTTACTTATATGCCCTCGTATGCACTCCCGCTCACAGGTGTGTAAACCTTGATTAGGTCATCAACATATTTAGTCTGCCAAATGTACATACTCAAACATATAGTAGTACATCTGTCACTAATCAGAGGATGTGTACATATAATGTGATATTCTCCATCAAAACTCAAAATTAATCAAACTGACTTTCATTGTACTCAAAATCAAATAATCTTTCAAATTGAGGTAATTTCATAAAAATCATAGCTAAGATTTGAAGTATGGCTTTTTGTGGTAATATTGTATATTAAACCTATGTACATTATTTATTTATTCATTTTCCTTTATATGTTTTTATATATTCTATTTTTAGTTAATTGAAAATACTGTAGTAGACTTATATAAATACAAACATAAACAAAATCTTGCATATATTGTATTTGTAGCAATATATATTGTAAATATACCTATTTATTTAGCCTAATAAATCACCTCTTAAAAATCAAATAAAAATATCACTAATACACTTGTAAAATATTTTCAATTAATAAATTATTAATAATGTATATAATTGAAAAATAATAAACTAAAAATTAAGATGTTGTAAATATAGGTATATATACATATAAATAGTACATTTCATTTATTTTTACCTTTGTATATATTTTATTTAATTATTTTAAAATCACCATAATTAAGTTAATTATTTTCTAATATTTTTTATTTACATTATTTTTTATTTTAAATTTGTTATCTATTTTTAATTTTTACTCATTTTTCATCCTTTTTTTATCGTTTTCCCTATTTTGTCCTTTTCTCCATGCCTTTCCATTGGTTGGACTCACGTATGTTGACCCAGGTCAACTCTCCAGTCCATGCCTAATTCCACAATTTCAACGTGCCTCCCTCTCTTCTCCAAATTTCCACACATGCTATGATCCTTAATGCCTTCCACCTTCTTCTCATAACCTTCAACCTAATTAACTAACTCCTTCGCCACCTCATCCGATCCTTTAATCAGGCCTCGATTCGCTCGTAATTTGAAAATCATATCTAGTTGTACCCTATGCCTAGTTATACTTCCAGATCGTCGCCTGCCACCGTTTAATCTGAGCTTGGCATCATTCACCCGAGATTGAGTGATAGAGAGTGCACATCGGTGACAGATGAGTGTACTTCCAATCAGGAGTATTAGTTGAGATCTTGAGTCACGATCCAATCCACTCACCGGACCTTCACCGGCATAGACCCACCTCCCTGCTGTAAGAAGCAGATCGAGGAAAATCTCATCAATTCCTTCACCATATAGGTCCTTAGGTCGTTTCCTTTTTATTTATATTTTAAATTTTTCTTGATTTCATGTTGCTAGCCTAGATTTAATTTCAACTCCACCAGCACTGACATGCAAGATTGGGGCTCCACTCTTATCAAATCTTCAACTCTAACATTCGACTACTCTCACCGAACACTTCTTCATCCTCTCCATGTATGTCCCCCTCCACATCATCGTAGATCAGGAGAATGGTCTCCCTGTCTCAGCTGATCGTCGAAGACACTCATTCACACACAATTAATCACATTTTCTACATAGTAAACCTTGCAAGAATGCAAACTTCAAGCGGTGAATCTTTTGTAGAGACTAGGAGCGCACCTGTGTGCGATGGGTGCAAGTTGGAGGTCCATCTGAAGCTTAATCTTTTCCGACCCCCGGACTACGCATTACTTATCACCGATTGCCGTGGAGTCATTCATCAGAAGCATATACAATGAAGGAATGTAGGGAAATCGTCATGAGGAGTTGGTGGTGTAGATTGGCTAAGATATTGTTTATCAAACCTCATCAGTCTTTACCTTCTTCGTCGTTCTTCTAGAGGTTTTCTCGACCACACGATCGATAACAAGCTCTGCCATATTGAATCAAATCCTCACCTTGCCTCCGAATTTCACTTGTGGATCGAGTCTCTAGAGTTGATCAAAGCCATCCATGAGCATTGCCATTCCCATCATCCGATAAATGGTTCAGAGCCATCAGAGTCGTTCATTTTGCCATGTGGATAAAGGGTAAGAATTGTGCTTCAGACCTGTCGTGTTTTTATTTTGCAAATGATTTCCAGAGGGACACGTGTCTTGTTTTTGTTCATTGATCATTAGCGTAATTTTCCCACTATTTATATTAATTGCAATCAAGTCCATTTTAAACTGTAGAGTGTGATATGCACGTACCTTTCATGAAATTATAATAAAATCCTCGTATGTTGCTGTTATTAGCAGGCTTTTGGAATTAAATTAATTGCATTCATATCCATTCCAGCGCATATCACATGCAACGGCAATGTCTTTTTAGATAAATTGCATAATTGGCCCTACAATTTTCAATTGTGTTATTCATTTAGTCGCGAAACTATTTTTTTATCCATAACCTTGTGCATCAGCAGTTATTTTGCATGATAAAATGAATTAAAAATAGCAAAACATCAATAATAATACCATAAAAATTACATTAACTACATGCAAATCTCATTAAGTCATGCTAATTTTTATTTTTCATTTTGATCATTTTATTATTTTTAATACAAAAACACCATGAATATCCCCTATCTGCATTTAGAAGTCAACAAAAATGTAAAAAATTTCTCTAAAATTTCTGAAAACTTTCTTGAGTATTGTTTTGATTGATTTTATTTTCTGACCAATTTTCATTAGTTAATTCTGCATACAAACAAAAAATGTTAAAAAGAAAAAAACCATTTTAAATCATTGAAAAATAAAAAAACTTTGCAAAAATAATTTCTAGAAAATAAAAAAATTATCTTCATGTTAATGTTTATTTCTTTAATTTTTAATTTGATTAACAATTTTAAAAATCTAAAAATATCTGCATTTTTTCTGTTTGCATTTTATTGTTTTTATTTATTTGATAGCCTTTAAATTTCTAAAAAAATTGGAAAATCATAAAAACATTGGCAACGTATTAATAACACAAAAACAATTTTATTTAATTTGTTGTATATTTTTGCTATATTTTAAAAATCCAAAAAAATGCATTCTTCAACTCTTCTCTTATTTCTATCACTTTGTTTTTATTTTCTTTTTTTTTGAAAATTTAAAAACATTAGAAAATTTTAAAAATTCTTAAGCAATTAAAAAAATTATGAAAATTAAATATTTCTAAACAGTTAAATAAACAAAAACATCACAAAAACCAAGTATAAATCGTTTTAAAAGTCATTTGTCTTTCCTTTGATTTCTCCCTGAATTGAATAACCCTCAGGGTTTTTATAGCCTTCCTGAGTTCGATTGTGTACATTATAAAGTTAAATTAAATTGCAATCATTTTTTCTTGCTTATATTATTTTCTTGCTTGTTGGCTTGAGATGTGAATAATCAAAAAAAAATTGCTTAGACTTTTATTAGGTTGAGACAACACTTGTGCATATTATACATTCTATTTATTAATAATTAAAATATGATAAATTGTCCTGTACAAATGGCATCGTTATTGGGGAGGCATGGCGAGGGTAGCTAGGTTTTCCCTTTAGCCTGTTATTCTTGGTTGTAGATTTCAGTTTGTATTCTCTATATTTTTCTTGTATATATTTTATGTTTTCTTTTATTTTATTCGTGGTCTATTTTTTTATATACAAATGTGATAGACATCTCTTTTGATTCTTCTTTCTTGTGAGGGACCAATAAGCGAGGGCGACATCTCTAGGAGCACCGGCGGACCTGAGTAAAGCGGAGGTGTCTCATTCCTCTACCGAGCTACAGGAGAGCGTTGAAGGAGGAGCATAAGTTTTGGAAGAAGTGGGTTTTTTGGAGCACTTTGCACGTTTTTTTGTTTTATATAACATTTTATTCTAATATTGTTCTTGTAAAAAAATTTAATTATTAATTTGTCACTTGCCTCCATTTTTGTTTTCTAAATGGCCATTATGCACCTTGTGTGTGTGGTGTCTGTTTCACCAACTGCCGGTACACTGCAGGGACCTCACCTCTTTTTGCTTTCATCGACTTTATTCATTATTTTCTCACGATTTTCTACATTTGAGCCTTTAGAATTAGGTTTTATTATCTTACTTGAGACAGGTAATCAATTAGGTCCAAAGCCCCTAAAAGAATATTTGTTCCTATATATTAGATCGTAGGATTAGACTTAGTCAAATTAATTGGTTCTTGCTTGCTAATAGAATTTACTACTAGAATGATTCTCGTGCACCATTTATATTATTTTTTTGTCTTTATTTTATACGCAGATCATCTTGCATGTAGAGTGCTGGCAAAATGTACACATCCCTTTGCATGCATCATTGATTTCATCATGTATCAACTTTTCGATTTCCTTCCTCGTTTTTAGTCACATAAATCAAAAGGAATTGGAATATTCATTATTATGTATATATAAAAAACTTTAAAAAATTATAACTGTATAAAACTAGGACTGCTAAAGAAAACACGACCCTAAAAGAAATGTAAGGATAATATCATTTTTTTGGGGGAGTAACCCCCTCATTATTTGTAGGTATTTACCTCCAGACATAGTGGGTGAGGACATAGCCATAAGGATAGAGCCCAAATCCCTAGACTTGGGCCCTGTGCTCATATACACATCTCTGTGGTGTATGGTTGAGAAGCAAGAACTTGCCTTAGATGTTAGAAAATCATTTTGGTGTGCTCATTCTCCTTTCTCCCTTTGGGCTTGATATTGAACCAAAGAGCATGTGTAGATAGTTCCGTAGATGGGGGAGGACTGAGGATGTACGTTGGGCGATAGTGGTGACTCACCATGTATGTGTGGTTGTAAGTAACTTCCTTTAGATTCATTAAAACTAAAACTGAAAAAAATAAAAGATCAAACTCTTACATTCTCCACTTATGTCTAACTGGTGACATGGGGGTTTGTATTGTGTTTGTTTGTTAGTACAAAGATCCTTCCGTACCCGTCACACCTTTTCTTCCTTTTTCTTCTTGTGTTGACCTTATTGTTCTTGCATCTTTCCTATTGACATCGAAGTTAGATTGGAGTATTTCATATTCAAACTCCGCAAACTCATTTCAGACTCCAGTTCGATCATCATTTCGTAAAGACTCACTTTACGAATAACCCTCTTCTTCCACATCACCCATCTACTCATCTAATCCATTGTTTGAGATTGACTATAATCTCAAACTATCATTTGAGACTCCACCAATTTTTAGGACTAATCTAGTGCCCTACACCTTTTCAAAGTCAGAATCAGAGCACTTGATGCCACCAAAGGGCAAGGGTTTAATGGCAAAGAAGAGTGAGATCAAAAATACGATGTTAGCTTCCATACAAGCCATTCCAGCACAGTTGAGTGAACAAGATGACATCCAAGCTATATTGTGAGATATGATATTAGATCTGAGGAATGATTGATAAGATAGGAGAGAGGAGGAGCAAGGAGATGGGAATAGGAGAAGTGGAAATCCATTGATTGAGCAATAAGCTAAGAGTACACTTAAAGATTCCTACAATCCAGTGCAAGAAAAACCAACTACGGATTCAAATACCTGCGATTCATTGGCATTTTGAGCTTAAACCCACAATTCTACCTCACTCCCAATATTTCACAGACACGTTGATGACTTAGCATTTAATCGTCTTTATTCATTTATTATGGCTTAAAATCGATTATAAAACACCTATAAATTTCAATAAACCTATTCTTTTACAAACCCTAAATCTTGTGTAAATATTGTATAGTTATCAATATTTTAACCGAAAATAAACAATTAAAGATACCAAGGAAAATAAAGAAAATAAAAGATAGTATATATGTAATATATACAGGTTGAAGCTGACCTCATGACTGGGTCAAGATTTGACATGATCGACAAGAAATAAAGTAGGGGGAGATAAGGCCTAAATAACAAAAATACAAAAAAAATCAAACATCCACTTGTGTACATTCATCACTTGTATATTACTATATATATTACGCATCCTTTTCATTAATTCATTTATACTTAAATTAACCTCAAATAAAGTTCCTTTCTTCTTTAAAATTGTACATAAAAATATTTTGTAGATAATAAAAATAATTGTAAAAATAATCAAAGTACATTGTGTAAATAACAACACTCTAAAAAAGCCGCAAAACTCAACTTGTCAGATCAATATCTTCTCAACCTTAAAGTTAATCAAACTCACTTTCATTGTACTCCAAATTAAATAATCTTTCAAGTGGAAGTGGTTTTCATAAAAATCAAAGTTAAGTTGTCAAATATGGTTATTTGTGGTACTATTATATATTATACCTATGTATATTATGTATATTATTTACTTATTTGTTTTATGTACATATTTGTACATATTGTATTTTTTATTAATTGTAAATAGTGTATTTTATTTATTTAAAATACAAATAAAAAGCATAAAATAAAAATTCAACAAAAATAAAATCATGTAAATATTGTATATGTCCCACTATGTGTATGCTGCAAATACCTCTATTTATTTAACCTAAAAAATAACCTCCTAAAATTCAAAGAAAAATATCATTGACATCATTGTAAAATATTGTAAATTATTAAATTGCATGTATATTTAATAATTAATTAAAAATCACAGTATATTTTATTTAGGTATATATACCTATATATAACATAATTTAATTGTTTTACATTTGTATATACCTTATCTAGTTAAATAAAAATAACCTAAATAAACTATATTTAATCCTTAACATTTTTATTTACATTATTTAATTTTATATCATTTTCAATTTTAACCTAATCTATTTAACATTTATTGATTTTTGTCATTTTCCCTAATCTATCTTATTCCAGGCGGGATGCTATTTGTCAATCCCGGGTCCGTTGACCAGGGTCAACTCCTCAATCCTCACTGAAGACCACACAATTCGCCCTCCAGTATTCCATATCGCATTTTTCCCAGACGTCATGGTCATTAACTTCTTCCGTCTCCTTCTCCTAATCTTCAGCCTAATCATCTGATGCCATCGCCACCTCATCCAATCCTTCAATAATGCCTAGATTTGCTGACAATTTGAACTTATAATCTTGCTAATGTTGTGCCTATATATGTTTCCAAATTGTCACCCACCGCCATTTGATCTATTTTAGGAGAGGATTTTTCACCCGAGACTGAGCTTGGAAGATTGAGAGGTGATAGATCTTTTTATCGCCACAGTCGTGAGTGTGTGGTTGATCTTCCTCCCGTTCTTCACCATCGGTAGTGTAAGCCAATCTCCTTGCTTCTAGTTTTAAATTTTGCTTTTTAGATTCTGTGATTAGCTTTATTTTACATCTTCAACCATCAGCTTCGATCTGCAAGATCAGAGCTCTATCTGATCACCTCTCCTATTCTGACCTCGCTATCACATTCACACAACCCTTCTCCATCTTCTTCCACATTGGAGCCCCTCAGGTCACCCCATATCCGAGGAACGACCTCCACTCCAACCACACTCACCGGAGGTCCACATCCATTGACCATTCCCCTCATTTTCTGCTTCAATAAGCTTGTCAGAGCATCGCCTTTGAGCGTGGACTTTGTTATAGGTCTTAGGAGCACACAAGGGAGGAAGTAGGAGGTCCGCATGCAGTTGAACAACTTCAGGGCCTCCATATCTCATTCAAACCTTTGTTTTGCATCTTGGAGCTCATATTCCATTATAGGGGCACCACAGGAAGCCATAGCATCCATACGAAGCTGAATCAGGTAGAGATTGAGTGAGCCTTGCTCAATCAAACTTTGCCAAAACTCTCCTTCAAATGGGGTTCTTCTAGAGGCCTCCTTGTTCGCACAATCAAGAACAAAAGCTCCATATTAGATCACAGTCTTCCAGTTACGCCAAAGTCGCATAGTTTGATTGCATCTCCAGATTAAAACTAGACCATTCGATGGTGCTCTTACATTTGTCGTTCGATAACATCCAAATGAAGATCATCCCTCCAAGCTTCCTTGTGTATTAAGGGTATATTTGCGCTCACGTCCCTATTATTTATTTATTTTACAAATAAGTCACCTTGGGACATGTGTCAAACTGTGCCTTATTGAAAAATTACATTTATTGCCTTAGTATTTATTTTATTTAGATTTCGATCCTATTTGAACTGAGTGCATCTGTCACATGTGTTTTGCATGAAAATTGCAAAAAAAGACCATGCATGTTTTGTTATAATTTAGCCTCTAAAATAAAAGTATTTGCACTTATATCCAATCCAGTGTAACTGGTGTGCCTCTGCACGCGTATTTTTGGGCAAATTGCATTTTGGCCCCCCTAGTTCTTTTGTTGTTACTCATTTAGTCTATAAACTAGTTTTTCTTGCATTCAAACCCCTATACACCTGCATTTATTTTGCATGATTAAAAAGAATTAGAAAATAGCAAAGAACTAAAGAAAAAAAAACAATATTGGTTACTATTAAGCAGCATTTGCATCATTTTTTGAATTTTCATCATTTCTTTTATTTTTAAAAATTCATAATTGGCATAAAAAGTCCCTATCTGCATTTAAAAGTCAATAAAATTTATAAAAGCAATTGAAAAATTCTAAAAAGTTCTTTTTTATTTATTTTGTTTTGATCTAATTTATGTACCATTTTTGCATTAATATTCTTATAAATGCCAAAAATGACAAAACCTTTAAAACATAAAAAAGTCATATAAAATCATAGAAAATTCTAAAAAATAAAAAAATAGATTTTGGAAATTAAAAAAATTATTTTTCTATTTTCGTATTTTTCACCCATTTTAACTTCATTTGTATTTTAAAAATAAAAAAACATTCACATTTTTTATTTTCCTTTATTCATTTATTTGAAAGCCTTTAAAAATGGAAAATTCTCGAAAAATTATAAAAAACATTAAAAAATGTTATAAACCCAAAAATAACTTTATTTGTATTTTTTGTATATTTTTCCTATATTCTAAAAATCCCAAAAGTTACTTTCTTTCTTCCTTTTGTATTTATTTCTTTCATTTATTTGTATTTTTTACTTTTTCCAACAATTTAAACATTTGTAAAATTTAAAAATCATAAAAAATATTAAATAAGAAAATAAAATATAAATATAAAATTTGAAAATTCATTAAAATTTTTTTGAAAAATAACAAAAGCTTCACAAAAACCAAGTTTAGTTTCCTATGAGATTCCTTGTTTTAATTCATTTATTTATTAACTCTCGCGATTTTTGTAGACTCCCTGAGTTCGATCCTATATGCTATATAAGTAGTTAAATAACACTCATAGTTTTAATGCTCACATTCTTGTTTTTAGTTTGTTGGCTTGATCTGTATAGATTAATAAATAATTTTTATTTGTATTGGGAATTTTAGGGGTTGCAGCAACAATTTAGGTATTAGTTAGCTGAGCCCCCAAAGAATCCCGCTCAACACACGTCAATGAAGATCCTTATGAAAGCCTCCAATAATTAGACCGCATATGTGTCCCCATACACTTCCCTATCATCTCGTTAAAGGTGGTGAAGATGACAGCTTTCTCGTTCGATCTTATGGACAAAACATTATATTGGATTAACAATTTGGGAAAGATTATCAAAACATGAGAAGATTTGAGGTCTACTTTTCTAAGCAAATATTATCCAGTTGACATCTCAACCAAATGCAATCATTGATTGCCATTTCTCCCAAATCTCCCATGATCATATTCACGAGGCTTGGGAAAGATTTAAGGATTTGATGGAGAAATGCCCTCATCATGATATACCAAAGACGAGCCTCGTGCAAAATTTCTTTGGGAGTGTGAGCATTGAGAACTAAAAGCTGGTAGATGTTGCTTGTGGGGGGTCACACTTCAAGAAGGGTGCAGATGTCCTTTATCAAATCTTTGAGGAGATAATTGAGATCTCTACAGCTCTTTCTTCTTTACATGTCTTTAAAAAGCATCATGTGCCTTCTCCTAGAGTACCCCACAAGGTTGTCAACATGATGGCATCGCATCATGTGGATAGGGTGACAGTTCAAATCTAAACATCATAGGAAAGCACCTATCCAAAGTGGACATAATAGATAAATGATCCAAGGAGCTTGAGAAGCTTCAAGTGATCGAATAGAGGACAAAGAACAAAGACAAGCTGGATGATATCTCGAAGCATCTAGAGTTTCTTGTCAGTACGAGTAGTGCATATTAGAGTGTGAGTGCCAGATCCGATACCTCTACTTCTGAGTAGACTTCTTCAACACCAACACAACACAATACCCGAGGACCATCTACAATTCAGCACCTTTACTACGTGCAAATACCAGATCAGGTCTTGTAGTACCAACAGAAGCCCCTTTACATTCAGGAGCAACAATCTCCACTTCCCCCTATCATTTAGGAGGTGAATGGAATATGGTTCAACCGAGAGCGCAACCAACCCTATCCGTCAAGGCAATCTCATTTGGGTTCCCATTAGAGTTAGAGACCAGTCTACCATTTTCAGGCAGGGAGACCACAGCCCCAGCACCAACAGTTACAGCCTCACTTCTAGTCTCCGCCTCACTTCCAAAACTAGAGACATGGAAAACAACATATGTAGTCTGCATATTTTCATTGGCCCTATTATAAACAACAATCAGCATCTTATAGACAGTTTTCACATTATTCTCCTCCTCATTATCAGCAGCACTACTCTGGGTACCAACAACCTCCAAACTACCAGTCTAAGCGATAACGAGTCATTGAGCATATTGAGGCACCTTCGGTGAGTCCTACACTTGATCAGATTGCATTACTAATGAAGAAAATGAATGACCTAACTTAGAGTCTTGTCGACCTAACCACCACCATGATAGTGATTCCATCTCATATCGAGGAGAATCCCAACAATTTCATATGCAAGGAGCAAGTAGCTCATATCACACCCACCCTCGAGACAGGTATGGCCCTTGATTTTACTTATTTATTGATAGATCAATCGAGAGTTCGAGAGGCATTTTTTATGACGTTATTGTAACATTGCAAGGAATGAGATTCCCAGTCAATTTTTTTGTTATGGATAGGGATACTCTACAACATTATTCCATAACCCGATCATACATTGTCAGCCAATCCTTTGAGCGACTGAAATGGTAGTTAATTAGGGTACTAGAGAGATCATCTTTCACTCCTGTAGTAAGGTGAAGATAGATACGATCCCAGATCCGAGAACATCACTGACACCAACAACAACATATGAGAGAGAGAGTTACACCAGATTATGAGTACTGTGATTTTCTTGTTGAGTTTTGAGATACTGATCTATTCAATGATTTCATAGAAACCCAGGAGTTCCTTTCTCAGAAGGTTCTTTTGGAAGGCACAGTCACTTTGAGTTCCCTTGTTGACTATTCTTAGTCATTAGTAGATGAGAGGTATGTAACGGGACTACGTTGATATCACACAACTATTAATCCAAATGTTGGATCATAGAGGCTAGATCATCGTTAAATATCTAAAGATTTAAATTGATGATTTTACCACATCATCAAATGATTATCAAGAAAGGATATTGATGAATCTGTATTTCATCATCTTTATTCATTTATCTTGAAATCTTTTATAAAACACCTATAAATATCACTATTTCATTCCTTTACTAACTCTAATTCTACTGTAAATATTATATATTTATCACTATTTTAACCTAAAATAAATAAACAAAGAAATAAAGGAAAAATAAAGAAAATAGATGAGTGTATATATGCAAAAGATACATGTTGAATCATACCACAAGAGAAGGTCAAGACTTGACATGATCGACAAAGAATAAAGTATGGGAAAATAAGAACTAATTACGGAAAATTCAGAAAATTCATTTGCCACCTGCATATATTTACACATAGTGCAAATCAGATACCTTGTACCAGCGTAGTTGTAGAGGTTATCACAAAGCCGATTCAGACCCCACCTTAGTTTAAGGTTTTATTCTTAATGTTGATGGATGCCTTCCTTTTGTATCCCCACCAGATCTTTCTAGTCATTCTTAGTTCGCAACTGACTGAAGAAAAAGAATCTCATGTGCTCAAGGTTCTTGAGAGAAATCACAAGTCCATTAGATGGAATATTTTAGATCTCCTTAGGATTACTCCAGCTTTGTGCTCCCATCATATCTACTTAGAGGATGACAGTAAACCCTCTCATGAGTGTTTGTTCCATCCCAATACAAACCTACGAGATGTTGTCATGAAAGAGATCACAAATGGTGTAATGCTTGATTTATTTATCCCATCTCAGATTCCAAGTGGGCCAGTCCTTTACTTGTGGTTTCAAAGAAATCTAGGATTACTATTGTAAAGAATGATCGTGATGAGGAGATTCCAACTGGTGTACCTACTTCCTGGCATATCTGTATAGATTACCGGTGCCTGAATTCAGCTACCAAGAAAATATCACTTTCCACTACCCTTTATTGATTAGATTATTGAGAAGCTGGTAGGGAAGGGGTTCTTTTATTTCTTGTATGGGTACTTGGGGTAAACCAGGTTGCAATCGCTACTGAGAATTTGGAGAAAACAACTTCTACTTGTATGTTTGGTACCTACACCTTTAGACGGAAGCCCTTTGGATTGTGTAACGCCCCCACTACATTCTAATTGTGTATGCTGGTCATTTTTGCTGACATGGTGGGTAGTTTTCTAGAGGTCTTTATGGAGGATTTCTCGATATACGGGGATAGATTTGATATATGTCTTGCTCATATAGACTGAGTACATTAGTATTGTTATGAGGTAAACTTAATACTCTCATGGGTGAATATTCACTTTATGGTAACTAATGGAATTGTATTTAGCCACGTCATTTCCAAACATGGTATGGAGGTCTACCCAAATAATATTGATGTGATCTCCAAACTAGAGCCACTGTAGAATTTGAATCAGTTGAGGTCAATTTGTGGACATGTTGGATTTTATAAGCGATTCATTAAGGACTTCAGCAAGATCTCCATATCTTTGACTGAGCTTCTATGCAAGGAGAATGAGTTTATTATTTATGAGAAAGTCCTCCTTGCCTTTCACCAGATGAAATACGTGGTTATTAATGCTCCTATCCTCCACCCTATTGGTCTCTTCCATTTGAGATCATGGTGGATGCGTTAGATTTTGCAGTTGGAGCTATTTTAGGGTTGAGAATAGATGGGATATCATTTGCTATAAAATATGCCATCAAGACTCTTGATGAGTCGCAATGCAATTACACAATCACAGAGAAGGAGATGATAGAAGTGGTTTTTGCATTAGTGAAGTTCAGATTGTACCTCCTTTGTTCACATCTTATTGTATACATGGATCACACTGACATACGATACCTATAGACAAAGAAGGATGCCAAACCATGCCTTATCATATGGATCCTTATTCTCCGGGAGTATGATTTGGAGACTCGAGATAAACTTGGAGTAAAGAATGTTGTGGCAGATCACATTTCTCAGATCACATATGTAGAGACTTCTGAGCAGTCAATTCTTTCAATATCAGATACCTTTCCAGATGAGACCATTTTGTCTGTGGCCTCACTCCCATGGTATAATGATGTTATGAACTATATTGTCTCCAAAGAAGTTTCACAAGATTGCCCGAAAAACAAGGTTGACGGATTCCTATCTGAGATGCATTTTTACCAGTGGGAGGATCTGTACCTGTTTTGTGAGGGTGTGGATTATATTTCGAGAAGGTGCATTCCTTGGGAGGAATGCACCAACGTACTTGAGCATTTTCACAAAGTAGAGTCTGGTGGGCATCACTCGAGGAAGCGCACGATAGCTTGGGTTTTACAATGTAAACTCTGGTGGCCAACTCTATATAAGGATGCTACAGAATATGTTCGAGGTTGTACAGATTGTCAAAAAATGAAAGGACCTATTGGTTCTAAAGATACCATGCCCCTGAGATATATCCAGATTTTATATGTTTTTGATGCTTGGGGCGTAGACTTCATGGGCCCATTTCCTGCCAGTGAGGGATTTCAATGCATCCTCCTTGCCATGGATTATGATAGTTGTTGGGTGGATGCTCTCCCCACCCGGGCCACTGATAGTTGTATGGTTTGCTCCTTTATCAATGACCACATTATTGTGCGATTTGGGATTCCCTGGATAATCATTTCAGATGGGGGAAGCCATTTCTTTAATTGAGAGGTCAAGAAGCTTGTGAAGGAGCACACCATTAAGCATAAAGTTACGTCTCCTTACCACCCACAGACTAATGGTTTGGCTGAGAATTCAAATAGGGAGATAAAGTCCTAGATGCTTGACTCAGTTCTATGGGCTTGTCGGACGATGAAAAAGTCTCCATTAGGAGTGTCTACCTATAGATTGGTTTACGTAAAGCCTTTCAACTTGCTAGTTGCATTAACTCACAAATCATTATGGGCACTCCGTGTATGCAATTTGGACTATAAGAAAGCAGGACAAAATAGGAAGTTTGTTCTGAATAGATTGCTGGAATTCCGAGATTCAAGTTATTTAATGAAGTTGTTTCCCGGAAAATTAAGAATAGGAAGTTGTTTCCCAATTATAGACACATTATAAGGAAGACTTTCTCCCCCATCATAAAGTTTGGTTATTTAATGTGAAATTGAAGTTGTTTCCCGGTAAATTAAAAAGCAAATGGTTAGGATCATTCATTGTGAGGGTTGTGTGTGATAATGGCAGTATTGACATATCTATGTTGTCATCTGACGCACAACATTTGTTTTGAACGAACATTTGCTGAAGCCATATCTAGATCATGATACATTCTTGTATGTGGTTGATTCCATATTTGCAGTATCAGATGATGATTCCTTGATATCTTCTACATCTGTTACCTGAGTTGCTTTTCATTTTATTTTTTCTTCTTCCATTTTTATCGTTTACCTCTTTTCCATGTATGTGTGCTAAACTTAGTATGTACTCTATCCTAAGTATAGGGGAGGTGAACGACTTACTCATGTTATTGCTTATACTTAGGATTCCTTTACCCTAAGTATAGGGGAAGTGATGTCGTTCATTTTGTTTACTTTTGCATTACTATTTTCTTCTAATTGGTTCTCTCGCTTGTCCTTCAACTTGTTGATATTCTTTTTCTATACTTAGGTATCTTTTACCCTAAGTATAGGGGAGGACAAGTCGGGTCGTTGAGTTTATTCAATCTTTTTCATCGGTTTCCCCCTTTTTACAACATTCTATACTTAGGATTACTTGATCCTAAGTATAGGGGGAATCATCGACTTCTATTCTTTTTGCTATTCTTTGAGTCATTATTGCATAGATTCTTTTCACGTTTCATAGCACGATTTATGTATTTCTTTGTAGCTCGCTAAGTATAAGGGGGTTCTTATATATTGTATATATACTTTATCCATAACTCATATTTTTATAAATAATATGGATATTACATAAAAAATGTGATTTGAAAAAAAATTGTAAAATGATTTGCAAAAATATTTGCAAAAAAGTTTTGTAAAATATTTTGTAATTTTTTCGTAAAATTTTTTAGAAATCGTTTGTAGATTTGTTTGTTAATTATTTTGTAAAACTATTTTTGTACAAATCTATATAGAATTGTTTGTAAAAATATTTTGTTTGTAAAAAGTTTGTAATCTCTCTTCCATATCAAAATTATGTATATTGTACAAAATGTTTGTAAATTTTTTCATAGCAAAATGTTTGCAGAAACATGTTTGTAATTTTTTTTGTACAAATGTTTGTAAAATAGTTTGCAAAAACATTTGAAAAATGTTTGAAATTTTTCATAAAAGATTTCATAAAACTTTTGTAAATTCTTTTGTAAAATGTTTTGAAAACATTTGTAAAATTTTTGTAAAATTATTTTGTCATGTGGGATGTAGATTATTGGATATATATACATTTGTAAAATCCACATGTGTATAAAAATCTTAATCACTTTTCCTCCTATAAATAAAATTCTTTGTATATAAAATCATATTATAAAACTTGTACCTAAAACTTGCGAATAAAATCTTCTTGTAAAATCCTGTATAAAAGTTGTATAATTCTTGTATGTATACATGTATATATAATCCTTGTAAATACATTCAATCTTCTAACCCTTTTATTTCTTAAAAAAAGTTGTTTAAAATCCATAACAATTTGTAAAATTCTTTGAAAAATTTTCAAAAAAGATTGTTCTTTTATTTTCTTTTCTTTCCATTATATATATATATATATATCTTGCATTTTCATGTGCATTTTTTATAATGGTACTGGCATTTATACTAGCCTGGAATAAGTTGAAGAATGGTGCTTGGTTGGACCTTAATCTACTAAATCACATAAACCTTATAGGTGTCGGAATTAAGATTCTTCAGGTTTATAGACTTAATTCTTTGGGAACCACGAGACTTAGTTCAATGTTGTCTTGACTTCCTAAGTAGAATACTTCAAAACACACGCATCATTCTTGTTGATAATGACCTAGTCTGTACACCTGCACTTACACTTTGCTCACCTAAGATTGAGTGGTAGAGGGTTGTATTTGTAAGCATGAGACACAAGTTAATGGAAACATTGGAAATCACACATTTGTGGCCATTATACCCCAACCCGATCTAATAGCGATGAGGTCTAATGACCGAATATTGTGGGTTGCAATAAAGCTTCAAAAGAGGGATAGTTTACTGGATCAAGGGGGAAAACTCCTATTTTACATGCTGCACCTTTGTATACATTCGTAAAGAAATGCAAAAATAAAAAATCTCCAAAAAAATGGGTAGGCCTGAATGAAAATAAAATGCATGCTGGAGTATGTATATAGATCCATAGTCAGTAAGCAAACTTGAGCTTCAAAGTAATATATTTGTATGCCGATAGATGGATGACTATGCTACACTAGCCATGCATCCTAGGGTAGGTAGCTACAGTAGCTATCATTAATTCGTTTCTCCAGCTCCTCTTCTAGAGCTGGTTGCCCTTGAACTTAGATGATAATACCCCGCTTCTTGAGGAAAGAGTTATTGGATTAGGGAATTAGGGTCACCATGTTGTAAAAGACTGACTTTTACAGCTTCAGCTAAGGGGAGCTACAAATCACTTACACTTTAGAAGAAAGATTCATAGGCATATGGTTTGCATATGAGTTTACTAAATCTAACCTAGATATTGAGGAGACTTTAACAAAGTTCTATGGTTTCTAGAGGTTGTTGAGTGGCATGTTTGTTTCCCACTATGGTTATTGTCGGACATGCGAGCCCACGGTGAGCCATTATGCAATAAATGTTATTGCGAATATCATTCCCTATCTAAAATGAAGAATAGTTAATTTGCATAATAGGTCCTTTAGTACAATTTGGGTTATGTACAATGGCCATCTTGATGATCATACAACTGTTGATTCAAGTATTGAATCTTAGAGGCTGGTGCTTGGATGAATATCTAAAGAGTTAGATTGAGGACTCATCAAGTACCGTCAAGTGATTGTTAAGAGATGATCTCCAGCCTGAGTAGGAGATGGCAATCCTTTCTCACATAGGCTGATATCTGACAGACATCTTGATGCAGGTGCTCTGCATGGGAATAGAGATTCGGAGGTGTCAGATTAGTTAGGTCAAAGAGTTGAATTAACGAGATCGAGATAACCAAAGTCGTATGACGTATGCTGTCACGATATAGGCACGCATCCTTTGACCGGAGACAGATGTGTTACTATATGTCTGAGTATGTACATTTGGCAGACCAATAGGTTGATGACCTAATCAAGGTCTATACACAGACGTGGTGGTGTGCATACATGGGCATATGAGTAATACGATCTCTCAAAGGGATCATACAGGTTCATTGTTGAACCGGAAGACATGAGCTCATGCATGAGATATTGGGAAGAATCAAATTCTGTGCACAATCATCTCGCTTTGTGAAGCTTGACTGAATTTGTAGGTTTGATATATACTTTTGGAAAGTATATGATCAACACCTAGGTATGATATATGATTTTGGAGAGTATATGATCGATACCAACTCCCAATAGTCAAATAAGAAACTTAATTATAAAACTTTGAAGTAGACAGTGTAAAATTGATCTTATACTTCAGGTTTATTCTAAGTCTTCCAGTATGCTGGATGTATAGGTATTGGGAATTTCTGAGGGTGATGTGATCATAAACAGTTGTATAACCATGACGCTTCCATTATTAGAGAGTGATGAAATGGGTTTGGATTTTAGTGACTCCTCTTAGAAGAGAAGTGATCTGATCTTGGTCCAAATGTTGGATATTGATCTAAATGTGATTCAGATGCAATGAGAAGATTAGATTACGGTCTTGATTTAATCAAGCATCTATGGGAGGCCCGAGATCTGGATTTGAAATGTAATCTCAATATCCAAGTCACTATACATGGAACAATACAATCGTCATGTCCTTATCTCCAAGTATTCGCGGAGAAAGCGCATTATACTTGAAAGAGTTCAGGATAATTTCACTATTGATATATGTATCCAAGCATTGAGTAAATTGGTAATTAAATGTGATTTAATTATCATGATTAATATGAATTCGATTCATATTATAAAGAGAGTTAACTTAGATAATTAAATGTGATTTGATTATCAAAGATGTGAATAATGTGAATATGATTCATATTATTTGGGCACATGAGAATAGAGATCCAAGATGATTAAATGTGATTTAATTATCATGGATATTGAATAATGTGGATAGCACTATACATATTAATCATATATATTATAAATGTGATTTGTAATATATAAGAGAGAGATATTTGTAATTTACATTTGTTAATTAAATGTTAATGTGAATTGGATTCACATTGAACGCTAAATTGAAAATGTAATTCGCATTTTATTTTGGGTTGTGAATGTGATTCACAAATTTCCAATGGTAAGATTGCAATATTCACAAAATAATTATGAGTTATTTTTGTTTGATAATTTACAACAAGTGTTGTTGTAAATCTTGGAGATTTCCATGGAACAATGTAATCTCATGAGATATCATTTGATTACATGAGATTGCCACAAAATCCCATATTATGGAAGGAGGCAATCTTCATTCCAATAATCTCCATGATTCCTTAATTTAATTTGGGATTGATTTATATTGATTTATCAATATATATTTAATCTAATCAAATTAATTGTTGTTGGTTTTTACCCACACAAATCTTAGCCATTAAAAGAAACACAAAATCAATGTGAGCCATTGGAGTTGTGTTGTTCATGGATTGAGATCCATGGATCCCAAAATATTATAGGAGAGGCAACCCCTTTTCTCTTCTTTACACACAAAGAGAACATAAGTCTCTCTTTCTCTTTCTCTCTCTACATGCCCTCTCTTCTTCTCTCATGTGGCCATCCACCATGGATGCCCTAGAGAGGTTCTCCATCGCCGCAGCATCGTCGTTATGCTGCCCTATCGTTTGCTCGTGGATCTCCATCTCCTTCGGTGCACCTCGCTCGTGAAGAAGACATCGGATCTCGTGTGTTGAGATCAGGAGTTCGTCGCTTGGATCATCAACATGGATTGCGAGAAGCACATGTTTCATCAACACGCTCGCAAGTGTCTCCTCCGTCGGATCGGACTTGAGACAGGAGGTCTCTTCGTTTAGAGATTCGATCGCAACCATTCTTCAAGAGGTAATCCTATTACTTGTTTGTGGTTTAGACGAAATGATCTGAGAAGTGTTCTTAAATCATGTGGTTTCGTCACATGAAAAAATTTAATTTCCGCTGCATAGAACAACTAGTGTGACTAGTCGTTCCTCATCATATTCGATACGACACTCATGCTTCCGTGATGTGCTTAAGGATCTCTTCCCATATCCTTCAATTCTTCCAAAACTAATAATCTAATGGTCTGACTGATCTCCATAATTTTATTTTATGAAGATAAGTTTAATTCTCAATATTATTCTAAGTTCTTTATTTTTCCTTTATTCTTTTTCTTTTAGTGTCTTATTCTTCAAATAAGTGCTTGCTAAGGCACTAAAAAGGTAAAGCATAGGGGGTGATGAATCTGTATTTCATCATATTCATTCATTTATTTTATCTGAAAATCCCTTATAAAACACACGTAAATATCAAAAAATCTATTCTATTAATAACCCTAATTCTTGTATAAATATTGTATATTTATCACTTTTTAACCTAAAATAAATAAATAACAAAATAAAAGAAAAATAAAGAAAATAAAAGATTGTATATATGTAATAGATACATGTTGACTCTGACCCCGAGAGAAGGTCAAAACTTGAGTTGATCGATAACGAATAAGGTAGGGGGAGATAAGACTTAAAAACCGGAAAAATACAGAATATCAAGTTCCCTTTGTGTGCATTCGTCACTTGTACATTATTCTATATAATACACGTTCTTTTCATTAATTTATTTATACCCATATTCAACTCAAGAAAAATTGTTTTCTTCATGAAAATTTTACAAAAAAATATTTTGTAAATAATCAAAATAATTGCAAACACAACCAATGTACGTTGTGTAAATAATAACACTCTGAAAAATCCGCAAAGCTCAACTTGTAACATCAGTATCTTCTCCACCAAAATAAAAAATTAAACAAACTCACTTTCATTGTACTCCAAATTAAATAAATTGAGATGATTTCATAAAAATCAAAGTTAAGGTAAAATTTGGTTTTTTAGGGTTCTATTCTATATTATACCCATGTACATTATTTACTTATTCATTATCCTCTATATATTTGTACGTATTGTATTTTTAATTAATTGTAAATATTGTATTTGATTATGTAAAATACAAATAGAAATTATAAAACCAAAAATAAACAGAATAAAATCTTGCATATATCGTATATGTAGCACTATGTATATATTGTAAATATGCATATGTATTTAACCTAATAAATCACCTCATAAAAATAAAATAAAAATATCATTAACACCCTTGTAAAATATTGTAAATTATTAAATTATTTATATAATTGAAAAAATGATAACTTAAAAATCAAGGTGTTGTAAATATAGGTATATATACTTGTAAATAATATATTTTATTTATTTATACCTTTGTATATATTTTATTTACTTAATTAAAAATCACCATGATTAAGTTAGTTGATTTACTAACATCTTTTAGTTTCAATTCATTTTCCATTCATTTCCATTTTTACGGATTTTTCTTCCTCTTTTGTCATTTTCCTTGTTTTATCCTATTCTTCATGCCTTCCCAATGGCTGGGCTCAGGTCTGTTGACTAAGTCAACTCTCTAGTCCACGTCTGATTCCACAATTTCCATGTGCCTCCCTCTCTTCTCCCAATTTCCCCATGCGATATGATCCTTAACGCCTTACGTCTTCTTCTCCTAACCTTCAAACTAATCAACTAACTCTTTCCAGACATCATCAAATCCTTCAATCATGCCTCGATTCATTCGCAATTTGAAATTCAAATCTGGCCAGATCCTATGCCTATTTTAACTTACAGATCATCGCTTGTTGTTGTTCAATCCATTTTTGGCCTTACTCACCCGAGATTGAGTGACCAAGAGTGCATTTAAGTGAGAGAGGAGTGTACATCCAATCAGGAGCGTTAGTTGAGAGCTTAAGTCATGATCCAATGCACTCGTCGGACCTTCGTCGGTGTAGTCCCACCTCTCCGCCATTAGGAGCAGATTGAGACGAATCTCATCCATTCCTTCACTGTAGGTATCCTTAGGTCGTTTCAATTTTATTTCTATTTTAAATTTTGCTCAATTTCGTGTTGTTAGCCTAGATTTAATTTCAACTCCACTTGCTCTGATATGCAAGATCGTGGATCCACTTTCATCAGATCTTCAACTCTAACATTCGACTACGCTCACCGAACACTTCTTCATCCTCTCTTGCATTTGTCCCCCTCAAGATCATCGTAGATAAGGAGAACGGTCTGCCTCTCTCTGATGATTACCGTAGACACTCATTCACCCACCATTAGTCACCTTTTTTGCATAATAAACCTCATCGGAGTGTCGCCTCTGAGCAGTGAATCTTTTTCAGGACTAGGAGTGCACATGGGAGCGAGGGGTGCAAGTTGGAGGTCCACCTGAAGCTAAATATTTTTCAACACCCATATCGCACATCACCCATATCTACAACCATGGAGTCATTAATAAAAGCGATGATGTTGCAGGAACGTAGGGCAATCATCAAGAGGAGTCAGTGGTGTAGATTGGCTGAGATATTATCGATCGAACCTCGCCGGCCTCTTTCTTCTTCGTTGTTCTTACATAGGCCTTCTCGGACACACGATCAAGAACAACCTCTGTCAGATTAAATCAAAGACGCGCACTCAACCCCAAATTTCACTCGTGGAGCGAGTTTCCAGAGCTGATCAAACCGTCAACGAGTGACTCCATTCCCACAGTTCGATCAAAGGGTCAGAGCCATCGGAGCCGTTTGTTTCACCACGAGGATTAAGGGTAACAATTGTACTTCAGTCATGTCATGTTTTTCTTTTGCAAATGAGTTCCATAGGGGCATGAGTCTTATTTTTGTTCATTGAACATTTGCAATATTTTCCGTCTATTTATTTTAATTGCAATCAAGTCCATTTTGAACTGTAGAGTGTGCTATGCTCATGCCTTTTGTCAAAATTACAATAAAATCCTTGTATGTTTCTGTTATTAGTTGGCCGCTGGAATTAGTAAGTGCATTTATGTCTATTCCAATGCATATCACGTGAAGCCGCACACGTCTTTTTGGACAAGTTGCATAATTGGCCACATAATATTTTATTGTGTTATTCATTTAGTCCTGAAACTAATTATTTTAGCATCCATACGCCTATGCATCTACATTTACATTGCATGATAAAATGAATTAAAAAATAGCAAAACATCATTAATAATACTATAAAAATTACATTAACAACTTTCTAATTTCATTCAGTGACACTAGTTTTTATTTTACATTTTGATCTTTTTTATTATTTTTAATAATTCAAACTCCAAGAATATTCCACATCTGTATTTAAAAATCAATAAAAATATATTTTTTAAAAAAAAATCTAAAAACTTTATTAGTGTTTGTTTTGATTTATTTTATTTTCTAGCCAATTTTCATTAACTAATTCTACATAAAAACCAAAAAATAGAAAACCTTTAAAAACAATAAAAAAATCAATTCAAATCATTGAAAAATCCTAAAACTTTGCGAAAATGCTTTCTGGAAATTTAAAAAAATTATCTTCCTATTTGTATCTATTTATTTACTTTTTAATTTGGTTTTCTATTTTAAAAATATAAAAATATTTGCATTGTTTTATGTTTGTATTTTTTTGTTGTTTTTTCATGCATTTAAAGGTCTTTAAAATATTTAAAAATTTTTTACAAGTCACAAAAACATCAAAAAAATATAAAAAACAAAAAAAATATTTTTTATTTTTATCTATTTTTCTATATTTTTCAAAATCCAAAAGGTTGCAATTTCCTTCTTTTCTCTTATTTATTTCTCTTTGTTTTTATTTTCTTTTAGTTTCAAAGTTAAAAAACATTCGTAAAATTTAAAAATTCTTATAAAATTAATACAAATTCAGAAAAAATGACTAAAAAAATTATTAAAAAAATTCACAATAATTTTAAAAAGACAAAAACATCATAAAAACCAAGTACAGTTTGCTTTGAAAGTCCTTTTTCGTTTCTTTTTGAATATCCGTCTTGATTTTTGTAGCCTCCCTGAGTTTAGAACTATACACTATACAGGTAACTTAAAAAGCAATCACTTTTTCTTGCTTACATTCTTCTCTTGCTTGTCGGCTTGAGCTGTGAATAATCAAATAATTTTTGTTGAGACTTTCATTGGGTTCCGTTGACACTGGTACATATTCCACGTTTTATTTCTTAATAATTAAAAACCTGATAAATTCTCGCTCAATAGTTGCTAAGATATAATACTTTAGAGAAGGATTTCCATCTGCTTCTCAAGTTCAGGGTCCTTTCTTAATAATCATTTGATGATACATGATGTACCCTCAATCTAACTCTTTAGATGTCATCTAAGCACCAGCCTCTCGGATTCAACATTTGAATCAATAGTTGTATGATCATTAAGATAGCAATGGTACAATACCCTAATTGTTCCGAGAGACCTAATAAGCAAACTAGTTATTCTTTATTTTAGATTAGGGAATGATTTGCAATAACATTTATTGCACAGTGGTTCGTCGTGGACTCGCATGTCCAATGCTCCTAGTGACTAAGGAGAAACAAAGGAAGACATAAGTCATGCATAATATAGATGAATACTATATTATAATGACTCAATAACAGAAAGAGAAGTCAATGATTCCCCCATACTTAGCATCAACTAATCTTGCGTATGGAAGATTATACACTAAGCAGGGATGATTGAGGGTAAGAATAAATGAAATCTATGACTCGACTTGTCTCCCCCTATACCTAGAATAAAGATTCCGTAATTACAGAACATAATATCAGCAAGTTGAGAGACAAGCGAAGGAACAAAAAGGAAAAACTCGAGACACTAATCCGCATATACTTAGGATCTAGTCATCTTAAGTATAGAACTTATAAAAGGGATAAATGAGTAAAAAAGAAGAAAGAAATAAAGGAAAAGAAATGAAAAAAAACAAAGAAAAATGATCTTGTGTAGCTCAGGTTTCTAATTCTTCTGGTGATGCGAGTTCTTGAAATGCTACTTAAATTGAATCAATAACAGACATGAATATGTCAAGCTCTATACATGCTTCAACAATTGTCCACTAACCATGAATGGTTGTGTGTTAGATGACAACTTAGATATGATGATGCTGCCATTGACATGCACGATCTTCATTAAGTACTACCCTTTCCATTTTCTTTTTGATTTGCCTGAGAAAATACTCAATTTTACATTAATTAACCACACCTTCTGACCATGCTATAAAGTTCTTCATATGATATGTCTGTCATGTCATCGTTTGACTTTCTCCCTGTACATCTGGATGTTATCATATGCATAATCTCGGAATTATAGGAGTCTTCTTAGATCAATCTTATGGTTATAACCACTTGTTTGTGACTCCAAATGGCAGATGTTGACTTCCCAAAGTGATTTATGAATCAACTTTAGGGGATGATGGCATTGCTTCCCATAGGAAAGATGATACGAAGACATACCCAATGGGGTCTTGTAGGCGGTATGATAAGCCCATAGAATGGAACCAAGAAGTTGAGACCAGTTCTTCATATATGGTCGTACAAAGTTTGTAGAATCATCTTTGATATCCTTATTTGAAAGTTCAGCCAAGCAATTAAAATGTGACTGGTAAGGAGATGCAGCATAGTGATAAATGTTGTACTCCTTCACAAGTTTTTTGACTTCTATGTTGATGAAATGTCTAGCCCCATATATATTAAGATCTTGGAAATTATGAACTATATGATAATGTTATCCTTGAGAAAGAGACGAAATGTATGGTTATCTGCAGATCAAAGGATAATAGCCTCCACCCAACGACTCACATAATCCACGACAATCACTATGTATTCATATACCTACACGTATAGGCACCTTCTTTAGTCCAACTCCAGAGATGCATATTTTAGAAGAGAGACCTATGCCACTTAAGTAGTTCACTTACAAAGGATGGTCTACTTGTTCAGCCATGGATCAATACATACGAGCACATAAAACGATTCAGCACGACCCAGGTTGAGGTGATCTACTTTGTACAGGATGCATGACTATTCTTCCACTTCATTTCATCCTGTGTAGAGACATGTGAGCCTTTTGGTTTTTTGTAGTACACCACCTATATATTCTTCATAGTCCACAATCATCCCCATTTTTTTCATCTCATATGCTTAGGATACCAGCTCCTATGTATAGGGGGCAGATTGGTCATTGATTTGCGCTTTTCGATTTTGTTCTTTTTACTTTTCTCTTGTTTTCATTTCTTTTACACTAATCATTGTTCCCTAATTTTGGGCCACATTCTTTTCTATACTAAGGATGCCTTGTCCTAAGTATAAGGTGACCGAGTGATTTTGTTTATTTCATTTTCGGTTCTTTCTTTTATTCCTTCATTTGTATATTCCTTTTCCTCAGTCACCTCAATTTTGTCTTCCACTATACTTATGATGACCTGATCGTAAGTATAGGAGTGTAGACTGACTTATATTATTTTTCTCCTTTTTCACTTACTTTTACTAAGCACGAGTCATGTCATCCTTTTTCTCTATTGACACTATGAGGACATAGCACAAGCTTAGTATAGGGGTGCCTATGTATAGTATATATACTTGCGCACATAACTCGTACTTTTATGTATTTTCTATATCTATAAAATCCATAAAAAGTGGGTAAGAGTTAATTTAAAATCCATTTATTTATTATTTATAAATCCTTGTAAATAAGCAAAATATTTGCAAAATCCCTATTTAAAATTCATAATTTAAAATATGTAATTAATATGTATGATACTTATTTAAAATAATATTTATTAAAATATGCGTAAAAATCATTTAATCCTTGTAAAATTCATTGTATATAAAATTTGTAAAATTCATTAGATATTTAATACAAATAAATACTGGTAATTTATATTGTAAAATTCTTATACATGAGCTTGTTTATAAAAAAATGAAAAATCCATAAAAAAATACAAAGTCCCAGAATTCATAAAAGTTACAAAATCCTTAAAATCCATACAAATTAGTAAAATTCATAAAATATACTTCACAAAAATATGGTTGCTTTTGTATTAGCATTTTTCAGAATAAGTTTGACTTCTAAAACTAAAGATTGGGAATAGTCTAAAGGATGGAGCTTAATTATGGCCTTTATCTTTCATTGTAAGGAGTCTAGTTAGGAATTGGAATTTAGACTCTTCAGGTCATCGACATAAATCTTTGGGTTCCATCAGACCATGTTTGGGAAGTTAAATTTAACTTTACCAAGTAGAACATTTAGTGTCAACTGTTTAATTCTTCATCAGTGAACCACTTTTGGACACATGCACTTTTTACTTGGCTCGACTTGCATGAGGTGGTGAAGGGTAGTCCATTTTAATGGTGCATTTTCATCCTTGTCTAGTGGCATGGACGTTTAAAGACGGGAGTTGTGGGGTTGAAATAATGCTTCGGATGAGGGAAGAATCAGCTGGCATAATTTTTCCAAGACCTCAAAAAATAGACCATATTAAAAGATGTTATATACGTCGAGGCACAAAAAGATCGATGCAATGCAAGAAACATTATAAATCAAATACAAAGAAAAGCCACCAAATACCAAATATGGCCACATTGGTCCAAGATTCCAAAGAGCATGTACATCTTAGTGGAGACTTAGATATACTGGCTGGACTTCATAAGGAGATGTGACTACACAGGTCCCACTCCAGTTCTCTTTGCAATCTTATACATTCTCTCTCTACTCGATTTTGGATAAAGAACGACCTGACCTTATAAGGGAATACCCCCCTCCTCGAGGAAAGAGTAGTTGGATGAGGAACCATTGGAAGTATATTTTTAGGATGGGTGGTTTCTGCACTTCTTTAAGCAGGAATAGCTAACATAATTCACACAGTACATATTGAATTCAAGGTTGATAGAGTTTGCGATATGGATGAGTGGATATGAGTTGGTTGTTGAGGTGAACCTAAATAAGTATTTATGGAACTTGAGGATTGTTGAGACTAAAATTCTAATCCTAGTTAAGGATCCGACAAAATGCTTGTTTTAGGCCTGACCAAGCTCTGTCCTTTATATGTTCTCATGATTTTGTTTAGGAAATCAAATTCATTCTAATTTCTTTCTTTTTCCCTTATTTTTCAAATAAGTGTTTGCTAAGGGACTAGCAAAGTTTAAGTATAGGGGGTAGATGAATCCATGGTTCATTAACATTCTGTCTCCATTTTATCTTCAAACCCTTAACAAATACATGTAAATATTCATTAATTTCCATCCTTTACCAAAACTACATTCATGAATAATAATGCACTTTTATGCATCGAAAATTTTTTAAATAAATAAAAGAATAAAAATAAAGAAAACAAAAAGATGAAGGCGGATTTTAAATATGTATATATGTACAATATGACGTATACAATATAAATGTAATTGAAAGATTTATTTTAATAACTTAACCCATGAGACCAAGTCAGCATGGATTGGTCGACAAACAAACAAGTAGGAGGAGATAAGGAAAGAAAACCATAAGAAGAATTAATTATACACTCTACACATTAGTCATTATTTATCAAGTATTTATTAGAACTTCAAAGTTTTTTAGTTAATTCATTTATATATAATTTTCACCAAAATTTTTTCCTATTTATTTATAAAAATGAATAGAAAAATATAAAAATAAGTTAAAAATATTATCTTTTATATATTTCAAGAAATCTAACTTTCGAAGTGCCAATTTCTCTACTTCCGGACATCATAATTTTCTCATATGAACTCCAATTTCACTTTACTCACCTTTAAAGTGCATAAAATAATATTATCTAATTAATGGTGGTGATTTCACAAAAAATCAAAGTCTGTTTGCAAAAAGTCAGTTTTGGGACCTATTGACAACTGGGTTTCTGGGCTATTTATTTTATTTAGAATATATTATTATAGTTTTATTAATGTTATAATTTTAGTTTTTTTAGGTCTTGCATTTTAACCATGATTTATTTCAAAAACTTTTGACACTACTAAATATTTTAAATAAATGAAATACCTTAATTTATTGATGAATTTAACCAGTATAGTACATAATGATATTTATTAATACATTTAAATCAGATTAATAAAATATGGAAAAATTCACATATACACATTTATTATGAAATAATTAATAAAAAATAAAATTAGTATGTTATTTTTTAAATTATTAAATTATAAATCAGAACCCTATTTAATAAGTATACTATATAAATATTTAATAATATTATACTTTTATTTAATTTAATATTCATTATTTATAAAATTAAATTATTCTAGGATTAAGGTAATTAATTATCTATAATTTCCTTTTACCTATTTAAAATAAATTTATTTATTATTTATTATCTAATTATTAATGATATTGCATTATCTGAACGACCTAGTGCTGACATATGTCAGCACCTAGATCATCTTCCTCAAGAACTGATCTGTTGAAGCTTTGTTCCAATGACCCACTTCATTTATTTTTCCCATGACCATCTTTTGCCCTAAACCTACTCTAAGCCCTTTATTTTCTACACCTAACAACACTAATACACACCTACCCTTGATTCACTTAAATACCTTTCGATTATCCTATAATTGATCCCAAAGATGGTTTGTTCAACTTAACTTTCGACAACTACTAGATCCAACTGACTAAGACCTTTAATTCCCAATCATAAAGCTTCCTCCTCAGGTGACAGATGAGCGAGGTCGACCCTCAGCGAGAAAGAAGGGTGATCGAAGAGGAGTTACAAGGCATCGTTGCTTTGCATCATGGCTTCCATTACCGTATAGAGCTCCGAAAAATCCACCGTCTTGTCCAGTGAACACCAAAAGGTCATACACCTTCATATTCTCAGGTTAATTCCTCCACCAATTCCTAACTTTTTTATCATTTTTAGGCTACTTAATCATCATCTTCGACACCCTAATTTACCTCCTTTCGATTGCTACCAAAACCCTCTCCTGATTTGACTGGATTCGTTGATAATTTTGCATTTGAAAATCCAATTTTGAACCTTCTATTATGCGTAAGAACAACACATCTCCAGGTCGATTCTTCTAGAATCGAGCCAAAATTTCGATATTGGAGGTTGTTCAATAGGCCGAGTCTAATCCCAAGAGCATCTGAATTGATTTTTTGCATCAATTAGTTGTCAAAATCGAGCTACTTTTATACGTTACACATGGAAGCCCTTCTGCAGTTCCTAGAACCCTAATGAGAGATCCACCTTCTTCAACACCACTCCTCGCAGCATGGGAGCTCGAAGGGGGAAGTAGTCCCCCCTTTTGGCCCTATCTATACTTTATCACCGAGCAAAATCCATCATCATCGTGCATTGAGCATCAAATCACCGCTTGGAGCAAAGCCCTCGCTGGCGTAGTTCATCAAATTAGGCAAGAACAACAAGAACACGCGACACCCAGGCATGTGCCATGTGTCACCATCTAAGGGCCTAAATCCACGTTCACCTTTTTATCTTGACGTTCTGCCTCAAAACGGTAGAGAATTTACATAAGAGGCCCTCATGCTTTCAGAATTCAAGCTCTACGAGAAAGGTTTCCAGTATTTACATCTAGGTCTCCATACAAGGACCTAAATGTGAGAAGACTTATTTTCTTTCTGTTTTACTCCCTGACCAGGGACTAAACTGCATAATATTTTATTTCTGTTGTTTGTAGTTATACCACTGAACATTTGATGAACTTTGATTGCTCATTGGACCCTTATTTTCTAGCGATTTTTTAAGGGTAGTTAGCTAACTACCCTAACATAGATTTGAGAAAATTTCCAAAGATTTTCATCGCTTATTTTCATCATTTGGATTTGTCGAAGTTTGTCTCTATTTTGAGTTTTGTTTGAGTTTTCTCTTTGAGCATGTTGTTCGAGATCTTTGTGGATCTACTACATAGTATCATTATAAATATCTCTACCACATTATACTATATTGTAGATCTCTATTGTTTTGAAAAATATAAATTTGAAAATTAAATAAAAATCACAAAAGTTAAAAATCACATAAAAATCACAAAAACTAAAACCAATAAAGAATTTTCTCTCTTTATTTGATTAGAAATTAAAATTCACAAAAGTATCCTTTTTTCACAAAAATCTTGATGTTACTTTTCTACTATCTCGAGTATGACTCATGGATACTTACCTGGATAAATAAAATAGTGTACATAAAATAGGAATGAGTCGCTTTATTCACTATCCTTCTTCACTTCTCTCTCCTATTTTATTGAATTTTTATTTGCCTAATTGAGCCTCTTTCAACGGTTCACTATAGCTGACATTTCTCATTCCTTAACCACAAGTCAGACTCAGTTATCAACGACCAACAAGAAAATATCTCAATGGTGGTCGTCCACTCTATGTATGGAAGGAGGGCGCACTCCTTTCCATAATATTCCATCTTAGTTGATTTAATTGACTTTAAAATTATTGTATATAATTCAATCTATTTAATTTCTTTTAAATTATTTATTTATTGTTGGAAACTAAAACACAACAAGATCGTGGCCATTGACTGAAAGCACAAATCAATCTCAACCATTGAATTTGTGAGCACATAGATTGTGACCTATGGACATCCAAAATAGTATAAATAGAAGGGTATGTGAAATACAACAAGATCTCTCTCCTAATTTCTCATGGATGTTCTCTCTCTTTCCCAACAATGTGGCCATCCACATGTTGACCTAGGCATCCTCGTATTCTCCGCATCGTCGTTATGCTTTAGATCAACTACTCATGATCTCCCTCTCCTTCAGTGCACTTCTCTTGTGAAGAAGATGCCAGATCTCGTAAGATGAGACCGGGAGATTCATCGCTTTGGTCATCAACGTGGATTGCTAGGAGCACATGTTTCATCAACGCAATCGTAAGTGTCTCCTCCGTTGAATAGGACTTGAGGCAGGAGGTCTCTTCCTTTAGAGACTCGATCGCAACCATGCTTCAAGAGGTAACCTTAATACTTGCATGTGGTTTAGATGAAACGATCTGAGAAGTATTCTTGGATCATGTGGTTTCATCGCTTTTATTTTTTTTAAAAATCCTGATGCCTCGAGCAACTACTGCGACTAGTCTCTATCGATTTCATATGATGCGATCTTCTTGCTTCCATTATGCGTTTAAGTTTTTTTAACCTTTAGTGTGAGAGGGGTATTATCTCTTCCCATTAGATATGCCGAACTACCATCCATTCTCCTCCTCTAGTAACTCATCCTCAGGGAGTCAGGTATTTCCTTCTATGTTTAAGTAATGCTAGTATCGCGAATGGAAGAAGGGGGAGAAGTTGGAGCCTAGCCAGTGTAACTATGTTTCCTATTTGAAGCTTGGCCAGTGTAGTCAAGTCGTCTCTATGCAGGCATTGGACCATTATGGTCAAGAAATTTTGACTTTGGTATTGTTTCACTGCATTTATTTTGGGGCTTTTTCTTTGATTTTTTATCTTGTTTATTCTAGTTATTGATTTTTTGTTGGGTACAAACGTGATCAACCATGTGAAGTGGTTGCATTAGCCCCCACCTCGACTGACTGGCTAGAACTAGCATATTGTTTTAATCTGAAGCTTTATTTCAACCTTTTACTTCGGTCTTTTGATGTCCACACTATCAAAGAAAAAAGATGCATAGTATTCCAACACCTCGTAAGAGTTGAGATAGAGTACATATTAGTTCCCCATCAAAGAGTCTACTTAGAATGAGGCAATCTAGTTAGACACTATGCGCCAAATATAGAGATTATCTTGTAGGAACTTGGAGAATTAAGTCTATGACCCAAAGTTTCTAAAATCCTGCTTCTCTGTGTAGTTCCTATGAATGTTAAGTGGATCAAGGCCAAGTCAAGTTCACTCTCAATTTTTACTCATGATTCAGTTAAAAACTCGATGACTTTCCACTTTATTCATATGCATGATATGTTGAATTATTTGAAAATGCATGAAATGCAAAGGAATTTTTTGTATGAATGAATGAGAAACCATTTTATTATTTGAATATATTTTTTATTATACAATTAATTTTACAATAATTTAAGAAACAAGTATTTAATACAAAAATTTTATAATAATTTTACATCAAGAGTATTTTTTGCTATGATTTTACAGATTATACAAATTTTACAAGTTGTTACTCATCATGTATTTATTAAATATTATATACATAAAAGATGTGAACGTACGATCTATGGGTAAGTATATATGTAATATACACAAACACCCTATACTTAGCATGTGCGATGTTCTCATGGCACAAAAAGTGAGGAAGATGCACAACTCATACTAAGTGTAATAGAGTGAAAAAGAACTGAAGTATAGAAATTAACATGTCTTACTATACTTATGCTCTGGGAAGAATAAGTCTAGAAGAGAGATAAAATGGGGCAGTCGAGGTTAAGAGGTGAATAAAGGATTGAATGAATAAATATGGAGGGCACCGGTCCCCCTATACTTAGGCTCTAGTTAGCCTAAGTGTAGATGTAGGAGTAAGTGTAAGAACATATTATATTGAGGAATATTTAGAGAAGGTGATAAGATGCTTGGAAATGCCAAGAGTAGTAAGGTATCACAAGTTCCCTAAGAGTGGATTATGAGAATATAGGATACACACGAAGGAGATCTCTTCTATATAAGCCAACTGCTCATCTAATACTATGAAATGCTTAAGCAATTACTCCTTCATGAGGAATGATCATGCATCATCAGTAATATCTAAAATCTCTACACTACCATATTCGTGCATTTTTCTATGAATAATGGGTCCCATCCACTTGGATTTCAACTTGCCTTGTAAATTATTGAACTTGGTATTGAATAACCATACCTTCTACCCTGAGATAAAATTCTTGCGCTTGATATGTTGATCATGCTAATTCTTGATGCCATCCTTATAGATCACAATTTTATTGTACACATTGTTTCTGATTTCTAAAAGATCATTGAAATTTATATGTCTGCTATGTAGTTCATCAACTCTGCCACAATTCACTTTCTTCAATGCCCATTTAGATTTATGAATCAGCTCAGCGGGAAAGTGGCACGGCTTGCATATAACATCCTGAATGGGGAGGTTCCAAGCGGGGTTATGTAACTAGTCTGATATTCCCATAGAACATGGTCCAAGAGTTGGGACCAGTTATTCTTGTCATGGTGGACTAGCATCAACGAAATGCCCTTCATCTCCTTATTCAACACAACTTCCATGTCATTCGATTGTGGGTGGTATGGACTAGTGACATGATGTTCGATGCCATAGTCCTTTGTTAAATTCTTTACTTCATTGTTAACAAAATGGCTACCCCCATCAGATATGATGACTTCAAGAACTCCGAACCATGAAATGATGTGATCTTTCACTTACTTGCAAACAATCATGTTGTCTAAGGCTCGTTCATGGATCACCTCCAACCACCTATATAGGAAGTCTACCACCAATATAATGTACTCTTAACTGTGGCAGTTAGGGAATGGTTTTCATAAAGTCTATTCCCCATGCATCAAAAACATCAACCATAATCAAGGGTTGCATGGGCATTTATTATTTGGAACCAATGGTTCCTCCCATTTTCTAACACAGTACACATGACCGATCAAATGCATAGGCATCACGGAATAGGGTGGGCCGGTACAAGCCACACTTGAGTACTTTCCAGGCGAGGCTTTTGTTAGAGTTATGTCCCCCTACCTCCAGGGAATGTCATTTTGTAAGGACGCTCATGTATTCCTCATGAGGAATACACTTCATCCATACATAATCCAGATCTTTCAATAAAATAATAAATCCTGACTATGGTGTTTCCTGGATTACGACTCAAGTCACTCAATGCTTCTCTTGGGCTAATCGTAGGGTTGGTTTCAAGGAAACTCTGTGATTCGATGTATGAGAGGTGATAAGCGACCACATTCTTTACTCTAGTATTGTCCTTGATCTGAAAATTGAACAATTGGAGTAGTAGAATAGACCTAAGAAGGCTCTCCTTCTTTTCCATTAAGTACTTGATGGTCGTATGGTCCGTGAATATAGTGACCTTGGATACTAAAATATGTGACCTGAATTTATACAAGCTAAACACTACATCAAGCATTTCCCTCCTTGTGACATTGTACTTCCTTTGTGCTTGATCAATAAATTTTCTTGTGAAGTGGGCAACATATGGTATCCACTGTCCACTATGTCCTAACACATCCACAACTTCAAAGCCAAAGATTTGTCATTATCTCAATAAGAAGATACCAATCTAAAGCATGTAGGATGGGATCATCCACGAACTTCCACTTAAGGAGATCGAAGGCCTCAAGACACTTGTGATCTAGAAAGAACTCCATTTATTTTCCTAAGAGCTCTGTTATAAGCTGGACAATCTTTGAAAAGTCCTTTATGAATATTCAGCAAAATCTAACATGTTTTAGGAATGACTGCACTTGCTTAATGTTAGTTGGAGGCTGAAGTTTCTTGATCGCATCAACCTTGACAGGGTCAACCTCCATTCCTTTCTAGGAGATGACCTACCTTGACACAATGCCCTATTGGCCCATGTAATGAGTTTTCTCCCAAGAGAGCACTATAATATCCTCACTACAATTCCTAAACACTCGACATAAACGAGATAAAAAATAGATAAATGAATTCCCGTGGACTGAGAAGTCGTCAGTAAAGACTTCCAGAGAGTTACTCACCATCTCGGTAGATGGAAGGTCTCCGGTGCATTGCGTAAGCCAAAGGACATGTGCCTGAATGCGTAAGTACCGAATGGAAATGTAGAGGTGGTCTTCTTCTAGTGCTAAGGAGCGATGGCTACCTTATTTTAGCAGGAGTACCCATCTAAGAAGCAAATGAATTCTTTCCCTGCAAGTCTCTCAAAGATATAGTCAACTAATGGTGGGGGAAATAATCCTTTATTGTCGTGACATTCATTTGTATATAATCAACACAAACATACCAAGATGTGGGTACTCTTGTTGCAATTTGTTCTCCTTCCAAGTTGATGCTTGGAATAAGAGATGGGATGTATATAAACCATGTTTCACACTATTTCTTTATTTCTTTATTCATCACTTCCCATAAGTTTGGATTCATCCCAGGCTGGAACTCACAAGGAGGTTTGGCACCTTCATCAAGGTCAGTATGTTTTGAGCACAAGGTGGGATTATTCTCACAGAGATTGAACATGCTCGAGCATATTATTTTGTGGTTCTTTTCAAGAATCTATAGTAAGCAAAAATCTTGTTCTCAAGTCAAGTTGTCACTAATAATGATCGGGAGCTTCTGAGGTGGGCCCACAAGGAAGGAATATTTCAATGTAGTAGGAAGTGGTTTGAGCTTGTGAGTGGTATGGTCATCAACTGCCTTTTAATCTAGCTCTATGGTGGATGTAGCTGGATCTATTGTGATAGTAGCGACCAACTGATTTGGCTCAGGAGTCAGATTACCAAATGTATATAAACAATCGACAAAAGTCATGTCCGGCTCATCATCCTCATCCTTCGATTGATCTTAAGGGAACATGTCTTACAAACATTAGTCAGCTTCTGAGTCATCGAGGATGTAAGAAGGTGCATCGGGAAAGTCTCATATGTGTAATTTCTGATCCCATGAAATCTGTCGAATGGCCTCCTCTACACAATTTTCTATTTATGAGAGGGAATCGTCAACCCCTGTTAACTACTACAACCAGTGATCTACTATGTCACCATTGTATCATTCATCATCTGACATGAGATACTCGGTGGTACTCTCTGAATCAGGTCTCTGTCATTTAGATTACTGCATCTCCAATTCTATACTTTCATCATCTACATGAAAGCGTATTTTTCCTAGAGTATGGTCAAATGTAGTTCCAATTTTCCTCAGAAATGGATGACCAAGGATGATCTGGGAATCTTGCCATCTTCAGGGACACTCCATATATAGGACCATGAGGTCCACCTTGTATTGCTTCCCCCTCGATGTCAAGGATAACATCCCTCAGCATTCCCTTAGGTCTCTTAATAGATCAGCCTGCAAAATGTAGAAGTGCTCGTGATCTCCTAAGAGGACCTAACCCCAAATGATCAAGGAGAAATGGGGTAATAAGTTAATGGAGGACATGTTATCCAGTAGATTACAAACAAAAGATTTGTCAAATATCTGAATAATGATGAATTAGGCCCCTAGGTACTTCTTATTCATTGGAATCTCATTTATGATTGCACAAGTAGAGGCTATAGATAACACATTTTTCACAGTTCTTTTGTTCTTCTTCCTGCTAGTCCTACTAAGAATACATCTCACCTTTACGTACTTCTTATGTATAGGAGACATATACACTAATTGAAGGAAAGGGATATCTACTTCAACATTCTCATGACGCGTCCATTGCATTTCCAAGGAATCTTTATCAAGTTTTTTATATTTTTTCTTCTCTCTCTTCGACAAAGATTGAGGGAAAGGGATTATTGGGGGCTTCGAACGTAAAATAAAAACGTCATGATCCAAGTTTTTATTCAATTGGAAATTAGAATGCAATTGTAAGACTCTGACTCTTTGCATGATTCTACTAATATGAAGAAAAGGGAACTGAAACAGTAGGGAAAAAGGATGTTGGTGCTGCATCCAATGTAGTTTTCTCATCTCTGAAATTGCTACTAGTTATCGTGATCGAGATTTATTCTTATTTTTGTATTTTCTCAATTTTTTAAGTTCTTTTGGATTTTTGGGGTCTAGAATCCCCATGGTGATCCTCAAGTTGGATCTTCTGTTGATGATGATGCTCTTCCTCTAAACTCTCCTCGTTGGTGGGCACATCGATATACTCTGCTCCTCTCTATCGTGCAAGATCAGGGGTCTACATGGTCCTAGTACTCCAGAGAGTGATATGGAGAATACCATGTTTAGAATCTCTTGATCTGATTAAAAAAATGGAATAGTATACATGATCCTTCTGCAATTCTGTCCATGGTTCAGGTTGTTGGGGTTAACCTGAACCTATATTGGGATGGAGGTCTTGTGGGTGGTAAACTCAAGTTGTCAATGTGATAGCCAATTATTATCATCTCTCCAGTCCTCTTACTCATTGCAAATGAGTTTGAATTCATCTAACACCCTCGATCGATACTACGGGCCAAAAGATGATGCCTCATAATCCAGCCTATGGGGAGGCTATTATTGAACCTGATGAAATCGATTAGGCCCCTAATGGACCTATTGATAGTATCGGAACTACTACAGGGGGCAGAGCCACAAATAAATGATAAATCAATCAAAGAGAAGTGAGTCAGAAACTTATTATAACTCTACAATATATGTGCATATGTGTAAGTATCTGTAGAGTATTTAACTCAAGGAGCAAACTGTATAGATTGGAAATCAATATTAATATATTTCTAATTAATATTCATTTCTTGTTATTTTCATTTAAATTGTTTTTATGGGATTTTAATTATATTACATTTTTATATATTTTTAATTTATTTTTATTTTTATACTTTTTAATTTGTTTACTTTGTATTTTAAAAGAAGATATATAATTACATATAAAAATAAGGATATTGAAAATAATAAAAGTAATATTTAGATAATATAATAAATTTAACAATTTATATTTTTATATAAGTCAAAATATATCGAATTCTATAAAAAATATTATTTTTGTGATGTTAAGATTCTCCCTATTTTTGGTAATTTTTATGGAGTTTTCACTAATTTTTGATTATTTCTAAAGTAATAAATAAATCAAAAATGTGAACAAATTAATTGTAAAGATCATTTTAGCTTTTATACTAAAACTATTTTTGATATATACAATAAATAATACAGAAAATTCACAAATAGAAAGATATATTTTGGGATTTTTCCATTAATTTTTTCTAATTTTTATAAGATTATTAGTGTTTTGTGATTTTTAGGGTTTATATTTTGTATTTTTTGGATTTTTTGATATGTGGTAGATACTATACTATTATAGTAATATAAATTTTAGGAATTTTTAGAGAAGTTTTTCTAATTTTATGGGTTCTTATATTTAGACACGGAATAAAAGCATCTTTTTATATTTTTGATAAATGGGAAAATTATTTAAAATGCTAAATAAAAATTATACGAGTACAAGTATCATGTGAGGCACTTAAATTAGTTTTCCTAACATTTTTAGAGTAATAAAAATAATTATAATGCACAAAATAAAAGAAAATAAATGGTTATAGTAACAGAGACCTACTTGCAATTTATATAAAATTTAAATGCATTTAATAGTAAATCTAAGAATTACAAGGGCATAGATCCAATATACACATTGCTTCACATGGTCCTACACGTGAGGCGAAAGCCAAATGTAATAAACATAAAGTACAAGGTCCTTCTTGCAATTTTTCGACAAGATATTACATTTAGTTTAATATTTACAAGTCCAATTGAACAATATACAAAAGGCAGGAGGGGAATTATGCAATATACCGAAAGAACGACACATAGTAGGCACGGGCGACATGATCTTATGCCTCTGGTGTGACCATGTGTCCTCACTTATTATCCATGGGCCTTCCACACATACCACTTCATTTATTTTCAATGACCTAAATTACATCTGGGCGACCGCTCGCATCTGACGAAGGAGGAGGAAGGCAGAAGAACAAGGAAGAACTTCTTCCTCATCTTCCTTCATCCATTGATTTCTGGCAACTCCAACCATATTTCTCCTTCCTTATCTGTCCAACACCTTCCTAACATCGTCTTGCACTTATAAGGCTACTCCATAAGATCTAGGCCTCATCGATCGAGATCTAGAGGTCAAGTTTTCTTCAGGCCACCTAGGAGCTTTAAATGGAGATAAACTTCACTTTTGGTGACTGCTCAAGAACTACAACCATCACAAAACCACTGAAGGGATCGAGGGATATCTTCTTGACCCAAAAGTTGAACATGAATCGTAGGAAATGGAGGTGGGCAGATAGCTTCCGGTTTATAGTAGAGTTGGAGCTCGATTCATCTATTTAGAGCGAATCGGGTTGATCAAGATTGGGGCTTTGGATGTAGAAGTGATGACGGTGATGATGAGGTGATCATAAGTGGGATGGAACCAGTAGATCATGGTGAAATAGTGGTTGGATCTATAAGCTCCGACAAACTATGATTGACCTAATCTATGCTAAATAATTCAAAATTAAAATGAATTAGCACTAAATCTGAGCTAAAAAGCTAAATTGCAATGAACGAACCTAAATTAGCAGCTCGACAAGGGGTATACCTGGAGCATAGAACCTTCATCGGTGGAACTCCAATTAATGGCTAGATCAGAATTTCCATGTTGAAGCTTAAAACTCAACAGCCTCTAAGTTCCACCAATCTCGAGACTCCACAACAACTCATATCAGAACAAGTCATCAAACACTAACCCTGAAGACCATGAATCTTTCCTTGTACTGTGAATGTGAGGTATAAGCTCTCCACCTCAGAATCCACGCATACACTGGTAGGGTGATGCTCATGTCACTAGCACACACTCTTACTCCTAGACTAGGGTTACAAAAGTCTAGAAGAGGGTCAAATAAAAAAAAGGGGAGGAGGGTGTTATTTAAAAATAGGTGAACTGGTTGACTTGGGAGGAGGAGTGCGCAAAAGAGGGGAAGGGTTGGTGGAGTCTATGGTGCAAGCGTACGAGAGGGAGATGGTGGTTGTAGAGCGGGGAGGTCTAGAGGAATATGGAGGAATGGAGAAGGAAGGAAATTTTGGACAAGGGGTGCATGTCACTTCTGATAAAGTCAGAAGCTAGGATGTACAGTTGACCTCGGGTCTACAAAAGTCGGGTCCTAATTTGTCCACGTGGACAAATTCAAGATAAAACATGAATTACATTCTTTATTAATTATATTAACAATAATAAATTTCTTGTTAATTAAAACTCAAAATATGAAAAAAAATTCTTATTTCTAAAACTATTTATGATATTTTTTATTTATTTTTACAACTTTATTAGTAGGATGTTAATATTTATATGCATAGATATAGGTATCCTAACCTCTATTTTGGGTATTTTATTTTTATTTTGCATTTTAAATTTTCATTATCTTTTTTACATATTATATGTATTTATACTACAATTAAATACATATTTACATATTTTTTATTTTTTTTGATGATTTTATTTTCATACATAATTAATTGCATATGTATACACTTTAGGTGTATTATACTTATATACTTTATGCATTTTTATTTTAAATTTATTTATTTATTTTATTTTATATTTATTTTCTTAATATATTTTAATTAATATTTACAATTATTTAAAAAACAAGAAAAGTAAAATGTAAAGAATAAAATATATGAATAAAATATATAGATAAATAGTACAATGGGACCCCATAAAGCTAGCTTTTGCATCTTAACTATGTTTTATTGAAATCACATTCGTTAGAAAGATAATTTAATTTTAAATGCAATAGAGTTAATGTTGGTGAACTTTGAGTTTTTATGGAGAAGATATTGATATGCAATGTTCGGTTTACGATGTTTGCATTTGTATGTCCCAGCTGCACATTACATTATTTTTATTGGCACTTATTTTTGTAATTTTCTATCTATTTTTATGTACAAGTGTCATGTTGAATACTTTATTATTTGTAGTGTCAAAAAATTGTAATAAAATAGATTAAGAATTTGTATTTTTAGAGCATTAAATTAGGTTTTTTGTTGTACATTATATTGACCATTATCTCTCCATACTTTATATCTTGTCGACCCAGTCAATATTCACTTGGTCTCATGGTTCAGTGACATTTAATATCATTGATACTTCATTTATTTTTCTTATATTTTCTTTATTCATTTATTTTGGATTTAAATATAGGTAATTATATAGTAATTTTAAAGTAATGATAGATGAATAATGAATGTTGATGAGTATAAGTTAGATGTATTTACAAGTGTTTTGTTAGTGTTTTAAAGATAATGATAGAATAATGGTAGATGAATGGCCATTCATCAATAGTGTCAGTACTAAAGGGGGCTTTGATGAACGACAAATGTTGTTGAGGTGGTTAAATTGGAGGTACTAGGGTTGAGGGGGGTATAGTCTTGGTAGTGTGTACTGATGAATCTCTATTTCACCACCTTTATTCTATAATTTTGGTCTTAAAAATCCTGGATAATGCATGTTAATGACAATAATTTGTACAAAATAACATTCATTATTTATTGCATTCATTGTGTAAATAATAATGTTTTTAAAGCCAAAATAGTATAATAAAGAGAAGAAAAGAAAAGGAATAAAATACCAAAGGTATTTTATGACCCCAAACCCTGAGACCAAGTCAATAATTAAGTTGGTCGACAAGGAATAAAGTAGGGGGATAAAAGGGCCAAAATCTCCCGAAATCCCCATTCTTTTATTCATCAATAAAACATTTCTGGGACCCATTTTATTATTTATTATTTATTTATCAAATAAAGAAACTTTGTACATAAAAGTTGTAGATAATAATGTATAGGAAAATACAAAATTGAGTTTTCCCAAAAAGAGTATACAGTGTACATTCTATACACAGAATAAAAAGCCAAAACCTAAACTTCACAGACCCATATCTCCTAAATAAAAATTCAAAATGCATAAAATCACTTTAATTGTATATAACTTTTAATAAGTTATTTAATGAAGGTGGTTTCATATTTTTTGGAGTTAATATGAAAGTTAGGTTTTGGACCCATATTGTACTATATATTCGAATAAAATATTAATTTGATTTATTCTTTATTATTTTTATAGTTTACATTTTTATAATTTTATAAATATTATTTAAAGTATATGTACATATTAAAACTATAACAAAACCATAAATAAAGCATAAAAACAAAAAAAATATAGAAAAATACATAGATGAAATACCTATACCTATATAATTTATACCCTATTTATTTAAGTGTACAAATAACATCAGAAAATATAATAAAAATATGTTTATCTATATAAAATAAGTTGTAAATATTAAAATAAGAGAATAAAATAATAAAATAAAATATACAAAATAAAAAAATATAAAACATAGATAAATATAACTATAAGTATACCTTTAAAATTAGCTTCCAATAAATAAAGCCAAAAAATAATTAAAAATCATATTGAAATAATGCATAAAATAATAACCATTTTTATAATAAAAAACTAATAAAATAGCTTCCTATAAAAAATTATTTAATTTTGAATAATGAAGGTTGTTTTGTCCTTTTGCATCCTACGTGGACAAATCACAGCTAAGGGATTGTTGACCCCCGATCAACTACCCCTGGCACCTCTGACTTCCATCAGACTTGTCGAGTCCCTGATTTTGAGCCATTTTTCCTGCTTGATTCATGAATCCATTTCATGCATTCTTCATGCCATGATCGCACTCTATAAATCTACATCCATGCCCAATATCAAAATCGTTTGTACATAGCCTAGCTTTTTGCTGAATCATAAGTCAATAAGGATGCCTCGACTGTGTTTAAATAAGAACCTCTCCCCCTTATATTCAACTTTTGTCCCACTCCAAGTCCTAAACCCCCTATACTCAGCCTAGAGAGTCTCCATGTGACAGATGGAGTACCCCTGAGGGGTCGTCGTGGTTGGCAGAGGAGGAGAGGAGCATCGATGACGAACTCAGACCGCCACGCTCCCTTTTTTCAAGGGAATGTATAAGAGCTATGTTTTCATGTTTTGCAGGTAGATTTAGTTAGCGTAATTTGTTTCCTGCATTTTATTTTGAGTTCTAGCTAATGATTTAATCTACTTTAGCTCAATTACCCTGCCAAAGCACTAGGGCTCTGATCGGTTGTTTCACCATTGCATGCTTGTTCCTGACTCACCACAACCACCCCATTTTCCTTTCCCAATGCATTCTCCACTCCCTAGATCAATCTGCCCAACCAAAAACCTAGTAGTTCTGCGATTCAAGTTTTCCCTTCGCTGCCTCATCAAAAATCTCACCGCCACCTTCATCAACCCACTGATTCCACTCAATAATAGCTCAAACACTATGCCTATGTCTCCCCATACTTCCTAGCATCGTTGCATGTCTGGAATACCCTATCTGAGGGTTTGTGAGATTCTAAAACAACTCCATAAATAACTGATATGTAGGGCTCAATCAGCGATCCCTAGATCTTTTTGATGTCACCAATCTTCGTGGAACATTACTAGCATGCACTAGGGCACTTCGGAGGTGAGATTGGTGGCCGGAGAATAACGAGAGAGCTGATCGAGTAAGCTTCACCATCACCTTCTTCCATGTTCTTCTAGGGATCATCAAAGCCAATCGATCTTCTTCCCCAGTTCCACATGTTATCGATGACGTTGGATCAAGTTGTGCCTTATCCGTTGGATCGTCTCCCACGATCTAATCACAGACGTCAGTCTTGAACCGGTATCGGCCATGCGAATGATGACATGTGTTTAAGTGAACTACATCTTGTTGTCCATCTATGTACATTATAGGGTAAATTGCATATTTTGCCCCACCTTTTTGTATTTATATAGTAGTTCTATATATAACATATATAATGTAAATAAATGTGGACATTTTGCATAGAGACCCTTATATTTATTGCATATTACACTTTGGTCAAGTCCAGCTCAGCTTACATGTTGTCATATGTGAGCTGGGCAAATTGCAAGTGTACTCGTGAGGTTATTTGTATTTAGGATGAGTCCAATAAATTTCAATATACATTGTAAATTTCTGGTAAAATTGCATGTGAGACCTTTATGTTTGTTTTATTTGCAAAATACCCTTCCCAATTTAAGATTTTTAGAGATTGGATTTCATTTATTAAAAATAGCTCCTTTGCTCCAAAAATTATGAAAAAAAATAGGTTTGATGCCTACTAACATGTATTTTTGCACCTCATTTTATTTTAGAATTTTGATCATTTTAACTATTTAATAAAATTTAAATGAGCATGTTTTTGTACTTGTTTGACTCACAAAATACCAAAAAGTAGAAAAACATTTTGAAAATTTATGAAAAAGTATATGTTGTTTATTTGAGCATATTTATCTCAGAACTAAAAACCTAAAAATAAAAATCAAAGATAAAAAATCAAAAAGCTTCAAAATCCTTTATTAAAATGTGAAAAATCACATAAAATCCCAAAAATAACTTTTTCTGAATTTTCTTTATATTATTATTTATCTAATAAAGTTAATTTGAAGAATTTTGGACTTATTTTGCTATTTTTGATCTTCATATATATTTTGTCCTACTATTTAATCCCTGATTTAGGATATTTTTGACTTGAAAAATGCATAAAAACTAGCAAAGATTCCTGACAAATTACAAAAATATTATACAAATATATAAAACTCGAAAATATTTTTTTATTGTATTTTATTTTTATAATAGTATTTTTACTATATTATTCTATATAGTATTTATAGCGATATATAGTCTATTAGGTATTTAAAAAGAAAAAGAAAAATTAGAAAATATAAAAAGATAATAAAAAATTGACAGAAGTAAAAACAACAAAAAATATAAAAAAAATCCCAAAAAATATAAAAAGAAAAGTCCAAAAATTACAAAAATTAAAAACCCACAAAAACAATAAATGGATAAGTGAAAAGAATAAATTTTCTGATATTAATGGCCCGATCCACCATTTTCTCCCTGAGTTCGACCTCTACACATGCTTACACCTATAAACAATTATTTTAGAATTATAATAAAATTTAACTCCACATCTTTGCTATTTGTTGCGTGATTTATATTGTGGGTTAATTGTTGTTTGATTCGGATTTCTTGAGTGGTCCCTTCAACAACATTGTAGTTCTTGCCTTGTGTAGACTACTTTAGACCCTTTCTAAACTTGTGTCATCAAATTGCGCCGTTGTTGGGGAGCAACGCCACATAGAATGGTTTCTTTATTTGTTTCTATACTTTCTTCTTTGCATATTTATTTTCACTATTATTTGATATTAATAGTGAACTGTCTTGTACTCCTTATTGTTTGATCTATGTTATGAGGGACTGCCACGCGAGGGAGGACTTCATAGGAGGACATGTGCACACAAGCAAGGTGGACCCAGCTTTCTGACTTAGCCGGCATGAGAGAGCGGTAAAGAAAGACATGAAGGAATTTTTTAAGACAATTCTCTCACATTCTCATTTTTATTCTATTTTTGTAATTAATGTGAGAGAGTGACATTTGATTTGTAATAATTTGGACTCTCCTGACATTTCACACTTTACAAGGTTCACTGCCCAAGGGATTGTTCCCTTGGTGGCCTCATCAGATTTTGTCATGTTTTCATCGCTTTCATTTTATTTTTTTCGCTTTTATTTTCATTTGTTTTGTGTAAATGAGCCCTAGCTTAGTATGTGCTTGATCGATAGATTAAGGTCCAAAGCCCTAATCTATTTACATGTACCTATAGATTCGTTTTTTGACATAGTAAAATCATAAGTGTTAATTATTTGGATTTGAGACCACGTGCCGAGAGAGGACAAATACAGCACTGGAAGTACCCATTTTGGCAGGCACCGAGTGGCAACGAAGACCAGACCTTGGTCTATTTTCTCAGGAATTGTCATCTGATGCTTCACGTTAATAGTATATTCGGATCTAGGGTGATTTCATTGGCTTGCATTTGCATGTAGTGTAGCTTTCAATACTATTGTACATCCCACAAGGAGAGAGATGGGAAGCACTGTAATTCTTCTGACTTTGCACGCATCATCGATTTCCGACTTGCATGGCTTTTCCGACCTTTCCCCTCTTATTTTGATCATCTAGGATGTTAAATTGAATTTGAAACTCGTTAGGCATGTGCATTGAAAAATAACAAAAAAGTGATAACCAAAATAAAATCGGGACCGCTAACTCTATCAGACTGTTAAAACTAAACCAAATGAATTCATTGCTTTAGGGAAAGAAACCCCCTCATTGTTTGTGCAATTTATTATCACGTCATACTAAGGATTAGTGCCCCAATCCGAGGCCTATTTTCGTGTTTGTACAACTTAATCACCTAACTCTAAAAAATGAAAAGTTAAAAGGCCACCATCTCAGTCTTCACTGTGTTGAGTAGGTGAACATGGGGTTTGCTTTGTGCATTAATTGTGATTTTGGGTCCATCCACGTTCATCATTCTTTGAGTTAGTACACCCATGAGTGTTTGAGTTTTTCATTTTATTAAGTCTTTCTTCCTTTCTTCGCTTATATTATTTTCTTCCTTATTGAGTCGTGATATCGAGTCTTGATCTTCACTCTAGCCGTTGGATTTTACGGCTATCTCCTTGTTCATATCACAACATCTCTAGTTCAGCTAAAGGAGACTCTCTCCTTGAGGCATAATTTTTCTATGTTCTGCCTACATCTCGCCCGCCCTTCTCATCCACTTCAGTATCATCCCTTCTATCATTCGGGATTGTTGTGTGAGTAGATGTGGCCCGCATCAAAGTTATGATTTCATGAGTTATTGAAGTAAGACTGACCAGCTTGAGGATGATGATATTGGTGTGCTAACTCTGGTGAATCGATCTTTGACATGTACAGACATGATATCGAGGATTTTTATTTTGGCACGACTATAGGTGTGAGTCCTTATTAAAGGTTGTTGATCTCGCACATCAGATTGAGTATATGATTGATTACCGATGATTTGATGATGATTCTATGAACCTTGATTGTGCGGTCTCCTATGAGGTTCCACCCGTCTTGATTCAGATGCTTGATGTACTATCTCTTTCTATGCATGAAAGCGAAGGTGCTTGGAACCCACATGGTTTCACTCATCTTCTCGACTGACCCATGCTCGATCTCCTGACTCTTCCATCCCCGTATAGCACTTGAGGTTATTCTTCTGACATCTTTATCCATCTTAGCTATTTAATTTATTTGAGGGATTGCGTTATGATTGCCCTGATGATCTCTTCTACCTCCCATAGTCTTATGCCATCCTGATGTTCATTGGTTGATATTATTAGGGAACCTGAGATTTCATGCTAGCAATTCCCTGATATTCACTAACTTAGTTTGTGTTGATCAATGATGACTATCTGTGGGAGGATGCAACACATTATTTACGATCGGTTTCGCTCACTGATTGTGTGTTATTGGTATCACTGTCTGATTGTCTTTCCCATCTGTCAGAGCAGGAGACCGATTCTCCTAGTTGTCAGAACTTCTTTGAGCCTTCTCTCCTTAACGATATTCGCAAGGAGGAGCCATTTTCTTCTGAATATTCCATGCCAAGTTCACAAAGTTCTCCGAGGGTTATCGGTGTGAGAATCTGACATTTTCTAGATATTTCAGTCTCTTCTACTAGGTATCTGATTTGTCACCTACCGAGACCACTTTTGATGTTGTCTGATAGTTTTGACTCCTTTAAGTCCACTCTCCTTGATGACCCTCGCAAGGAGTAGTTCTGTTTTGAATATTCATTGCCTAATATGTATTACTCTCTGAGGGTTATCAAGCGGATACATCATTTTGTGGGTACTCGAGTTCACTTTTGTGTCTCCAATCTGGTGGAGCACGGAGCCAAGTCTTATGATTTGTGTACTCGTTCCCCTCTCTAGTTGTGTCTCTAATCTGTTGGAGCACAGGATCGAGTCTTCTGATTATTCTAAGATCTCTGATTCATCTCAGCCTACTCTCCTTGATGACCCTCGTAGGGTTGAGCCAAGGCTTGTGGTATTCGGTGTGTCCTTGATCTGTCAACCTTATGATCACCGGATATCAACATCATAGAGAGTTTCCTACTCTTCACTTTTTGTATCTTAATGAGACTATGATTGATATGGAGGAATTTGTACTGATCCTTCCTCCTCCTCTGTATCCTACGGTATCGGCTTTCATCTCTCACTCTTTTCTTATAAACTGATGTTCTGCTTTTCATTATTGGTTCCTGGCTTAGTTTTCAATATGTTGTCGCTGGTAGCGGACACCCACTTGATTGTATATCCGAATGTCTTTTTCTTTCTAGTTGTATCACTGTTCTCACAGGGATATGTTGACGAGAGTACGGTATTCCATTTTCAGATACCGCCCTTCACTTCACCACAATTTACATGATTGTATATACATGTTTCATCTTCCATTCCTTCTCTCTTATTCATGCCTTGTGTACCCCAGATCATTCGCCATATTTGTGTGTCTATACATAGGAAGTACTTTGTCCTATGTATATGGGGGTGCACCCAGTATGATATTCTTTCATCATTATGTTTCATCACTCCGGTTGTTGCATGTACTTAGGGATGTTTTACCCTAAGTATAGGGGGAGAGATGTGTACATTCATCCCTCATATCACCCTTTTCATTTTATTTGTGATCCCCTCCACTTTCTCATCTCTTATTGATTTTCTCTACTATACATAGGGATATCTTCCCCTTAGTATTGGGGGAGACAGACTGAGTTGCGATATGTTCATTCCCACCCTCGACCCTCGCTTCATGTAGATATAGTCTACTATACTTAGGTTTATTCCATCCTAAGTATGGGGGGATGGTCGACTTCTCATTCATTTATTTATTATCTAACTATTCTTTGGTCATTGTAGTATAGACTTTTCTAGACTCAGTACGAGTTACGTCTTTTATTTTTCTTTTCTATTTTTGTGGACATAGCTCAAGCAAGGTATAGGGAGCCGTATATTCTATGTATATGCTTTAGCCATAACTCATACTTTTGTGTCATTAATAATAGGCATGGCTAAAATATTGTATGCATATGCAATTCACTAAATCAATTAATAAAACAATGCATATTATTCCTCAAATTCTTTTTACATATACTGATTAATAAGTCAGGTTAAAAATATTTTTGCAAAATTATTTCAAAAATGGTTTGACCGTTTGGAAAATTTTTGTAAAATGTTTTCATCCTTTCTAAAAACATTTTTGGTTTGTAAAATTTCCTTTATTTTTGTGAAATAATTTTTTTTTGAAATCCTACTTGCAAATGCTTTTGAAAATGGTTGCAAAAATATTTTGAAAAATCTATATATAATGTTGAAAAATATTCACAAATAGGCTTTCAAATGTTTGTAAATATTTGAAAAAATTACTTTGTACTACAGTTTTCAAATTTGTTTTCAAATTAGTTTGAGGAATATACACATCAGTTAAAATTAAAAAATTATAAATATAATAATAATAAAACTCTTTACTTGTTGTACATATATACTTATAAGAATAAATAATATTTAACCTACGAATTCTTTATACTCTTAATTCTTGTAAATAAAAATAAACAATACATGCCCGTGTAAATAGATCACATATTTCCTATTGATGCCAAAAGTATTTTTATTAAAATTTCCAAAATATTTTTGAAATCTTTTGACGACTGCATCATGAAAATATTTTATGCACTGTAATAGCAGTCGCATTTTTCGGACTAAGTTTTATGATTGAACTAGTTTGAGTAAAGTCGAAGATTGGAGCTTGGTTGGACCTTGATGCACCAACACTAACACCTAGTGAGAACTAAATTAAAATCACTTCAAGTCTATTCAGACTTAATTCTTTGAGCCTCAGGGATGGGTTCAAGACACCGCAATTGACTAACTATAACTTTTTGAGACGCACACATGACTCTTGTCGATCGTGACCGAGCTTGGACATTTGAACCTTTCACTTGTCTCACCACTCAATGATTGCATTTACCAGTTTGAGACGCTTACAAGTAGAAACATTCTTCCTCGTCTAGGGAGTGCACCCCAACCCGTCCAGTGGCATCGATGTCTAAAGACAGGAAAGTGTGGGTTGCAATAGTGCTTCAAAAAAAGGATAGTCTTCGAGTTCAAGAGGCTCGTTATGTAAATGATATTGTATATACTACTAAAAAAACTCCAAAAAAGTGAATAGTCGTGATTGAAAATAAAAATGTCTGTTGGAATGCACATATTTGTATAATCAATATGTAAGCTTGAGCTTCAAAGTCGCATAATGTGAGCTTGCAGCTAGATGAATTGCCTATACTAGTCATGCATCCTCGGATAGGTAGTTACAATGGCTACCATGCACTCTTCTCTTCACCCCCTCCTCTTGTGTCAGATGTACATGAACTTAGAAGGGAATAGCCCACTCCTCGAGGAAAGAGTTGCAGGAATGGGGAATCATTGGGTTGTCATTCAAGAAAAGTCAGTTCTTTTGTCATTTCAGTTGGGAAGAGCCACTATCACTTACACCGTACAAAGTCAGCTTCATAATCACAAGGGATTTCATATGATGTAGACTTGTTCTGACATGGATATTGAGGTGGTTTGAACCGAGTTCTATGATTCCTAAGGCAGTTGTGTTTTAAATCTGGTTCATGACCATGTTCCACACACACTCTCACACCAAGGTCTGGCATGTGCTCCAAACTTTGATTTTCAGGACAACTTTGAAAATTAAATTCAATCCACTTTCTTTCTTTTTCTTTTCTTTATTTTTATTTTCTACACTTATTGCATAAGCATTTGCCAGCATCTAGCAAAAGAAAATATAGGGGGTGATGAATCTTCATTTCCTCACCTTCATTCCATCATTTTGTCCTTAAAAACCCTATCTAGTGCATGTAAATAACGTAAACATGTACAAAATAACATTCATTATTTATTGCATTCATTGTATAAATAATACTATTTTTAATGCTGAAATTATAGATAAAGAGAAGAAAAGAAAAAATAAAATACCAAAGGTATTTTATCGCCATGAACCCTGAGACCAAGTCAAGAATTGAGTTGGTCGATAAGGAATATTGTGGGGGGATATAAGGGCCAAAATCACTTGAAATCCCCATTCTTTTATTCATGAATAAAGCTTTTTTGGGATCCAATTTTTTCTTTATTATTCAATCATCAAATAAAAAAATGTTGTACATAAAAGTTGTAGATAATAATGTATAGAAAAATACAAAATTGGGTTTGCCTAAAAGGAATATACAATGTACATGCTATACACAGAATAAAAAGCCAAAACCAAAACATCACAAACCCATATTCTTGAATAAAAACTCAAAATGCACCAAAATCACCTAATTGTATATAAATTTTAATAACCTATTTAATGAATAGTTTCATATTTTTTGGAGTTAATATGTGAATGTTAGTTTTTGGACCCCTACTGTACTATATACCCGAATAAAATATTTATTTTATTCATTCATTATTATTTTTTATAGTTTTACATTTTTATATTTTTTGTAAATATTGATAATATATGTACATAATAAAACTATAATAAAACCATAAAGAAAACATAAAAACAATATAATATATAAAAATACGTAGATGAAATACCTATACCTATATATTTTATACCCTTATTTATTAAACTGTACAAATAACATCAAAAAATATAATAAAAATATATTATGTACATAAAAATAAGTTGTAAATATAGAAATAAGAAATAAAATAATAAAATGCACAAAACATTGATCAATATACTTATAAATAGACCTTGAAAAATCAACTTGCAATAGCCAAAACAATAAATAAAAATCATATTAAAATACTACATAAAATAATAAACATTTTTATTTTATAATAAAAATTTTATAAAATCATTTACTATAGTTAACTATTTATTTTGAATAATGAAGGTTCTATTGTCCTTTTGCGTCATACGTGGACCAGTAACAAACCAAAGATTGTTAATGCCAGGTCAACTACCCATGCCACCTCTGACATCCGTCAAACATGTCGAGTCCATGATTTTGAGAAATTTTTCCCGCTTGATTCATCAATCCATTTTATCCATTCTTCACGCCACGATCACACTCTGTCAATCTACATCGATTCTCAATATCTAAATTTTTGGTACATAGCCTAGCTTCTCGTCGAATCATCAGTCAATAAGGGTGCCCCACTGTGTTTAAATAAGAACCGCCCTCCTGATAACCAAAATCAGATTTCGTTTGATCAAATAGAGTGGTGCCCCACTGTGTTTATTTAATAGAGTTGTCGGTGTAGAAGAATCGCAAAAATCAAATTCTGATTGATCAAATAAAAATCAGATAAAATAGGAAAAAGAGAGAGAGAGAAAGATGAAGCAAAGACTTGGCTCTCTCTTATTTTATCATTAAACTATTTATTTATCTAGGTAAGTTTCTCGAGGCCGAACTCGAGGAGGCAGAATATCAATACTATGGCTTTTGAAGCAAAGAGGAATTTCATGATTTTCTATTTCTTCTTGAAAAAGATAATAAAAGAAATTAAAACAGATGCAAGTTTAGAAAAAAAACAAAATGAGAAAAATACGTGACAAAAATACATGAAAACTATCAAGAAACTTTGTTAGGGTAGTTGTATAACTATCCTAGAAAAATCGAGGAAAATTAGTGTAAAAAGAGGTCCAAAAATACCGTACAGTACAAGGGTAGAAATGCAAGAAAAGAAAAAAAAGTCTGTTACAATAAGGTCCCCTACACTGGGACTAAAATAAAATGAAAACAAAATTTACTACATTTAGGTCCCTACGCGGAGACCTAAATGTAATTCTTGAAACTTTTAGAGTAGGCTCAAAACTCTGGGGATCTGTTGGGCTTAGTTTGCAAATCTTCCACTGTTTCAAAATCAATGGCTAAGATTAGAACGTCTCAACAGATCTCAGCCATCTGTGGAGGACATGTGTCGTAGTTCTACATGTCTGGAGATGTTCTATGTGTTCTTCCCTCTTTCTACACAAGTGGCGGTGGCAACGTCTTCTCCGATTTATTCCCGACGAAGGACAGCGAGATACGATCTCCTGTATGGCCTGAAAGGAGACGCTTCACCCCTCAAGCTCACCTACGGGTTTAATGGCGGTGAAGTCGATGGAAGAGGTTGGGCGATGTCTACGAAGCTCAGAGAAAATCAATATGGTTTGGCCTCTGTATCTTCTCCTGCAATCATTTGATTTGGTGAAGGCGACGAAATAAAGTGCTCTAGATGCAAAGATGTTGCTCCAATAGTGCGTATAAACCCGCAATTGAAGAATTAGTGCTCGATTTCTCACGAAATCGGACAAAGTTTTAAGATGCTTGCAGTTCGAATATAGTTTCCAGGAATTTATACGCAAGTCAAGATTGGGCGCGAAATTGAACGAATTTGGAGCTGGTTTTCGAAAGGGAATTGAAAAGGGTCACTAGTATGACTAATCCAAATTATTAATTGTAACTAATCAGGCGCGAATCATGATGAAAATAAAAGATGAAAATGGATGAACGAATATCTGGAATTGTAGGGTATGTGACCCTACTGGTCTTCGTTTGACGAGGCGGCTTTCCCATAGTTCCACGTGGCTGTGGAGGCGATGCAAGGCCAAGGTTGGCCTTGGAACTTCTCCTTCAATGGACCTTCTTAAACGCTCGGGCCTTTGAAGGAGTTGTCACCTCCAGATCAGGGTAGAGTAAGGTGAGGAATGTGGCTGATCGGAAAAGTGCTACTGGAACCGAGGTTGTTAGGAATAGCTAGTTTGTTAATGGTGAGTTTGCAGGGATTTTATAGATGAATTGATGAAGGGTTAGGTATATATCAACGGTGGGTGTGAATGGTGGTTGTTAGGATGATGTAATGAATGGTTTAGATTATGTTTTAGATGAAGACGACGTCGGTCAAAATTGGTTGAAGACGGGCCGGTAAAACAGAACCAATAATTCTTGTTCTTGAAGTAGAAGGCACCAGGTGCTGACACGTGTCAGCACCTGGTTGGCCAAATGGACTAACTACTTTATAAATAGGAAATAAATTGTAAATCGAATAATAATAAAAAGTAAGTATAAAAATGAAAAAATAAATAATTAATTTATCTAAATTATGCAATAATTAGTTTTTATAAATAATAAGTAAATTATTAAATATAAATATTATATTAAGTGTAAATAATACTTGATAAATAGGTTTTGGATTTTTTTCTTAATAAATTAATAAATAATATCTTATTTTTATATTTTATAAATTATCAGATCAATAAAAAAAATATGTGCAATTTTTTGTGAATTTTAATGAATTAATTAAGGTATATTAATAAAGATGTATATAAGTTATGTAGTATAATTTTAACTATAAATTAGGGTTTTTGATTTATTTAAAATATTGAATAAACTCCAAAAGATGTGAAATAAATCAAGGTTAAAATACAAGATCATGAAAATAATTAAAAATTATAAAGCCATAAAACAATAAATAATGTGTTCTAGATAAAATAAATAGCCTAGAAACCAAGTTGTGATTAGTTCCCAAAATCGACTTTTTGCAAACGGGCTCCGATTTCAGTGAAATCACCTCCATTAATAAAAGAATATTGTTTTATGAACTTTAAAGCTGAGTAATGTGAAATGGTAGTTCGTATGAGGAAGTTATGATGTTTGGAAGTTGAGATTTTCACAATTTACAAGTTGGATTTCTTGGCATATATACAAGATAATATTTTCTATTTATTTTTATATTTTTCTATTCATTTTTAGAAATAATTAATGAAAACTTTGATGAAAAATGTATTCATATGAATTAATTAAAATCAATGAAGATTTGATATTTATTTGATAAATAATAAAGAGTGTGTAGAGTGAAAAATTAATTATTATTTTATTGTTTTCTTCCTTATATCCCCCTACTTATTTGTTTGTCAGCCAATCCATGCTTACTTGGTCTTGGAGTTAGGTTATAAATATATTTTTCAGCTATATTTATTTTGTAAGTCACATTGCATATATACATAGCTACAATTTGCCTTCTTTTTGTTTTCTTTATTTTTATCCTCTTATTTATTTACGTGTTTTTGATGCATAAAAGTACATTTTTGTTCTTGAATATGATTTTGTTAGATGGAAATTAATGAATATTTACATGTATTTGTTAAAGATTTTAAGACAAAATGCCGACAGAATGTTAATGAATCATGGAGTCATCAACCCCCTATACTTAAACTTTGCTAGTCCCTTAGCAAACACTTATTTGAAAAAAAGGAGAAAAGAAAGAAAGTTAGAATGAATTTGTTTTCCTAAGCCAATTCATGAGAACAGACAAAGGATAAAGCTCGATCGAGCTTGAAACAAGCATTTTGTTTGAGCCTTAACTAAGATTAGGATTTTAGTCTCAATAGTCCTCAAGTTCCACAAATCCTTATTTAGGTTCACCTCAACAGCCAACTCAGATCCACTTATTCATATCGCTAACTCTATCAACCTTGAATTCAATCTGTACTATGTGTGAATTATTTTAGCTCTTCCCCCTCTAAAGAAGTGAAGAAACTGCCCATCCCAATAATACTCTCCCATTGGTTCCTCATCCAGCTACTGTTTCCTCAAGGAGGGGGGTATTCCCTACTAAGATCAGGTCATGTTGTGTCCACAATCGAATATAGAGAGAAAATAGAAGAATGACAAAAGAATTGGACTGCGACCAGTGTAGGTGCATCTCCTTGTAAAGCCCGGGAAGTGTAGTTAAGTCTCCACTAGGATGTGCAGGCTTTTTGGTGGAAGCTAGGACCGTTGTGGTCATATTTGTATTTGGCGGCTTCTTCTTTGAATTGACTTTGTGATGTTGCTTGCACTGCATCAATCTTTTTGTGCCTCGACGGATATAGCATCTTTTCATTCTGTCCATTTTTTGAGGTCTTGGGAAAATTGTTCTAGCAGATCCTTCCCTAATTCGAAGCGATATTTCAACCCCAATCTCTCCCATCTTTTGACGTTAGCGCCACTAGACAAAGATTAAAATGCACCACTAAAATGGATTGCCCTTTACAACCCCATGCAAGTCGAGCAAAGTACAAAGTGCATGTGTCTAAATTTGGTTCATTGATGAAGAGTTGAACAGATGACACCAAATATTCTACTTATGCAAGTTTAAGTTGACTTCCCAAACATGATCTCATGGAACCCAAAGATTTCTGTCAAAAACCTAAACAATCTAAATCCCAATTCCTAACTAGGCTCCTTATAATGAAAGTTAAAGGCCATAATCAAGCTCCATTTTTAGAGTATTCCCAATCATTAGTTCTAGAAATCAAACCTATTCTGAAAAACCATGTTTTTGTGAAGTATATTTTCTGAATTTTACTCATTTTTATAGATTTTAAGGATTTTGTACTTTTTATGAATCTTAGGACTTCACTTTTTATGTATTTTTTTATTTTTATAAACAAGTTTTCGTACAAGAACTTTATAAGATATATTACCCATACTTTATTTGGATTAAATTACTAATGTATTTTACAAATTTTATATACAAGGAATTTTACAAGGATTATATTAATTTTACACATATTTTAATTGATAGGATTTTAAATATGTATTATACATATTATAGATACATATTTTAAATTAAAAATTTTTAAAAATAGGATTTTAGGCAAATTTTACTTATTTACAAGGATTTTATAAATAAATAAATGGATTTTAAATCAACCCTCACTTAATTTTTTTGGAATTTATAGATTTAGAAAATACATAAAAGTACGGGTTAGGGACACAAATATATATACAATATATACGCACCCCCTATACTTAGCTTGTACAATGTCCTCATAGCGTCAAAAGAGAAAAAGGAGGACATAATTTGTGCTAAGTAAACGTGGGTGAAAATAATAAAAGAATAGAAGTCAGTCGACCCTCCTATACTTACGATCAGGTCATCGTAAGTATAGTGGAAAAAAATACGGTGACTGAGTAATAGGAATATACAAACGAAGGAACAAAAGGAGAGAGAAAAACGAAATCAAAGAAATCACTCGGTCCACCCTATACTTAGGATAAGGCATCCTAAGTATAGAAAATAATGTGCCCAAAAGTTAGGGACCGATGATTACTGTAAAAGAAAGGAAATCAAAAGAAAATTTAATGATTAAAATCGAAAGGTGATAATCAATGAGCAATCGATACCCCCTATATTTATGATCAGGTATCCTAAGCATATAAGATGAGCAAAAAATGGAGATGATTGTGATCTACGAAGGATATATAGGTGGTGTACTCTAGAAGAAACCGAAAGGCTCACAGGACCCCTTACATGATGGAATGAAGTGGAAGAGTAGCCATTCATCCAGTACAAAGTAGATCATCTCTACTTGGGTAGTACTAAATCATCTACTTTGCATGTGCATACTGATCCCTGGCTGAACAAGTAGCGCTACCTCTGTAAGTGAACTCTACTGAAGTACGCGTCTCCGGAGTTAGACTACAAAAGGTGTTTATACGTGTAACCATCACACCATCTGACTCTCTACGTTGAATGAACTGTATGATCTTCGAAATATAATCAAATGACTCTCGTGCTGAAATATGTGTACTCTCAATCTGAAGCACTAAGATGTCTATTGTTACTGACTGCTCATCTGGGTCTGACGTAATTTCTGTATATGTATATGAACAATCATCTACAGAACTAGGTACCATGTGATCTACCCCATCCTCGTGTAGGATATGATGGGTATCAAAAATAAACGCTCTCAAGATCAAGAGACTGTGTCTTATCTATCTATTGGCAATCCTCTGCAAGACTGGCGTCCTTTGAAGTAAATGACAATATTGATCTGGGACTGCTACATCCTCTCGCCATCTCAATGTGTATCTCTTTACCGTCTGTGCGGAATGATACTCTCCCAGCTTCACAATCAAATAGTGCTCTTGCTGTCTGCAAGAAGGGTCTCCCGAGAATGATTGGAGCAAGGTATAAATGTGTAGGGCACGTCATATCTAGGATAGTAAAGTCTACTGGAAACTGCAAACCCTGAACAGTTACGATAATGCTCCTCAAGACACCTCTAGGTCTCTTTACAAATCGATCTACAAATAGAAGTATCGCTCGTGATTTGTAAATAGGACCTCGCTTGAGCTTAACTAGCAAAGATGATGGAAGTAAATTAATTGAGGAACCATTATCTAAGAGAGTACGATGGAATGTGGCATTTGTAATATGGAATGTGACATAGTGAGCTATAGAATCTTTCTTCTTCTTTGGTACCCTATTTTGAATAGCATATGAGGTTGCCTTGATTAATACATGTTTCTCGTGTTTCTCGACTCGTGATCACTTTTTCCTACATGTTGTGCATTTTTTCCTCAACTGATTCTTGAGCATACGAAAATGATCCAAGGCATCATGAAGTGGAATCTTCAGAAAATTATGATCTTTCAATAACCGATCAGTTTCTAGAATGGCAATATTATTTTTGGATTTTATCTTTCCTTTTCCATACAAAGCATCACGAAAAGGAACGATATCAGGAACAACAAAATTTTTTTTATTCAAATTGGCATCAGTATTTACATCGAGAGACTCAGAAGTATGAACAAAACTCTCTAGAATGGGAGAAGAAACATCTGCTTTGGGAGTGTGTGCATGGTCTCGTGTGATATCGTCATCTGACTCTCTTGTGTCCATGTCAACTGTCTCGGCATCGCTCCCCACGCTCTGGTAATCAAGATGGACATCATGTTGATCCTCATCATCATTGTGGTACTCCTCCTCAACATCAAGATGTATATCGTGGATCGGCTCTCGCTCCTCATCTTCTGCCCTCTCCTCCTCTCGATCAAGTGTACGTGGTGATCTACCGCTCCTGAGAGAATGAAGTTAGATAAGAATTCAGGAAAAGAGATTGTACCTGTCATGTTGTCTACCTGATCTGAGTGCCTCCTCTTATTTTTCGGGTTCATCTGAGGCTAGTTTGGGAGAGTGGTTTTAGGCATAGTTAACTCATCTAGACGATGATTAATCTGCTCCATCTCAGTCCTGTGTGCGGTCTGGAGCATGCTCAACATATCCATGATCTGATTCAGTGCCAGAGGCTGTGAAGATATCTCAGACTTAGTGTGGTGACCCTGGCAATCTATTCTCTTCTGCTTAGGAGTATGCTGCTATGGAGCGTACAACAGAGGAGATCTCTGTGGTGTATATGAAGATGATTGATGTTGCTGGTAATGATACGACTGTGAATGTGAAGCGGGGTGGTGAAAAGAATGCAGTCTCAAATACGCGTGTTTGTGAGACTACTCCGGCGTGTAATGCTGACGATGCTGGAAATACATACATCCATGCTATGGATGATTGTATTGTTGTTGTTGATGGCGTATGCTCTGAGGGATAAAATGCGGTGAAGATCGAATCGTGTGTACCATATCCGGTTGATCTCAAGAGTTTCTTGAGAATCAACATTAGCATCTCCAGGGCTACTGATCTAGCTCGAATCGACATTGAATGGATCCTCATGCCAATAAATCTGCGGAGTCTCAGTAGGCTAAACTAACTCACTCTAAACAAAATGAATCTGATGGGTGGGAGGAGCGGGTAAAGATCTCCAAACAGTTTGGGAATTAGCTGGTACTGAAGCTATGGATCCGTCACCTTCGTCAGATCAGTCAACTGCTAGGGAAGTGATGTGAGTTTCTCCAATTCTCGCAGCGGCTCTAAATCCTGAACTTGCTTCTGAATCACGTCAACTAATATCAGCTTCTCACTAATAAATCTCGTGTTGGACTGTTATTCACACTCTAAAACATTCGCCACCTTCTGATCCTCTCGGTGGTGTGGTTGCTGCATGGCCTTCTGGAATGCTCGAGTATAATCAACAACTCGTGAGTTGTCTAGCATCCCCTCAAAGATGGACCAAACATACTCGGCATACCTATTCCAATAGTTGCTGCCACATGCGGTGCCTTACTAGGCCATGTACATTCGGCTAGATTCCTCCAAAGTAATTTTGTACAAGCACCTTTAATGGTATCTCATGATTCGGGCATCTCTCAGTAAGATCCTTGAATCGATCCCATGCCTCGTGGAATGATTCATGCGGTAATTGCGTAAAATTGCATATCTGACTCCTCATCACATTTGTCCATGCTAGAGGAAAATATTTATGTGGGAATGTGTACTTCATATCATCCCATGTAGAGATCTCCCAACCCAAATGACCAAGTCAGTAAAGTGCCTTATCTGCTACGGTGAAGGGGAAGGCATTGAGGCGAACAGCCTCCTACGTACCTCCTGGATAACTAGCCATACTGCAAATCATCTCAAATTTCAACAAAAAGGAAAGCAGCTCCTCTGTAGCATTCCCGTAACACTTAGGAAGAAAAGAAATAAAGGACAAACTTAGCTCGTATGACCCTCGATTTAGTGGTAACCGAATCTAGTGGTGTAGTGTCCTCGCTGCTGGGTCATACTCAACTCATAATGTCGTGGGAACCACGGTAGGCAGTGGTGGGTTCCCAGCTCCTTCTCTCAGTGTAGCTATCTCAGCTCTTAGCTCATCATGGACTCTACACTGATCTCTGATTTGTACACTCATTTGTTGTAGTGTATCTAGAAATCCCATAGTGATATCTGATGTTGGATCAGGTCTATCCTCGGTGTCACTCCCCAGTCAGTCAGTCCTCAGCTGGTCGGTCCTCAACTGGTCACTTCTCTCTAGCCATTGTCTTCGAATCCTCTAGGAAGGAAAAAGTCTCATAAGAACTCTGGGAGAAATGTGTAGGAGAAATAGGATAAAAATTTAGGCACAGGTCTGCCTCAACAGAAGGGCTGGGAAGCAGGGGAGTCTGGGTCTAACTCTCCTCATGACTAGATGGGATCAACTCGGGAAGAGGGTCATCTCAAGTCTGTGAGGATGTATGATGGACGGTGGATCGAAAGCTCATGGAGTCTGAGCGCAAAATCTGTCTGGTCGTCATCTTCGATGTCAAAAAGATATCGGGAGAGATCACGATGACAAGTCAAAGAAGACGAGTGTAAAGGCATATAATACGCGTTGTAATGCACTCCCCGCAAACAAACACAATGTAACCCAAGTTTACCAACACAACCCGATGATGATCGTAAAAGTTCGGTCGTGTATCTTTTTGATTTTAAGTTATTTGGAAATCAAGTCTTTTCATAGATTAATGTGAGCTCACGGGTGCTTGAAATTTCCTTGAAACATTGTCCCAGGTTCTTACAAGAAATCTCCTATTACCAGTCTGTATGGGAGTAAGTACAGACCATTCTCGGGTACCCATGTTACTTGAGGACCGTGGTATTGCGGTGTCTTCTAGACCTCCCACTCTGCTAAGTAACCTCGGTCCATTTCCGGCTACCCGAGAGTCTTGACTACTAGGTAATTAAGTGTATACCTAATACTTCGAAGGAAATCCAGACTCTGGCTCTACATTATGTGTCAACCCTCACTCACAGATCTAGAATGTACATGCAATCCATGCGCTGGGGGTTGCTCTCCCAAAAGAAGTGAACCCTTTACGTTGATTTTAGGTCAAATAATATTAGAAATCCCTATTTTACTTTTTTGGTTATCTCTTTTTTTTGGTATTTTCAAAGAACGTCTAACATTTATTTTCTTTTTATTTTTATCCTAAATAAACATGCACCTAGGTTGTGAGTCTTAAAACTAGCTACGAAGGCGTAAGCAAAGAGAAAAATCGAAAAAAAACTAAATAAGCATCTAGCCTCGAAAAAGAAGCGGAAAACCGTCGATAAATGCATGCGAGCAAAGCCGCAGTGGGTGCCCTGCTCCCCCAAATGCACGACACTTAGTGCAACAGACACCGAGAAAGGGAGGGAGGATGGTACAAGTCGGGAGATGCCCTTATGGGGTCCCTTCTACAGTAACAGAAAAATGGGAAAGTGCCCTTGCTCATTTTACAAGAACTACAGAAAAATACTACGAGTAAAAAAACAAATGCTAACTAATTCTGCTCCTATGCAATCGACTCGTTAGAGAAGGAGTCGGTCTCTACACTCTTAAATGACTCGGCTTCCGAAGAAGTCGGCTGATCCTTCAGGCCATGCAAAAATTTGTTAGTAAATAAACAAATGAAAAACCATAAAAATTAAAGAAAACACAAAAATCGTAAAAATCGAAGAGACTCGATGAAAACCATAAAAACCGTAAAAAACCATAAAAAATTGTAAACCAAACTAAACGAAAATCGAGGAAACTTGGAAAACTTTAAAATCAAGATGAAAGAAAAATCTCAAAATAAACTCAAAAATCGTAATAAAGCTAATACCTCCCTAGCAACGGCACCATTTTGTTAACTGAAATCTGACCCGTGATTTATTTAATAGAGTTGTCAATGTAGAAGAACTGCGAAAATCAGATTTCGATTTATCAAATAAAAATCAGATAAAATAGGAGAGAGAGAGAGAGAAAGATGAAGTAAAGAGTTTGCTCTCTCCTATTTTATATTTAAACTATTTATTTATCTAGGTAAGTGTCCTTAGGTCGAACACGAGGAGGCAGAATATCAATACTACAGCTTTTGAAGCAAAGAGGAATTTCCTGGTTTTTTATTTCTTCTTTAAAAATATAATAAAATAAATCAAAACAGAGACAAATTTACAAAAAAAATCAAAATGAGAAATATACGCAATGAAAATACACGAAAACTATCGAGAAACTTCGCTAGGGTAGTTGTTTAACTACACTAGAAAAATCGAGGAAAAATAGTGTCAAAAAGAGGTCCAAAATTACCCTACAGTACAGGGGTAGAAATGCAAGAAAAGAAAAAGTGTATGTTATAATAAGGTCCTTGTCTAGGGACTAAAATGAAATAAAAAACAAAATTTATTACATTTAGGTCCCTATGTGGGGACCTAAACCTAATCAGGAAACTTTTAGAGTGGCCTTAAAATTCTGGAGATCTATTGGGCTTAGTATGTAAATCTTCCATCATTTCAGAATAAATGGCTGAGATTAGAACGCCTACGCAGATCTGAGCCGTCCGTGGAGGACACGTGTCATGATTCTACATGCCTGTAGATGTTCTAGGTGTTCTTCCCACTTTCTGCACCGGTGGCGTGGCAGCATCTTCTTGATTTATTCCCGTAAAGGAAGGCGAGATCCGACCTCCTACAGGGCCAGAGGGTGACGCCTTCATCCCTCGAGCTCGCCAGCGGGTGAAATGGCGACGATGTCTATGGAGGAGGCTAGTCGACGTCGACGAAGCTCAGAGAAAATCTATAGGGTTTGGTTTCTGGATATTCTCCTGTAATCATTTGATTTGGCGAAGGCGATGGAGTAAAGTGCTCCATATGCAAAGATGGTGCTCCAATAGTGCATATAAACATGCAGTTGAAGGATTGATGCTTGATTTCTCATGAAATTGGCCAAAGTTTTATGATGCTTGCAATTTAATATAGTTTCGAGGAATTTATACGCAAGTCAAGATTGGGTGCAAAATTAAATGAATTTGGAGTTGGATTTCGAATAGAAATCGAAGAGGGTCACTGTTGTGACTAATCCAAGTGATTAATCATCACTAATCAGGCGTGAATCACGATGAAAATAAAAGAAGAAAATGGATGAATGAATACCTGTTATTGTAGGGTATGTGACCCCACCGGTCTTCGCTCGACGGGGCGGCTTTCCCAAAGCTCCACGCGGCGGTGGCAATGATGCAAGTCCACAATTGGCCTTAGAACTTCTCTTCTAATGGACCTTCTTACATGCTCGGGCCCCGAAAGGAGTTCTCACCTTCGGATCAGGGCAGAGCAATGCGGGGAATGTGGTTGATCGGCAAGGTGGTTTGGAATTGGGTTGTTAGGAATAGTTAGTTTGTTAATGGGTAGTTTGAGATGTTTTTATAGATGAATCTATGAAGGGTTATGTATTAATGATGGATGTGAATGGTGATTTTTATTAGGGTGTAATGAAGGGTTTAGATTTGGTTTTGGATGAAGATGACGACAAGCAAAATTGGTTGAAGACGGGCAGGTAGAACAGAACCAATAATTCTTGTTCTTGAAGAAGAAGGCACCAGGTGCTGACACATGTCAGCACCTAGATGGCCAAAGACTAAATAGATTGATACATAGGAAATAAATATTAAATGGCATAAATTTAAATAAATAAATAAATAAACGAAAAATAATAATTAATTAATTAATCTAAATTATGGTATAATTAGTTTGTATAAATAATAAGTAATTATGAAATATAAATATTATATTAAGTATAAATAATACTTGATAAATATGTTTTGGATTTTCATCTTATAAAATAATATAATAAATAATACCTTATTTTTATAATTTTATTAATTATTAGTGTAATAAATAGAGTATGTGTAAATTTTTGTGGATTTTAATGAATTAATTTAAATATATTAATAAATATGGATATAAGTTATGTAGTTTAATTTTACCAATAAATTAGGGTTTTTGATTTACTTAAAATAATAAATAAACTCCAAAAAATCTGAAATAAATCAAAGTTAAAATACAAGATCATGGAAATAATTAAAAATTATAAATTCATTTAAACGATAAAAAATGTGTTCTAGAGCCTAGAAACCCATTTGTGATTAGGTCCCAAAACCGACTTTTTGCACAGACTCCGATTTTAGTGAAATCACCGCCTTTAATTAGAGAATATTATTTTATAGAGTGAAATTGGACTTTTTATAAGGAAGTTATGATGTTCGGAAGTTGAGATTTTGACAATTTACAAGTTGGATTTTTTAGCATAAATTCAAGATAATATTCTTAATTTATTTTTATATTTTTCTATACATTTTTAGAAATAATAAAAAAAAGTTTGACAAAAAATATATTCATGTAAATTAATTAAAAATCAATGAAGATTTTATATTTATTTGATAAATAATGAAGAGTGTGTAGAGTGAAAAGTTAATTATTATTTTATTGTTTTCTCCCTTATTTTCCCCTACTTATTTGTTTGTCAACCAATCCATGTTGACTTGGTCTCTTGGGTTAGGTTATAAATATAACTTTCAGCAATCTTTATTTTATAACTCACATTGTACATATATACAAATCTACAATTTGCCTTCTTTTTGTTTTCTATTTCATCCTTTTATTTATTTACATTATTTGGATACATAAAAGTGCATTTTTTTCGTAAATATGGTTTTGATAAAGGATGGAAATTAATGAATATTTACATGTATTTGTTAAGGATTTTAAGACAAAATGCAGACAGAATGTTAATGAATCATGGATTCATCCCCCTCCTCTTCAATTTTGGTCCCATTCCAAGTCCTAAATCCCCTAAGCTCAACCAAGCGAGTCTCCAAGTGACAGATGGAGTACCCCTGAGGGGTCGGAGTGGTTGGCAAAGGAGGAGAGGTGCACCCACGGTAAGCTCTGGCCGCTCTACTCCCTTTCCTAACGGGAAGGTATATGATATGTGTTTTCTTGTTTCACAGGTAGATTTAGTTAGCATAATTAGTCTTTATCATTTTATTTTTAATTTTAGCTAATGATATAGTATAGTTTGGCTCAATTTCCCCAACAGAGCTCTATGGCTTCGACCAGCTATTTCACCGTCGCATACATGTTCCCAACTCACCACAACCATCCCATTTCCTTTCCGAATGCATTCTCCACTCCCTAGATCCATCTATCCAACCAGAACCCTATTGGTTCTGTGAACCAAGGTTTTCCTCCACCACATCACCGGAAACCTCGTCGCTACATTCATACTCCCACTGATTCCACTCTATAATAGCCGGACACTACTGCATACCTCTAACCATACTTCCTAGCATCTTTGCATATTCGGAAGACCCTATTTGAGGGGTTGTTAGATTTAAAAGCATCTCCAAGAATCACTAACATCCATGGCTCAATTAGCGAGCCCCGGATCTTTTTGACGCCACAAATCATTGTGGAACATTACCAGTAGGCTCTCGGGCACTTCAGAGGCGGGGTTAGTGGCCGGAGCATCACGAGAGAACTGAACAAGCGAGCTTTGTCGCCATCTTCTTCCCTTTTTTTCCAGGTATCATCACAGCCATTTGATCTTCTTCCTATTTACAGATGCTACAGATGAGGTTGGATTAGGTCGTACCTTAGTTGTTGGATCGCCTCCTGCAATTTAATAACAGACATCAGTCTAGAATTGGTATGAGCTGTGTGGATTGTGAAACGTGTCTAAGTGAACTGCATCCTGTCGTCCATCTCCGTGTATTATGGGGTGTGATAACGCATCTTTTTCTAACTGTTAGAGATGTCAGTTGTAGAGAACCGCTAAAGCAAGAGTTGCGTTGATGAAACAAGAATAAACGAAATAGAAAGAGAGAGAGAGGGGAAACGAGAATATGCAGCTTCTCTCTCTTGTTTCGTCTACACTACATTATTTAACCAGGTATGTAAGCTTGGGTTGAACTCGAGGAGACAGAATATTAATACTTCGATTTTCGAGAAAAGAAATAAATCTCGAAAATATTATCTTTATTCTTGATCTTACAAAAGACTCAATAAAAGACTCAAAACTAACTCTATATTACGAAAATCAAATCGATGAAACAAAGCAAGGAAAAATCACGAAAAAATAAAAGAAATGTTTCTTGGGTAGTTGCGTAACTACCCTAAAAATTCAGGAAGAAAATACAACAAAAATAATGTCCAAAATACCCCTACAAGATGGGGGTATAAATGCAAGACAAAGTTTTATGATATGTTAGAAACTGATCCCTGGATAGTATTAAACTGCAAAGAAAAGATGTTTTATTGGATTTAGGTCCCTGTACGGGGACCTAAGTGCAATTTCTAGAAAATGCTGGAGCGAATTGCAATATCTGGAAGCTCGTTGGGCTTATGTTGCAAAATTTCTACCTCTTCGATCTGAATGGTGTGGATTAGAAGATAAGGTGTGATCTGGACCATTCTAGGTGGCCACGCGTCACGAACATGTACAGTCTAGTTGTTCTTCCTCTATTCTTCAGTTCTTACAGGTGGCAAAGGGATTGAACTCTCTGATTTATCGCCGGTGGTTGACGATGATCTTTGGCCTCTGGTAGGTCCAGGAGGGAGACTCCTTCTCCCTCCGAGCTCGCCTGCGGATGAGATGCTCTAAAGAGGTCGGAAGGTAGCGGCTATACGTGAAGGAAAATGTGTTGATAGACAATGTCTGTTAGCTGAAGAAGGCTTCTCTTGATCTGATTTTTCTTCAAAGATTTTGAGCTCCAGAGGATAAGTTTATGCTCCACTAAAAATAAGAACCTGCAAACGGATATTGATAATGCTCGATTTGCACTTGAATTGGACAAACGTATCATGTGTTGCAAGATATAAGTTTGTTTCCAGAATGTATGTATCAGTGGAAATGCTAGAAATGGAAGATTGATTTGTGGTGAATTGAATCTGATTTGAAATGAGATTAATAGGTGGTATCTAAGAAGGGTAATCAAAAGTCCTAATTACGCAATTAAGAATGCTAATGGGGGCACCAAGATCGAGAAATAAATTTGCAAAATTGATGAAAGAACTCACCTGGGAATGAGGTGTTATGAACCTCGACGGTTGCTCGATGGGCGGTGATAATCGGAGCTCTACGCGGCATGATTGGGATGATGTAAGGCGGTGAAGCCTTAGAACTTCTCCTCCATTCAATCCTCTTCCACACAGGCAGCCTTGGGCAGAGTTGTCACCTCCAGATTGGGCGGAGCACGATGGTGAAGGTTGGATGACGGCCAGGGGTAATCTAGAAGCTGTAGCTCAAAGATTGTTAGTTGGGAATGGTGAACTTGGTGAGGATATTATGGGCGACCCATGGAGATTTGTTAGAGGATCGAGGGTTGTTGTGTAGGATGGTTGTTAGGGGTAGATGATCAACGGGTTAGATCGAAGTTAGGAGTTAAGGGATTGTGTGTAGAAAAGGAAGAAGTTGGGGTGGTTTGAACAGAAATCGGACGACCTTCTTGAAGAAGAAGATCCCAGGTGCAGACACGTGTCAGCACCTGGTTGGCCAGGTTAAATAAAAAGCTAAAGAATTAAGGAATAAATAGTAAATAAAGGTATTTGAAATAAGTATAAAAATGAAAATTGTAAATAATTAAATTATCTAAATTATGGAATAATTATATTTAATAAATAATAATTAATTTACGAAATATAAATATTATATTAATAAATAAATATAAATAATACCATTAAAAGAGTTTTGGATTTTAAAATAAATTAATTAATAAATAGTATGTTAATTATATTTTCTTAATTATTAGGATAATAAATAAAGTATATATGAATCTTTATGGATTTTAATAGATTAATTTAGATATATTAATAAATACAAGTATAAGTTTTATAGTTCATTTATACATATAAATTAGGATTTTTGATTTATTTAAAATAATAAATAATTTCCAAAAATTATGAAATAAATTAGAGTTAAAATACAAGATGAAGAAAATAATTGAAAATTATAAAATAATTAAAATTATAAATAATCTGTTTCAAAAAAATAGATAGCCCAGAAACCTAGTTATGGTTTGGTCCCAAAGCTGACTTTTTGCAATCGGACTCCGATTTGAGTGAAATCACCTTAATTAATTAGAGAATATTATTTTATGAACTTTTAAAGGTGAGTAGAATGAAATTAGAGTCCGTATGAGTAATTTATGATGTTCGGAAGTTTGGATTTTAAGAATTTACAAGTTGGATTTCTTGGCATATATACAAGGTAATATTTTAACTTATTTTTATATTTTTTATATATTTTTCGAAATAATTAGGAAAAGAGTTTTGTGAAAAATATGTTCATATGAATTAATTAAAAAATCTTTAAATTTTTGATATTTATTGCATAATTAATGGAGAATGTATGAAGTGTTAAATTAATTATTTTTATTTGTTTTCTTCCTTATGTCCCCTTAATTATTTATTTTTTCAACTAATCCATGCTGACTTGGTTTTGAGGATTTGGTTATAAATATATCTATCAACTATATTTTTTTACAAGTCATACTGTACATATATACATATCTACAATTTACCTTTATTTTTATTTTCTTTTATTTTTAATTTTTTATTTATTTTCTTTATTTTAATGCATAAAAGTGAATTTTTATTCATGCACGATTTTGTTAAAATGTGAAATTTAATGGATTTTTACATGTATTTGATAAGTGTTTTAAGACAAAATGCAGACAGAATGTTAATGAATTGTGGATTCATCAACCCCCTATATTTAAACTTTGCTAGTCCCTTAGCAAACACTTATTTGAAAAATAAGGGAAAAAATAAAGGAAGTTAGAATGAATTTGTTTTCTTAAACCAATTCATGAGAACAGACAATGGACAGAGCTCGATCGAGCCTGAAACAAGCATTTTGTCGGAGCCTTAACAAGGATTACGATTCTATCCTCAACAGTCCTCAAGTTCCACAAATCCTTGTTTAAGTTCACCTCAACAACCAGTTCAGATCCACTCATTCATATCGCAAACTCTATCAACCTTGAAATCAATCTGTACGGTGTGTGAATTGTTTTAGCTCTTCTCGCTTTGAAAGAAGCGAAGAAACCACCCAACCTATCCATACACTCCTATCGCTTCCTCATCCAGCTACTCTTTCCTCTGGGAGGGAGATATTCCCTTCTGAAATCAGTTTGTGTTGTGTCCACAATCAAATATAGAGAGGAAGTAGAAGAATGAAAAAAGAACTGGAGTGCTACCAGTGTAGACGCATCTCCTTGTGAAGCCCAATCGGAGTAGCTAAGTCTCCACTAAGATGTGCAGGCTTTTTGGTGGAAGCTCAGACCATTGTGGTTGTATTTGTATTTGGTGGCTTCTTCTTTGACTTGGCTTTGTAATGTTGCTTGCACTACATTCATCTCTTTGTGCCTTAACGGATATAGCATGTTTTCATTCCGTCCATTTTTTGAGGTCTTGGAAAATTGTGTTAGCAGATCCTTCCCTCATCCGAAGCGACTATCACAACCCCAATCTCTCCCGTCTTTAGACGTCAATGCCGCAAAGACAAGGATAGAAATGCACTACAAAGATGGATTGTCCTTCGCAGCCCCATCCAAGTCAAGCTAAGTGCAAAGTGCAGCTGTCCAAAATTGGTTCATTGATGAAGAGTTGTACGGATGACACCAAGTGTTCTACATAGGCACTTTTCGAGTTGACTTCCTAAACATGGTCTCAAAGAACCTAATGATTTAATTCAAAGACCTGGAGAGTCCAAATTCCAGTTCCTAACTAGGCTCCTTAAAATGAAATTAAAAGTTGTAATCAAGCTTCGTCCTTCGGACTTTTCTCAATCTTTAGTTCTAGAAACCAAACTTATTCTAAAAAATGCTAATGCAAATGCAACCATGTTTTTGTGAAGTTTGTTTCTAGATTTTACTCAATTTAAGGATTTTGTAATTTGTATGGATTTTAGACTTTACCTTTATAATGGATTTTATGATTTTAGTAAACAGAGTTATATACAAGAATTTTACAAAGTAATTTACCCATATTTTATTTGGATTAAATAAATAATGGATTTTACAAGTTTTATATACAAAATATTTTACAAGTTTTTCGTGAATTTTACACATATTTTAATATATAGGATTTTAAATAAGTGTTATACACATTTTAAATTAAGGATTTTAAATAAAAATTTTAAACATATTTTACTTTTTTACAAGGATTTTATAGATAATTTAATTTAAATAGGGGGATTTTAACTTACCCTCACCCACTTTTTATGGATTTTATAGATATATAAAATACTTAAAAGTACGAGTTATGGACAAAAGTATATATAAAATATATACGCACCTACCTATACTTAGCTTGTGCTATGTCCTCATAGCGTCAAAAGAGAAAAAGGAGGACATAACTCGTGCTAAGTAAAAGTGGGTGAAAAATAATAAGTGATGCGAAGTCAATCAACCCTCCCTATACTTATGATCAGGTTATCGTAAGTATAGTGGAGCAAAAATGAGGTGACTGAGGGAAAAGAATATACATCCGAAAGAATAGAAGGAGAAAAAGAATAATGAAATCATCGTAATCGCTCATTCCCCCCTATAATGAGGATAAGTCATCCTATGTATAGAAAAGAGTGTGGCCAAAATTAGGGACCAGTGATTAGAGTAAAATAAAGGATATAAAAAAGAAAAGTAAAAAGAACAAACAACGAAAATGAGAATCAGCGGGCAATCGATCCCCTTATACTTAGGATCTGCTATCCTGAGCATAGAAGACGAACAAAAATGGGGTCGATTGTGATCTATAGAGGATCTACAGTATGTTCTCCAGAAAACCGAATGGCTTCACAAATCTCTGTGCGGGATGAGATGAAGTGGAAGAGTAGTCTTGCATCCTATACAAAGTAGATCACTTCAACTCGGGCTAGATGATCAGTGGTCTCCATGAAGTGCTTCAGCATCTGCCCATTCACTGTAAACGGTTCTGCACTAGGTGACACATCTGATATAGCAATACTACCATTGTCGTGCACCGTTCTGAGTGTATACAGTCCTTCCCACTTTCTCTTCAATATGGTAGGAAAAATTTACAACCGTGCATTGAACAACCAAACTTTCTGCCCAAGAACAAAGATCTTGTGTCGGATATGTATGTCATGCCATCGCTTCACTTTGTCCTTGTAAATGAGGGTGTTCTCATATGCCTAATTTCGAATTTCTACCAGCTCATTCATATCTAATTTTCTCTTGGCTCCTGCTTTATGTAACACTAATGAAATTTCTGTGATAGCCCATTCAGATTTGTGCATGATCTCTACGGGCAAATGGCATGGCTTCTCGTAAACTAATCTGAGCTGTGAAGTACCTAAGGGAGTCTCATATGTAGTACGATAAGCCCAAAGAACTTGGCCTAGAAGCTGTGACCAATTTTTCCTATCTGGTCATACTAATTTCTGGAGAATAGATTTCACATGCCTATTTGAAAATTCAGCCATGTCGTTCGTCTGTGGATGGTAAGGAGAAGCTGCTCTATGATCAATAGCAAAACTATTATCTAGCTTTTTCACATCCTTATTAATTAAATGGATTCCCCTGTCAGAAATGAGAATACGTGAAATACCAAACCACAAAATAATGTGTTCCCTTAGGAACCTGCATATTGTCTTGTTGTCAGCAGTTCTTGTCGGTATAGCCTCTACCATATGCCAATATAATCTATAGCAAGAAGTATGTACTCAAAGATGTTGCTCGAGGTAAACGATCCCATAAAATCTATACCCCATGAGTCAAAGACCTCGCAAATGATAATGGGTCGCATAAGCATGGCATCTCGACCACCAATTGTCCCTATGACTTTCTGACATTCTGGACAACTTCACACGAATGTGCATGAATTTCTAGTAAGAGTTGGCCACCATAATCCACTCTAAAGTACCTTCTGCACTGTCCTCTTCCCCAAATGATGTCCTCCTTCCTCTAAGGAATGACACCAAGTGAGGACACTGTTGTATTCCTCCTAAGGAATACATCGCCTATAAGTACAATATGATCCTTCACAAAAAAGATTCGGATCCTCCCGGTGGTAATATCGTACCTCGGACACTAGCCTGTCGACTCGGTCTTTAGGCCAACCTTGTGGACTCTTCTGTGTAACCAGAAAGTTCACTATGTCTGTATACCAAGGAAATTCTGTAACTGCAAAGATACTCTCATCTTGAAATCTCTCTGCAATCTCTGCCATGTAATCATCTGAAGGCTGCTCAAACTGTACACGGGAGAGGTGATCAGCTACCATGTTCTTTACCCCAGGCTTGTCTCTAATATCTAAATCAAACTCCTGGAGTAAGAGAATCCATCTAAGAAGGCATGCCTTAGCATCCTTCTTTTCCATCAGAAAACAGATAGCTGAATGATCAGTATAAACAGTGATTTTACAACCAAGAAGATAAGATCTGAATTTGTCTAAAGACACTACTTCCAACATCTCCTTCTCTGTTACCGTGTAATTGCATTGTGCAACATCTAGAGTGCGTCTAGCATAGTGGATGGCAACTAGAAGTCTGTTCCTCCACTGTCCTAATACATCCCCGACCGCAAAATCTGAAGCATCCGTCATGATTTCAAAGGGTAGAGACTAGTCGAATGGCTGTAGAATAGGAGCACTGATAGTCATTTCATTAAGAGTGATGAAGACATAAAGGCATTTATCATCTAACAAGAACTCGATGTCTTTTCCTAAATGTTCAGTTAACGGTCGGGCAATCTTAGAGAAGTCCTTAATAAATCGTCAGTAAAAGCCGATAGGCCTCAGAAAAGACCGTAACTACTTTACGTTGGATGGTCGATCGAGTCACTTGTTGACATCCAATTTGGCAGGGTCAAACTCCATGCCTTTCTTGGAGATGACATGCCCCAATACAACCCCATTTGTAATCATAAAATGGCTCTTTTCCTAAGATAGAACAAGATTGACCTCACAACATTTCTGAAGAACTTGGTCTAGGTGCGCTAAACAATCGTCAAAGCAATCACCATAGACCAAAAAATCATCCATAAAGACCTCGAGGAAATCACCAACCATGTCTGCAAAAATGGCAAGCATGCACCTCTGGAATGTAGCGGGGGCATTACACAATCGAAAGGGCACTCGTCTAAAAGCATGCGTACCGAAAGGACATGTGAAGGTAGTCTTCTCCTAATGTTTAGGGGGAATAGTAACCTGATTGTATCCGGAGTAACCATCTAAGAAGCAGAAGTACTCCTTCCCTGCCAACCATTCAATCACTTGGTCTATAAAAGGCAACAGGAAGTGGTCCTTCTTTGTCGCATCATTCAGCTTTATGTAATCCACACATACTCGCCATGACATGGTTAATCTCTTTTGAATCTCCTCTCCACTCTTGTTCTTAACCATCTGAAAGCTTGACTTCTTCTGGACAACATGTAGTGGGCTAACCCATTCAGAGTTGGAGATAGGATAAATAAAGCCGACGTCTCACCATTTCGTGATCTCATTCTTGACAACATCGCGTAAGACGAGATACAACCTACGCTGAAACTCTCTAGAAGGTATGCTGTCATGATCAAGATAGATATGATGAGAACACAAAGTAGGATTTATCTCGCGGAGATTGGATATAGTCCACCAAATGGCCTTGTGGTTTCTTTAAGAATCTCCATTATATGGGATTCTTGTTCTTTGGTCAGATACGCGCTGATAATGATCGGAAACTGACGGTGTGGACCCGCAAGGAAAGCATATTTCATGTTTGGTGGAAGGATCTTCAGCTCGGGTAAGGTCAGATATGGCTCTGCAACATCATCTTTTGATTGAGTAATGGAATCTATGCTACTGATGGATATTTTTGGCTTAAGGTTTTTAACCATCTCAACATGTTCTGCAGTCGAACTACAGAAGATGTCTAGAATATCATCCGACTCGCTACTGTTTTCATCCAAAGAATGATTAGACGAACAAAATTCAGTTAAGTAAAATCAGTCTCTGAATCATCTGAGGTGGGGGTATTTCTGCTCCATGTGATGTTCACCCTCCATGATGAAATAAAGAGTTCCGTCAGAAGAGTTGTCAGTTGAAGTCTCAGACCCATCCTCTTATAAGATATCTTGGGTTTCTACTTGATACCTCTCGAGGTCGTCAAAGCAAACCTCATCCATGTAATCACAGGTGGCTAAGGAACACAAAGCGTAAGAACTAGCTGTAGACGCAGCACTGGATGATTCTCTCACCATCTCTATATTTAACTTCTCGCCCTCAGTTAGAAAAGATACCTTCCCTGTATCATAATCGAAAAGGGCATTTGCAGTCTCCAAAGAAGGCCTCCCAAGAATGATTGGGGTAAGATGTGATTGTATAGGGTAATTCATGTCCAATATGGTAAAGTCCACTGAAAATTACAGACCCTACACAGTTACAATAACGTTCCTCAAAAAGCCCCAAGGTCTCTTTACAGATCTATCAGCAAACGGAAGGATCAATAGGGATTTGTAAAGAGGACCTTACTGAGCTTGTCGAGTAAACAAGATGGTAAAAGATTGATATAGGAACTGTTATCTTGGAGAGTGCAATCGAATACAGCTTCTCAAATCTCGCATCTGACATAGTGTGCTCCTGAGTCCTTCTTCTTCCTTGGAAGTCTGTTCTGGATCACGTAGGAGGTGGCCTTAGTCAAAATATGCTTCTCTGTTCGGGACTTCTTCTTCCTACGTATTTTACATCTATTTTTCAACTGTTTCTTAAGTGTAGGGAAGTTATCCAAGGTACTATGGAATGGGATTTTCAAAAATATGTTATCTTTCACTAACTTCTCAGTCTCTGGAGTAACATCATTCTTTTTGGATTTTTTATGCCTTTTTCCATATAAAGCCTTAGGAAAAGGGATAACTTCAGGAACAAAATTCTCTTGTACATCAAAAGTATCAGAGTTGTCTACAAAACTCTCTAAAACAGGAAAGGACACATTAGCTTCGGGCGTGTCTTCATGGTATGGCATGGTGTCGTCATCTGATTCACCTAAGTCCATATCGACCGTCTCAACATTGCTTCCTTCTCCCTAATCATCGAGTGGTTGATCCCTATCATTGTGGTGCTCTTCCTCAGCTTGTATATCAAGTTCTGGCTTTCGCTCCTCTTCTTGTGCCATCTCCTCCTCCCGATCATATGTTTGTGGTGATCTATTGCTCCTGAGACAAATGAAGTTAGATAAAAATTCAGGAAAAGAGATCGTACATGTTGTGTCGTCTACCTGATCTGGGTGCCTCGTATTGTTGTTCAGGTTCATTTGAGACTGTGCGAGAAGAGTGGTCTTAGGCGCGGTTAACTCATCTAGACGATGTTTAACCCGCTCCATCTCAGTCTTGTGTGCGATCTGGAGCGTGCTCAGCATGTCCATGATCTGGTTCAGTGATAGGGCTTGCGAAGATGTTTCTGGTTCGGCACGGTAACCCTGACTTTCGACTCTCTCTTACCGTTGTGTTTGCTACTATGGAGTGTATTCTTGAATAGAAGTTGTGGCATATATGGAAATTGATGTTGTTGATGGTGATAATTGGGTTGTGATTGCAAAGTAGGATAATGAACAGAATGTGGTCTCTGATAGACATTCTGGTGAGACTGCTGATGTGTGTAGTACTATCGGTGTTGATAGTGCTGATGTGCATGCTACGGATATTGCTGCGACTAGTGCTGCGGCTGCTGGTGGTGATGTACGCTCGGAGAAGGAAACTGTAAAGCTGGCTGAATTGGAGCGTACCATATTCCATTGATCTCAAGAATAGATTGAGACTCAACATCAATGTCTTCTAGGCTGGTGATCTGGTTGGGATTGGCATGAGGCTGTTCCTCAGGCCAATCAATCTGTGGAGTATTTGACTTGCTCTGGACAAAATGGATCTGTCGGGTGGGTGGAGCGAGTATAGATCTCCGAGTATGTTGTGCAGTCGAAGAAGCTTGAGCTTGCTTATGCTGATGTATCACTTCTATCACCTTCTTCGTAAGATCACTCAGTTGCTGAGGCAGAGATGAGAGTTTCTCCAACTCTCGTAGTGGCTGCAAGTCCTGAACTTGTTTCTGAATCACATCTACCAAATGTTTCGCTGATATAACCCATATTGGTATTGGATTCAAATTCTGAAATGTTTGCCACCTTATGATGCTCTCAGTGATGTCGTGGTTGTGGGGCCTTCTGGAATGCCCGAGTAGAGTCGACGACTCTCGAGTTCTCTACCATCCCCTCGTTGATGGACCAGACAGACTCCGCATCCAGATTCGGATAGATGCCACATGCAGTACTCACAACCCCTGAATATCCTGCTGGAGTCCTCTAAAATAGTTCTGCACTAGCACCTTCATCGGTATCTCATGATAAGGACATCGCTCGGTAAGATCCTTGAATCGATCTCACGCCTCATGGAATGATTCGTTTGGCAACTGTGTAAAGTTGGAGATCTGACTCCTCATAATGTTTTTTCGTCTGAGAGGAAAAAATTTACGTAGGAACGTGGACTTAAGGTCAGTCCACGTAGAAATCTCTCTCCCCAATTGACTGAGCCAGTAACGCACCTTATCTGCTAAGGCAAAGGGGAAGGCTTTGAGGTGAACAGCCTCCTGAGTAATTAGTCGTACCACAAATCATCTCAAATTGTTGCAAAAAGGTAAACGGCTCCTCTGTGACATTCCCATAGAACATGGGAAGCAGTGATATGAATGACAAACGTAACGTGCATGGCCCCTGATTTGATGGCAATCAAATCCAATGTTGTAAAGTTTTGGCACTCAGGACATACTCATCTATATGTGTCGCGGGAACCACGACAGGTGGCAGTGGGTTCCCGGCTCTTGCTCTTAGCACAACGATCTCAGCTCGCAACTCATTCAGTGTTCTGAATTTGTCTCGAATGTGAATATCCATCTGTTGCAATGTATCAAGAATCCTGATTGTAATATTTATGGCTGGATCCAGTCTTCCATCAGCATGTTGTTTCTCATATGGTCGCTCCTCTACTGGTCCCTTTTTGCAAGCCATCTACTTCAAATCTTCTGGAAAGGAAAACTTTTCATAAGAACTCAGTGAAAAATCGGTTGGATAAAGCGATGATAAATTGAGATGGGGGTCTACCTCTAAAGATGGGTTGGGAGGCGAGGGAGTCTAGGTCTGACTCTCCTTGGGATCATATGGGACCGACTGGGGAAGATGATCATCCTGAGTCTGTGAAGATGTACGACGGAAGGTGAAAGATCGAGAGCTCATGGAGTCTGAGCAAAATAGTCATCGAGTCATCATCTTCGATGTCAAATGGATAATCCGGAGAGCATGATGTCAAATCAAGAGAGATGGGAGAAGGCGTATAAGATGCGGTAACTCACACCTCACAAGCAAACACAAAGCAAACCTCATATTCACCAACACAACCCAATGATGATCGTAAGAGTTCGATCGTTTATCTTGTTAGTTTTAGGGTTATTTTGGCATACAAGTATATTCACAAATTAACGTGAGCTAATAGGTGCCTGGAATTTCCCCACAACACTGTCACGAGTCCTTAGAGAAAACCACTTGTTCTCATCCAGTATGGGAGTAAGTACGGACCGTTTCCGACTACCCGTGTTACTTGGGGATGAAGCCTTACACAGTGTCCTCTAACCCTCCCCCCCACTCTGCTAAGTAAACTCAGATCGTTTCCGACTCCACGTGCGTACCTACTGAAGAAGAGTGATAAGGTGTATGTACTAAGTAGTATCTTGAAGGAAACATGGACTTTGCTTCTAGCCTTAAGTATCGCCCCTCACTCACAATATATGGAAGTGTACATGTAGTTGAAGTGTAGGTTTGACAATCCCAAAGAGAGTGATCCTTACATTTCTTTTAGAGTCAAACATTTAAGCAGTCCTGATTTTATTTTCAGTTTTCTCTCTTTTTTTGTTTTTTTTCAGACAAACGTATAACAATTTTTTTATTTTTTATTTATCCTAAAAAACATGCATCTAGGTTGTGATTCCTAGAACTACATACGAAGGTGCAAGAAGATAGGAAGAAAAATCGAAAAACATCTAAGCATGCACTTAGGCTCGTGAAAAACAGTGTAAACCGACGATGTGAGAAAATATGCGGTAGGTGCCATGCTCCCCTGAATGCATGGCACTCGGTGAAGCAGACCCCGAGAACAAGGGAGGGGACGTACAAGTCAGGGTGTCCTTACGGGGCCCCTTCCTACAAAATACAAAAACACGGGCAAGTGCCCTTAATTATTTTTCTTTACAAAAATACTACAAGAAAAACCCTACCTAATTCTGCCCTCAGCAACCGACCCGTGAGAGAAGGGATCGGCCTCTGCACTTTGAACTGCTTTGGCTTCCGAGGAAGTTGGCTGAACCTACAGGCCCTGCAAAAATTAGTTAGAGAAATGAAGAAAACATGAAAAGTTGTAAAAAATGAAAGCAATTCAAAGAAACACGATAAATCAAAAATTGAGAAAGAAATAAATTTTATAAAATCACGAATATCGGGAATTTTCGAAATTAAAGTGAAAAACCGATGTAGAAATAACGCATCCCTGTCAACAATGCCATTTTGATAATGCAGGTTTTGCTAGTGGTTAGAGATGTCAGTTGTAGAGAACCACTAAAGCAAGAGTCGCGTTGATCAAACAAGAATCAACAAAATAGGAGAGAGAGAGAGAGAATAAGAATATGTGGCTTCTCTCTCCTTTTTGTCTACACTATATTATTTAGCCAGGTAAGTGTGCTTTGGTCAAACTCGAGGAGGCAGAATATTAATGCTTTGGTTTTCGAGAAAAGAAATAAATCTCGAAAATATTCTCTTTATTCTTGATTTTACAAAAGACACATTAGAAGACTCAAAACTAATTCGATATTACGAAAATCAATTCGATGAAACTAAATGAGGAAAAATCACGAAAAAAATAAAAGAAATATTTCTAGGGTAGTCGTGTAACTACCCTAAAAATTGTGAAGAAAATACAACAAAATGATGTCCAAAACACCCCTACAAGCCAGGGGTATAACTGCAAGAAAATGTTTTATGTTCTATTACAAACTAGTCTCTAGAAAGGACTAAAATCCAATGAAAATAAGTTTTATTGCATTTAGGTCCCTATACGGGGACCTAAATGCAACTTCTAGAAAATGCTGGAGCGGATTGGAATATCTGGAAGCTCGCTGGGCTTATGTTGCAAAATTTCTACCCCTTCAATCTGAACGTCCTGGAGTAGAAGATAAGATGTAATCAGGATTGTTCCAGGCGGATACATGTCACGAGCCTATAGAGTCTTGGCGTTCTTCCTCTATTCTCCAGTTCTTGCGTAGGTGGCGAAGGAGCTGAACTCTCTGATTTATCGTCGACGATCGATGACGATCTTTGGCCTCCTGTAGGGCCAGGAGGGAGACTCCTCCCTCCGATCTCTCCTGCGGGTGAGAGGCTCTAAAGATGTCGGAAGGTAGCAGCTATATGTGAAGGAAAACAACTGATCGACAATGTCTGTCAACTGAAGAAGGCTTCTCTTGATCTGATTGTTCTTCAAAGAATTTGAGCTCCAGAGGATTAGTTTATGCTCCAGCGAAGATAGGAACCTACAAATGGATATTGAAATGCTCGATTCACACTTGAATCGACCAAATGTATCATGGTTTGCAAGATATAAGTTTGTTTGCAGAATGTATATATCAGTGGAAATGCTAGAAATGGAAGATTTATTTTTGGCGAATTGAATCTGATTTGAAATGAGATTAATAGATGGCATCTAAGAATGGTAATCAAAAGTCCTAATGACATAATTAAGAATGCTAATTGGATCACGAAGATCGAGAAACAAATTTGCAAAAGTGATGAAGGAACTCACTTGGGAATGAGGTTGTATGAACCTTGATGATTGCTCGACGGGCGGTGATAGCCGGAGCTCTACGCGGCGCGATGGTGGCGATGAAAGGCAACGAAGCCTTCGAACTTCTCCTCCATTCAATCGTCTTCCATGTAGGCAGCCTTGGGTGGAGCTGTCACCTCCAGATCGGGCGAAGCACGACGGTGAAGGTTGGATGAAGGCCAGGGGTAATCTGGAAGGTGTAGCTCAGAGATGGTAAGATGGGAATGGTGAACTTTGTAAGGATTTTATAGGTGATCCATGGAGGTTTGTTAGAGGATCAAGGGCTGGCGTGTAGGATGGTTGTTAGGAGTAGATGATTGACAGGTTAGATCGAAATTAGGAGTTAAGGGGCTGTGTGTAGAAAAGGAAGAAGTTGGGGTGGTTTGAACAGAAACCGGCCGACCTTCTTGAAGAAGAAGTTCCCAGGTGCTGACATGTGTCGGCACCAGGTTGGCCAGGTTGAATAAAAAGCTAAATAATTAAGGAATAAATAGTAAATAAAGGTATTTTAAGTAAGTATAAAAATGAAAATTGCAAATAATTAAATTATCTAAATTATGGTATAATTACATTTAATAAATAAATAAATATAAATAATACTTTTAAAAGATGTTTTGGATTTTTAAATTAATAATTTAATAAATAATATATTAATTTTATAGTTTCTTAATTGTTAGGTTAATAAATAAAGTATATATGATTTTTTGTAGATTTTAATAGATTAATTTAGATATATTAATAAATACAAGTATATATTTTATAGTTCATTTATATCTATAAATTAGGATTATTGATTTTTTTAAAAATAATAAATAGCTTCGAAAAAAAATGAAATAAAGTAAAGTTAAAGTGTAAGATCAAGAAAATAATTAAAAATTATAAAATTATTAAAATGATAAATAATCTATTTTAAATAAAAAAGATAGCCCAGAAACCCATTTGTGATTTGGTTCCAAAACCAACTTTTAGCAAACGGACTCTGATTTTAGTGAAATCACCTTAATTAATTAGAGAATATTATTTTATGAACTTTAAAGTGAGTAGATTGAAATTGGGGTTCGTATGAGCAAGTTATGATGCTCTGAAGTTTGGATTTTAAGAATTTACAAGTTGGATTTCTTGGCATATATACAAGGTAATATTTTTAACTTATTTTTATATTTTTCTACATATTTTTCGAAATAATAAGGAAATTGTATGGTGTAAAATATGTTCATATGAATTAATTAATTTTTTTTTAAAGTTTTGATATTTATTTGATAATTAATGGAGAATGTATGAAGTATGAAATTAATTATTTTTATTTGTTTTCTTCCTTATATCCCCCTACTTATTTATTTGTCGACCAATCCATGCCGACTTGGTATTGGGGATTAGGTTATAAGTATATCTTTCAGCTATATTTATTTTTACAAGTCATATTGTGTATATATATACATATCTACAATTTACCTTTATTTTTACTTTATTTTATTTTTAATTTTTAATTTATTTACATGATTTTAATGCATAAAAGTGCATTTTTATTCATGAATGGGATTTTGTTAAAAAGTGAAATTTGATGGATATTTACAGGTATTTGTTAAGAGTTTTAAGACAAAATGCATACAGAATGTTCATGAACCGTGGATTGGTCAGGGTCAATTGCATATTTCACCCTACATTTTTGTATTTATTTATTAGTTCTGTAATTAACATATATTATGCAAATTAATGTGGATATTTTGCATGTAGACCCTTGATGTTATCGCATATCACAGTTTAGTTCAGTCCAGCTTAGCTCACGTGTCGTCCCACATGAGTTGATCAAATTGCTAGTGTATCCTTGAGGTTTTTTGTATTTGGAACGAGTCCAATAAATTTTAATATACATTGTAAATTTCTTGGAAAATTACATGTGAGATTTATTTGTAAAAATACCCTTCCCAGTTTCTGTATTTTCGTGCTTGGATTTCATTTATTAAAAATATCACTAGCGCTCCAAAAATTATGCAAAAATAGGGTTAGATGCTTGCTAACATGTATTTTCAAGCCTCGTTTTTTAATTTAGCATTTGAAGTATTTATTAAAATTAAAATGAGAATTTTTTTATCCTGGTTTAACATATAAAATACCAAAAAAAGAAAAACATTTTGAAAAAATTTTAAAAAAATATATGTTGTTTATTTTAGCTTAATTTATATCCATGGCAAAAATTCCTAAAAAAAGAAAATGGAAAAGACTAAAAATTAAAACTAAAAAATCCTTTATAAAAATGTAAAAAATCACCAAAAATACCAAAACTATTTTTTTATATTTATGAATTTTCTTTATAATTTTATCTATCTGTTAAAATTGATTTCAAGAATTTTGGACTTATTTTGTTATTTTTCATCTTCATTTCAATTTCAGCCTATTATTTAATCCTTGATTTGGGATATATTTGACTTTAAAATGCATAAAAATAGAAAAAAATCCACAAAAATGATAAAAATATTATAATATATATAAAACTCAAAAATAATTTTTTTGGTGTACTTTATTTATTTTTACTAGTATTTATTATTATATTACTCTATAGGGTATAAATAGCCTTATATAGTCTATTATGTATTTAAAAAGGAAAAGAAAAAATCAAAAAATGTAAAAAGAAAATAAAAAATTTGAAAAAATTAAAAATAATAAAAAATATAAAAATAAAAATTTTAAAAATATATCAAAAGAAAATACAAAAAAGAAAATCCCACAAAAACGAGAAATAGACAAGAGAAAAGAACATATTTTCTTAGCTTAATGGCCCGATCTACCGTTTGCTCCCTGAGTTTGACCTCTACACATGCTTACTCATATATACATTTTTTGTAGAGTTGTTATAATTTTTATCTCCACATCTATGCTATTCATTGCTTGATTTATATTGTGGTTTAATTGTTGATTGATTCGGGTTTCGTGAGCAGTCGCTTCAGCGACATTGTAGTTCTTGCCTTGTGTAGACTACTTTAGATCCTTGCAAAACCCATATCATCAAATGGTGTTGTTGCTGAGGAGCAACGCCACATATATTGACTTATTTATTTGTTTCACTACTTTTTCTATACATTCTTCTTTGTCTATTTAATTTCATTATTATTTGATATTAATTGTGAACTGTCTGACACTCCTTCTTGTTTGATCTTTGTTATGAGGGACCGCCACTCGAGGGAGTACTTCATAGGAGGACCTACGCACCCAAGCAAGGTGGAGCCAGCTTTTTGACATAGTCGGCAAGAGAGAGCGACAAAGAAAGACATGAATGAATTTTTGATGAAAATTCTCTCACATTTTCATTTTTATTATATCTTATAATTAAAGAGAGTGACATTTGATTTGTAATAATTTGAACTCTCCTGACACATAACACTTCACGAGGTCAACCGCCTGATGGATTGTTCCCTTGGGGGTCATCAGATTTTGTCGTGTTTTCATCACTTTATTTTTATTTGTTTTTCTCTTTTATTTTATTTGTTTTGTGTGAATAAGCCCTAGTTTAGGATGTCCTTGATCCATATATTAAGGTCCAAAGCCCTAATATATTTTCATGTACATATAGCTTATCTTTTGGACTTAGTCTAATTATAAGTATTAATTATTTGGATTTGAGACCACATGCCGAGAGAGGTCACATACAGTTCTGGGAGAACACGTTGTGGAAGGCACTGAGTGGCGACCGGACCTTGGTCTCTTTTCTAAATAATTAGCATCTGGTGCTTCATGCTAATAGTATATTCTGATATAGGGTGATTTCATTGGCTTGCATTTGCATGTAGTGTAGCTTTCAATTCTGGTATGCATCCCACATGGAGAGAGATGGGAAGCACTATAAGTCTTCTGACTTTACATGCATCATCGATTTCTGACTTGCATGGCTTTTACGACATACCCCCTCTGATTTTGATCACTCAGGATGATAAATGGAATTTGAAACTTGTTAGGTACGTTCCATTAAAAAATAACAAAAAAAAGTGATAACCAAAATTAATTCGAGACTTCTAGCTCTATTGGGATGTTAAAATAAACGTATGGATTCATTGCTTTGGGGAGAGCAACCCCCTCATTTTTTGTGCATTTTATTCTCACGTACACACTAAGGATTAGTGCCCCAATCTCCAGTCAATCTTCATGTTTGTCCAACTTTGCTGAAAATCACCTAACTCTAAAAAATGAAAAGATAAAAGACCACCATCTCGGTATTCACTATGTTGAGTAGGTGAACATGGGGCTTGCTTTGTACATTAGTTGTGACTTTGGGTCCATCCACATTCATCATTGTTTGAGTTAGTACATCCATGAGTGTTTGAGTTTTTCATTTTATTGAGTCCTTCTTCCTTTCTTCGCCCATATTATTTTCTTCTTTATTGAGTCGTGATATCGAGTTTTGATCTTCACTTTAGTAGCCGGATTTTGTGGCTACATCCTTGCTCATATCACATCATCTATGCTTCGGCTCAAGGAGACTCTCCTTGAGCCATAATTTTGTCTATGTTCCGCCTACATCTCGCCTGCCCTCCTCGTCCCCTTTAGTGTCATCCCATCTATCACCTAGGAAGGTAGTGCGAGTATATGAGGCCCGCATCAAGGTTATGATTGCATGAAATAATTAAGCAAGCCTGGCAAGATTGAGGATGCTGAGATTGGTGTGCTATCTTTGGTTGATCAGACTCTAATATGTGCATACATGATATCGAGGATTTTGATTTTGGCACGACTATAGGTGTGAGTCCTTATCGAGGGTAGTTGATCTCGGGCACCCGATTTAGGATGTGGTTGATTACCGATGATTTGATAATGATTAGATGAGCCCTGATTGTGCGATCTCTTTTGAGATTCTGCTCATCTTGGTTTATACGCTTAATATACTATCTCTTTTTGTGCTTCAAAGCGACGGTGCTCGAAACCCACATGCTACTCTAAATTTCCCTGATGATCTCTTCTCCCTCCCATTCTTATGCCCTCCTGATAATGATTGGTTGATATTCTCTGAGGACCTGAGATTTGATGCCAACAATTCTTAATATTCACTGACTTAGTTATATTGCTCCTCGAGGACATTCCGTGGAAGGATGCAACACATTCTTTACGATCGGTTTCGATCACTTCTTGTGTGTCCATCTTGATGGAGCACGAAACTGAGTCATTCGGTACGTGTTATCGATCTCACAGTTTGATTGTCCGTCAGATCTATCAGAGCATGAGACCGATTCTCCTAGTTGTCTGGACTCCTTTGAGTATTCTCTCATTGACGATCCTCGCAAGAATGAGCCATTTTCTTCTGAATATTCCATTCCTAGTTCACAGAGTTCTCCGAGGGATATCAGCGAGAGACTGTGATATCTTGTAGTCATTTGGTCTCTTCTGCTGGGTAGCCGATCTGTCACCTATCGAGACCACTTCTGATGATTCGTATGATGGATCTGACTCCTTTGAGTCCACTCTCCTTTACAACCCTCGCAAGGAGTTCTATTTTGAATATTCCATGCCAAGTATGTATCACTCCCTGAGGGTTATCTGCGTGAGAATACATTATTTTGTCAGTACTCGGCTTCACTTTTGTGTCTCTAAGTTCGTAGATCACAATGCCAAGTCTTTTGATTTGTGTAATCGGTATCCTCTCTGGTTGTGTCTCCAATCTGTTGGACCATAGGACCGAGTCTTCTAATTATTTTGAGATATCTGACTCATCTGTGTCTTCTCACTTTAATGACCCTCGTAGGGTTCAACCATGCCTTGTCGTATTTGATGTGTCCTTGATCTGTCAACGTTATGACCATCGAATATCAAACTGCATAGAGAGTCTCCTATTATTCACTTTTTATATCTTAATGAGACTATGATTGATATGGTGGAATCTGTACTGATCCTTCCTCCTCCGTATATATTGGTATCAACTTTGATCTCTCACACTTTTCTTATGTGCCGATGTTCTACTTTCTGCTATAGGTTCCTGGTTAGTTTTCAATTTGTTATCACTTGTAGCGGACACCCACTTGATTATATATTCGGGTATCTTTTTCTTTCTGACGATGTCACCATTCTCACAAGGACATGATGATGAGAGTATGGTATTCTTTGTCAGATATTGTCTGGAACTTCACCATTATTTATGTGATTGAATATACATGTTTTGTTTTCCATTCCTTCTCTCTTCTGCATGCCTTATGTACCCCAGATCATTCGCCATATATGTGTGTCTATACTTAGGACGTACATTATCCTATGTATAGGAGGGTGCACCCAGTATGTTGTTCTTTCATCATTCTTTTTCATCACTCCTATTGTTGTATGTACTTAGGTATATTTTACGCTAAGTAGGGGGAGAGATATATACATTTGTCCCTCATATTGTCCTTTTCATTTTATTTATGATCCCCTCCACTGTCTCTTCTCTTATTGATTTTCTCTGCTATACTTAGGGATATCTTACCTCTAAGTATAGGGGGATACAAACAGAGTTGTGATCTGTTCATTCCCACCCTCCACCCTCCACCCTCCCTGTATGTAGATATAGTTTACTATACTTAGGATTATTCGATCCTAAGTATAGGGGGACGGTCCACTTTTCATTCATCTCTTTATTCTCTAACTATTCTTTGGTCGTTGTAGTATTGGCTTTTCTATACTCAGTACGAGTTATGTCTTTTCTTTTTCTTTTTTATCTATGAGGACATAGCTCAAGCTAAGTATGGGGGGTCATATATACTATGTATATACTTTAGCCATAACTCGTACTTTCATATTGTTATTAATAAACATGGCTAAAATATTGTATACATATTCAATTTACTAAATCAATTAATAAAATGATTCATATTATTCCTCAAATTCTTTTTGCATATGTTGATTAATAAATCAGTTCTAAAATATTTTTGCAAAATGATTTGACCCGTTTGGAAAACACTTTGTAAAATTTTTTCAACCATTGTAAAAATGATTTTGATTTGTAAAATTTCCTTTCTTTATGTGAAATAAAATGTTTTGAAAACCTATTTGCAAATGATTTTAAAAATGATTGCAAAAATATTTTTAAAAATCTATATATAATGTTCGAAAAAGTCATTGTAAAATAGGCTTTGAAATGTTTGTAAATATTTGCAAAAATTACTTTGTATTATAGTTTTTAATAAGTTTGAGGAATATATGCATCACATAAATAAAAAAATTATAAATATAAAAAAAATAAAACTCTTTACCAAATGTACATATATACCTATAATAATAAATAACATTCAACCCGTGAATTCTTTAAACTCTTAATTCTTGTAAGCAAATAAATAAAAAGAGGCATGCACATGTAAGTAGCTGCACATATTTCCTATCGATGCCAAAAATATTTCTATTTAAATTTCCAAAATATTTGCAAAATCTTTTGAAAATTGCATCATCAAAGTATTTTATGCATTGTACATAGCATTTGCAAAGCATTCACATTTTCGGGTTGGGTTTAATGATTGAATTAGTCTGAGAAAAGTCGAATGTTGGAGCTTGGTTGGACCTTGATGCACCTAACTTCACTGGAACCTTATGGGAAATAGATTTAAGGTACTTCAGGTCTATTCAGACTTCATTCTTTGAGAATTAGGGTTGGGTTCAAGATACCTCAAGTGACTAACTAGAACTTTTTGAGATGCACACATAACTCTTGTCGGTCATGACCTAGCTTGGACGTTTGCACCTTTCACTTGTCTCAACTCAGTTGGAGTGGTGAGGGGATTGGATTTGCCGATCTGAGATGCACACGAGTGGAAACATTCGTCCTCGTCTAGGGAGGGAAGTACACCCCAACACATCCAGTGGTGTCGATGTCTAAAGATAGGAGAGTGTGGGTTGCAATAATGCTTCGAAAGAGGGATAGTCTTCAGGATCAAGAGGAAAAACTCCATATGTAAATGTTATTGTATAAAGTAAAAAAGACTTTAAAAAAGTCGACTTTCCTGATTGAAAATAAAAATGTATGTCGGAGTGTAAATATTTCTATAGTCAATAAGCAAGCTTTAGCTTCAAATTCATATCATGTGAGCCTGCAGCTGGATGACTTGAGTACATTTGTCATGCATCCAAGGATAGGTAGCTACACTGGCTACTGTCCATGCTTCTCTTCGCCCCCTCCTCTTGAGTCAGATGTGCTTGAAATTAGAAGGGAATACCCCCCTCCTTGAGGAAAGAGTTGCTAGATTGGGGAATCATTAGATTATCATTCTAAAAAAGTCAGTTCTTTTGTCATTTTAGTTGGGAAGAGCCACTATCACTTACACCGTACAAGTAAGCTTCATGGTCATAAGGGTTTGCATATGATGTAGAGTAGCTCTAACATGGCTATTGAGGTGGTTTGAACAAAGTTCTGTGATTCTCGATGGCAGTTGTGTTTTAAATCTTGTTCCTGAAAATGTTCCGCACACTCTCACACCAAGGTATGACCTGAGCTCCAAATTTTGATTTTGAAGACAGGTTTGAAAATTAAATTCAATCCACTTTTTTCCTTTTTCTTTCTTTATTTTTATTTTCTACACTTATTGCATAAGAGTTTGCTAAGTACTAGCAAATGAAAGTATATTGGGAGATGAATCTCCATTTCATCACCTTTATTCTATCTTTTTGGCCCATAAATCCTAGCTAATGCATGTAAATAACATTAATTTGTACAAAATAAAATTCAATAGTTATTGCATTCATTGTGTAAATAATATTGTTTTTAATGTCAAAATAACAAAATAAAGAGAAGAAAAGAAAAAGAATAAAATACCAAAGGTATTTAATGATGCTAAATCATGAGATCATGACAAGAATTTAGTTGGTAGACAAGGAATAAGTTAGGGGGAGATAAGGGCCAAAATCACCAGAAATCCCCATTCTTTTATTCATCAATAAAGCATTTTGGGGACCCATTTTATTCATTATTATTTATTCGTCAAAAAAAGAAACTTTGTACATAAAAATGTAGATAATAATGTATTGAAGAATACAAAATTGAGTTTGCCCAAAAAGAATATACAACGTACATTCTATACATAGAATAAAAAGCTAAAACCCAAACTTCACAGACCCATATCTCCTGAATAAAAACTCAAAATGCCAAAATCACCTTTAATTATTTATATCTTTTAATAAGATATTTAATGGAGGTGGTTTCATATTTTTTGGATTTAATATGTGAAAGTTACGTTTTGGACCCCTATTGTACTATATACCTGAATAAAATATTCATTTTATTTATTCTTTATTATTTTTATAGTTTTACATTTTATAATTTTATAAATATTATTTATAGTATATGTACATATGAAAACTAGAATAAAATCATAAAAAACATAAAATAAAATAGTATGCAAAAATACATCGATGAAATACCTATACCTATATAATTTATACCCCTATTTATTTAAGTGTACAATTAACATCAAAAAAATATTATAAAAATATATTTATGTACAGAAAAAGAAGTTGTAAATATATAAAATAATAAAATAAAATATTAAACTAAAATATACAAAATAAAAATAAAAGATACAAAACATAGATCAATATACTTTTAAATATATCTTTAAAAATTAACTTGCGATAGCAAAAAAAATAAATATCATGTTAAAATACTACGTAAATAAATTAAGATTTATCAATTTATAATTAAAACTAATAAAAATAATTTACTTTATTTAGTTAATTAATTTTGAATAATGAAGGTTGTTTTATCCATTTGCGTCCTACATGGACCAATCACAGCCCAGGGATTGTTGACCCCTAGTCAACTTCCCCTGGCACCTATGACATTAGTCAAATTTGTCATGTCCCCGAATTTGAGTAATTTTTCATGCTCGACTCATCAACACATTGCATCCATTCTTCATACCTCGATCACACTCTATCAATTTACATCCACATCAATATCTAAATCTTTTATACATAGACTAGCTTCTCGCCAAATCATTAGTCAATAAGGGTGCCCCCATTGCGTTTAAATAAGAACCTCCCCCCCTCCTCTTCAATTTTAGTCCCAATCCAAGTCCTGAATCCCCGAACCTCAGCCTATAATGTCTCTAGATTACAGATGGAGTACCCCTGAGCGGTTGGCATGGTTGGCGGAGGAGGAGAGGTGTACCCACTAGGAGCTCTAGCCGCTCTGCTCCCTTTCCCCACAGGACGGTATAGAAGCAATGTTTTATTATTTTGCAGGTAGATTTAGTTAGCATAATTAGTTTCCTATATTATATTTTGAGTTTTATCTAATGATTTAGTCTAGTTTAATTCAATTACCCCATTGGAGATCTAGTGCCCCGGTCGGTTGTTTCACCATCGCATACATGTTCCTGACTCACCACAACCACGCCATTTCCTTTCCCAATGCATTATCAACTCCCCAATCCTTCTTCCCAACCAGAAACCTAGTGGTTCTGGGAATCGAGGTTTCCCTCCGTCGCCTCACCGGAAACCTCACCGCCACCTTCATCCACCAACCGATTGTACTCAATAATAGCCCGGACACTACCGCCTACGTGTTGCCATACTTCCTAGTGTCTTTGCAGGTCTGGAAGACCCTATCTGAGGGGTTGTGAGATTCAAGAGAAGCTCCAAGAATAATTGGCATCCATGGCTCAATTAGCGAGCCCTAGATATTTTTGACGCCGCCAATCATTGTGGAACATTACCAACAGGCTCTTCGGCACTTCGGAGGTAGGATTGGTGGCCAGAGCATCACGAGATTACCGATTGAGCGAGCTTCTCCGCCACTTTCTTCCATGTTCTTCCACGGATCATTAGAGCCATTCTATCTTCTTCCCAGTTCCAGATGCTACAGATGATATTGGATCAAGCTGTTCCTCGCCTGTTGCATTGCCTCCTGCAATCTAATCATAGACATCAGTCTCGAACTGGTATCGGCCACGTAGATGGTGACACATGTCTAAGTGAACGGAATCCTGTTGTCCATCTCCGCGTATTATGGGGTAAATGGCAAATTTCACCCCACCTTTTTTATATTTATTTTTTAGTTATGTAAGTAACATATATAGTGTAAATAAATGTGGACATTTTGCATAGAGACCCTTGAATCTATCATATATTACACTTTAGTCCAATCCAGCTCAAATCACGTGTCATCCCATGTGAGCTGGGCAAATTGCTAGTATATCCTGGAGGTTTTTTGTATTTAGGATGAGTCCAATAAATTTTAATATACATAGATATTTCTACGAAAATTACATTTGAGACCTTGATGTTTATTTTATTTGCAAAAATACCCTTTTATGCAAACATAGGTTTAGACGACTACTAACACGTATCTCCATGCCCCATTTTCATTAAAATTAAAATGAGAATGTTTTGTCCATATTTCACATATAAAATACCAAAAATAGAAAGACATTTTGAAAAACTCTAAAAAATTATATGTTATTTTTTTAGCATATTTTATCTCCAGATTTAAAATCTCTAAAAAAGAAAAAGAAAAAGAAAAAGTAAAAAGTAAAAAGCTCAAAAATCATTTCTAAAAATGTGAAAAATCATCAAAAATCCAAAAAATATCTTTTCCTATTTTGAATTTTCTTTATTCAATTATCTATCTATTAAAATTAATTTGGAGAATTTCGGACCTATTTTGCTATTTTTCATCTTCATTTCAATTTCGACCTATTGTTTAATCCTTGATTTGCGATATTTTTGACTTTAGTTGCATAAAAAGTAGAAAAAATTCCAAAAAATCAAAAATATATAAAAATACATAAAACTCAAAAATAATTTATTCATTGTATTTTATTTATTTTTTATTAGTATTTATAATTATATTACTCTATATGGTATAAATAGCCTTATATAGTCTATTATGTATTAAAAAAGAAAAAGGAAACCATTAAAAATAAAAAAATGTAAAAAAAATTAAAAACATGACAAATTTAAAAACAAAAAATACATATATAAAAAGAAAATTCCAAAAAATATATAAAAAACCAAAAATACAAAAATTAAAAACCCACAAAAACAATAATTGGACAAGAGAACATAACAAATTTTCTGAGCTTGATGGCCTAATCTATCGTTCGCTCCCTGAGTTCGACATCTACACATTCTTACACCTATACAAATTTGTTGTAGAGTTATAATAAATTTTAACTCCACATATTTTCTATTCATTGCTTGATTTATATTGTGGGTTAATTGTTTATTGATTCGAGTTTTGTGAGCAATCGCTTCAGTGACATCGTGGTTCTCACCTTGTGTAGACTACTTTAGACCCTTGCAAAACCCGTGTCGTCAGGTACTGAGGGAAATGTTGTGGTTGTTGATGTGTGTAGTTGGGAACGTTATTGTATCACATCCCATTCACTTCCCACACCTATGGAGGTTCCACTATAATTATCTCGACGGTTGGCTACGTGAACTGCTCTCGTGGAGCTCAAGCAGACCTTAAAACCGTCTTTTCTGGCATGTGAACGGATTGATCATAGAAGTGGTGCATGATGAATAGCCATCCATTCACCTTTAATATTCCATTTTTCTTTAAATCACAAGTACAATACATGTAATACCACTAACTTGCATGAATTAACATCTAACTTTAATTTGTAATTAGTAAGTAAATACTTATATTTAAACCAAAAATTAAAGAATAAAAGAAACAAAAGAAAAATAATGGAAGTATAAAACATATTTACTGACCCTTAACCCCAACACCAAGGCAAATATTGACTAGGTCGATTAGGAATAAACTAGGGGGAGATAGGGAGAAATATTGTACAAAATACAACAAAACCATAATTCTTATAAATACAATATACTATGTATATAATCAAATATTACACTATTTTATTCTTTATACACACATCAAACAATAAAATGCTCAACACAAATATGTACATAATATGTAGAAAATAAGATAAATATTATCAAAAATAAACCATGCGTAGTTCACTTTGTACACTTAGTTGAAAAGCCCGCAAACATAACTTCATTAATAAATATCTTCTATACGAACTCATATTGAACCAAACTCACCTTCATTGTATTTTACATTAAATTATATATGAAATGAAGGTGATTTCATTAGAATTGGAGTTAAGATGCTAAAGTCAGCTTTTTAGGGTACTTTGTACTTGCGCATTTGTATATATAGACAAATATTTTATTCATCAGATTTTCAACCATCTTATAAGTATAAACTATTGTATATATTATACAATACATATTAAAAATATAAAAAAAATAAACCCATTTAAAAGGTACCCAAAATATTTAATACATCATAATACAAATATAATATACATATATCGTATATACACCTAATTATTGATATACGTAAACAAAATTATAAAAATGCCATAAAAATATGTAAATACGTATTAAATAATGTTGTAAGTATATAAATTATGTAAATATGATATTATATATAAAAATACAAAATAAAATAGATCACGGATATATATATATACATAAACATATAATATAAAATAATGAACTATAATAAATAAGGTTGTAAAAATAAATAAAAAACACCATACCATGTTTTGTGTTTATTATTTTGTGTTTTTTAGGATTAATTTATTTATTATTTTATTTTTTATTATATTTCCTTTTTATTTTATGTTTTGGCATGTAGTGTCTCTTATGGACCAATGTGAGCACATGAAGTATTGAGAACCCGGTCAACACCTCCCCTGCAGAGACCGTAGCCTCCCTTTTTATCAGAAACACCGACTCATCTTCTTATCAACTTTTCCACACCAAATCCATGCCTTCTTTTTCCTCGATCCCAACATGAAAATGGTGCATTAGATCATGGAATCCCACACCCTACCTTTAGGATCCTCCTACCACCATCGATTAAAGCGAGATACATTTCGTAACACAACTCCTCCCTCATTTCTATAAAATGATGTCTTCACTTCCATTCCTAGTTGTATCCTCTATTGATTGTCATAACTCCAAAAAATGACATCTTAGTGAGCCCCTTTTTGACAGGAATGAGTGCCCTTCAATTTATGGTGAGGAGAAGGGAGGACGGTTTGATCCACCTCCCTGGAGTAGCTTCCAAGAAAAGGTTCATCTTCTAGGTAATTTCAACTCAACGCTGAGATTGAATTAGGTTTTTAATTCCCCATTTTATTCCTTATCATATCTTAGCTTTCAATTCATTTTGATTTCACTTAAATTTCACTAAAAATCTGAAAACATAGTTCACCGGAGCACTACGCGCCGACCTCTATTCATGCCATTTCCTACCCTGTTTCGACCTTCTAACACCTCCATTTTCTTTCCCCATAACTTCTTCATGATCAGGACCCCAAATCACCATCGATCTTGCTCAGATCGAGGATTCAGTCTCCTTTGTAGCTACATCATCGGAGACCACCACCCCCTTCATTCCCATGTTATTTTAGCTTCGTCCTGGGTCAAGGATCTTTGCCCTCGAGCCCCCATCCTTTTTGTACAGGTTTGAGCTTCAAATAGCCCACTTGGGTGTCAAATTTAAGTAAAGACTCAGTCCCAGGTGGTGGGAGAAAGACCAGGCATCCTTCGATGAGGCCCAGAGCTATCTTTGGTCACCTGTAGCTGCGAAGGAGTTCCAAAATCGATATGAGATCATTAGGAACACCATAGGCAGCCGAAGACCAGAGATAGGGTCGATCAAAGGTCAGGAAAAAGGCCTTCTTTGTTTATCCAGGTGCCCTCGAGGCTATCCGATCAAGAATAAGGGCCTAGATCTGATATGGGACATCGAGCAAAGACGAAATAATATGCATTAGTAGCAGTTGGATCGACATAAGTGAAGCGCCCCCGGCCATTCGATCAAACCCATGCCCTCCTCACACGTACCTTTGGGATTATTTCACCCTAGCCCTCATGCCTTTTGTATTTTAATTTTAGTATTGTAAATATTAAATATTATTTAAAATAAGTAGGTTAACTTGCTAGTTGGACCACAAACTTGTATGTAATTACATCTTGGTTAAGTTTAGATCATCTCATTTAGTCCACCATGCGAGGTGTTTCGAGGTTATTTGTATATTTATCCTCAACTAGTAGGACATGTTATGAAATAAAAATACAAAAAGGTTATTTGTATATTTTATCCTCAACTAGTAGGACATGTTATGAAATAAAAAAACGAAAACACTCATATTTTCCCTATTTATCATTTCAAAATCCATTAAAATTAAAATATCTCTCTAAAAATTGCAAGAAAATTATATTACAAAATATTATATAATAGATGACTATATCCAAAAATCAAAACATATAAAACATAAAATTACAAACCCTATAAACCTTATAAAAATTTTCAAAAGTTATAGAAAAATATAAAAATATCACATTTTGTGTCTGAATTTTCCTAATTATATAAAGTATATATTAAAAATATTGTTGGGTTAATTTAGATTTATATATACTAAACACTAAACAAGTTCATAGATTTATTATAATCATTATTTTGTATATTTTAAAACTTTAAAATCAATAAAAATTAGAAAAATAAAATAAATTAACCAAAATAGAGAAAAATATAAAACAAACACAAAAACAATTTTATTTTCTATATTTTAACTTTATTTTAACTTCAAATCTATGAATATATGTTATATATATTATATATAACATATATAATATATAATATCTATATTGTTGATATATTATAATTATTTATATTTTCTAAATACTAAAAAGAATATAAAATTTTATAAAAATAAAAACAAAATATAAAAATATAAAATATAAAATAATTAAAAATCATAAAAAATAACTAAATTAAAAACCAATGAAAATAAAAAAGATAAAAACTAAAATATATTATTATTAATTAGTAATAAATAGTGATAATTCTCTACATTGTTCGCTTCCTAGTGTTTAATACTCTACAATACTTATGCCTATACATAATTATATAGAGTTATGATAGAATTTGACTCACATTCACACTTTGTTTATTCATCTTATTGTGGGTTGATTGCTGATTTAATAGACACTTGCCCACCACAACGATTGATGTTCTTGTTGGATTAGCCGGGGAAAATCCTCTTAATTATATGACGCCATTACCGATGAAGTGTAATGGTTAGGGTAGATTTGTATATAACTTGTTCTCTTTATCTTATACTTGCTTAATTGTTCTAATCATCTCTTTGTTTGATTTTTTACGAGGGCTCACAAAGCGAGGGCAGATTTTTCTAGGAGATCCAAGCCACATGAATAGGCAGAGGCCGAGCCTTTCATGCCGACCAATAGGAGAGAGCAACAATATGAGAATGAAGAGCCAAGAAGAGCAGTGTAGTTTAGTATAGATTAGTTTTTATTTTATTTGGTATAGAGTGAGTTAAATATTAATTGTAATAATTAAGACACTCTCAAGATCTTATACTTCTTGGGTCTATTCTACCAAGTGGTTTTTTTACTTAGGGACCTGATCGGTTTTTATCATGTTTTCATTGCTTTTATATTTTATTCTCCATATTGTTTCATTTATTTTATTTTTTCGTGTTATGAGTTTTTCACTTTATTTTATTTTACATCTTCCTTTATTAAGCCATTATAAGTTTGTAGTGCTTGAATCGGTAAACTAGGTTCATACCCTAACATCTTGCATGTACTTATAATCTCTACGCTTTGACTTAGTCAAATCCAAAATGTGCTTAACGATAAGAGCAATTCCTTTTCTAGGGTGAATTCATTGAATGAATGCACATATAGATTAGTTTTATTTAATGAACGAATCATGTTGCATGTAGAGTGTTGGATCATGGTACACATCTCTAACAACTGCATGTATTCATAGATTTCACATGCATCGGGTTTACCGTGTCCCTTCCTCAGTTTTCTTGGACTTAAAATAAAAGGGAATCAGAAAATCAGTTAGGTGATTATTTGAAAAACATACAAAAAAAGTGAAAACCAAGAAATTAAAAAAGGAATGTCTTCAAAATTCTGACCAAATCAAAATCGATTAATGGACGTCATTTTATTGGGTGCATAAATCCCACATTGTATTCAGGTACTTTCTAGACCGAGTGAGACACGACCCTTATGGATTAGAGAAAAAATCCAGCCTTGTTAATGTGTATCATCGTGGCTTGTGAAGTGATAGTGCTTCCATCAACATATGGGTGAGTAGGGCCATATCTGCTTATCGGTTTGGTCTGAATTGTTTGAGCATAGGGGTATTGCGACAGCAGGACCATGTCTCATCATGCCACGTCTGCATACCCTATAGGGGAAGTATCCGATTCATTACATCAGCTTCCTTTCTATTTCTTTAGTTAAGTAGCAGGCCCAAATCATATATCAAGGACCTCAAAAAAGTACAGGCTACAGGTTACAAAGGAAGTGGGAAGTACATGACGCTTATCTGGTAGTACTCACTCTCCTATAGGGCTAGCGCTAGCTAAGTTTGAAAATATTGCCTGAAAACAACAATAAAAAATATCAAGATAAAAAGTTGAACCCTCATGGCTTCACACGTTGTGTTGGTTAATCCACCATTCTTTTGTGTTTGATTGATTTTATCTACGTCAAAGATCAAAAAACAATCGCTCACTCACGCCTTTTTCTCATCACTTATTTTTATTATTTCTTTTCGTTTTGCTCATTTTAATTATTTCCTCATTTTTCTCCTCAGTTTATTGCTTTTTATCTGTGTCTTCTTAATTCCTTATCTTACATAGTTTTTATTCTCAAGATGGCGAATTAGGGATGGTTTTGTTCAGAATCTGTGAACAACCACTTTGATTCCCCAATTCTGACATCTCTAATGATTCGAGGTGACTCTAAAGAGACCGGTTTGATCTTTGCGAACCACTCTTGAGACTCCACTCTTCTTCTTTAACCTAGAATTCAAAATAAATCTCTTCCTTTAGAATGAAGATATACCAATCTGCATTCACATCTCCAAATGTAATAAAGATCAGTATTGATGCTAATCTTGAACACTTCCAATCATTTGGTTTTTATTTCTAGTATGATCAAGTTATATTTCTACTTGCATCTGAAGAACCTAATCTGTGTTTTTCATTTTCTGGTTCAAAATAAGATATGGCTCCTAAAAAGGGAAGGCACACCAAGTAGAGCAGAATTGGGTCAATGAGTAAATGCTCGCCTCCATATAGGCAATTCAACAGCTACTGACAACACAGGCTGAGACTTAGGATGGCGTACAAGAGATGCTTATAAAATGGGGATAGATCATGACGCTATCCAGACAACCGAGTGGATCCATATACCACCAATCCATTAACACTTTGAAATGAAGCTGTAGCTCTTGACCCTTCTTCCCATCTTTTGTGGGAACACAAATGAAGAACCGTATATTCATCTCCAGCAATTTTGTAGCATTTGTAGAACCACTCATTACCTCAACATTCCATTGCAGGTTGTCAAGATGATAGCTTTCTTATTCAACCTCCAAGACAAGGCATTATTTTGGATTAACCGTTTAGGGAAAGTGGTAATGACCTTGGAAGAGTTGAAGTCATATTTTCTCCACAAATATTATCCCTTAGGTCATCTGAACCATATGTGTGCATGGATTGCAAACTTCTTCCAGTCACCCCATGAATCTATTCACGAAGTGTGGGAGAAATTCAAGGATCTTTTAGAGAAATGCCCCCACAATGACATACAGAAGACTAGCTTTGTCCAATAATTCTCTTGGGCTTGACTCAAGAGAGTCAGAGGTTAATTGATCCCGCTTGTGGTGGGTCTCATTTCAACAGGGATGAAGATTTTGTCTGGTATATCTTTGAAGAACTGGAATAAGGAGAGGTTGCATTGTCTTCATCCCAAGCATACCATAAAATCCCGCAGATTCTCCATTATAATGTCAACATGGCAGAGTCACATTAAGAGGATACCTGTGAGATTTCCAACCTCTGCATTAGCGGGAACCACCTATCCAAAGTGGACATTATTGAGAAACGATCACTGGACATAGAGAAACTCACTATGATCAAATAGACAATGAAGAACCTAGATAATCTTGACCAGATTAATAAGAGGCTAGAGCACTTTGTTAGATCAATCAACTCTTATCAGTCTGCGAATCTACCTACCAAGATGTTTGCCGTAGAACCACAACAATCGTAGCTGCAAAATCCAGGGCATCCACCATTCGTCCAGCATGTGTACTATGTGATAGCACCCAACAAGGCCCCATCACAACAAACACAGATGGTTGTCTACTATCAAGAGTCCCAATCTTCTTTTGTCGAGTCGTTCCCCCCCCCCTCCTAAGCCCAAATTCAGTAGGTGAGTATGGAGCAATGAACTTCAATTAACCCATTCTTATGTACATCAGCAGGGTCAACCATTTTCTATCAGGTTGTACCACCAACCTCATGGTGGGAGAGTAGTCCAACATTAGCCTCAACAACACCTGTTTTTGCAAAACGCATAAACTTGAAGACACACCAATTAGCAACCAACATATCATCAGCAATAGCAGTATTATTATCAGTCAACTGCTCAATATCATAATTAGTATCCTCCTTTATAAATCGCTAATTTATCAAATTATTTATTGATTATTACATCTTTATCTAAAGCTCATTCATATAATTAACAATCAATAAACCTTAATTAACAAATAACTCTCTATAATTAACTAAAATTAAATATTATCTTCTTAATGATTTGTTTTATATTGTATATTCATACCTTTATTGTCCATATATCTTTTGTATTTTTTAAAAAGCCAATGAAAGTTAGTGTAATATTGTACATAATTAACTTAACATTAAATATAAATTACAAATAGAAAATTTAATAAAAAGAAATAATTTTTTTATACTTTAGAAATTATTAGAAAAATGTTACTATGTATATATAATGCAATCTAACCTTGAGTTCTACATAAAAGTTGTAGATCTCATCAAGATCTACAACTTTCATGTTGAGGACTTTTTATTTTGAAATCTCTGGTTGTTTTATTCTTATTCATCTTTGCAGTTTTCTTTTCTCTTAATTCTCATCGAGCCCCCTGTCGTCTTCAGATCATGCCACGTGGCTCATCCCTTTTATCTCACATGCCTCCTCATCGAGCCCCCTGTCTTCTTTAGATCATGCCATGTGGCTCATCCCTTTTATCTCACATGCCTCCTATTTTTTCCCTTTGATCATCCATATCATACGACCATTAGCTGCTCATCCTGACCTCTTTTGGCACCATCTGATCGCCTTTCCATCAAGCAATCTAAGCCATCTACCAGCACCTAAGTGTGAGTCATTTGATCGCATGATTAGATGATCTAGGCTCATTTTCAACCTCCCTTCATCCATCTACCAACCGATGCCTCCTGATCAACCTCCCATATTCCCCAAGTTTTCCTAACTCCTCCACCCCGGTCTTACCAAATAACACCACTAACTTGCATCCCTAACCTTACTTCTCTATGATAGCTTCTCATCTAATTAAAACTTTTACTTTCCTAATCGCTATCAGTGGTTGAAATCACCACTGATGTCTGTAACTTCTACCAACTTCATCTTTTCGAAACCTCCTCACCAAAGCCAAATTTCATTGTCCATCTTTATGTGGAGTGCCTCCTAGATTTCTTACCCATAATGATAAGACAGTTGGGGAATCGAAGGGAAATTATGGACCATCGCTCCCGGTGTGACCCATGGATGGAATGGCCATGTCACGACCAATTTCTCGATCGTTCGAGCTCCGTGCCTAACTGAGCACATTAAGAGAATATCTAAGGTCTTCTAGACCACAGCCCAAGCTCCAAATCCTCTATAAGTAAGTTTCTTCAATCCTAGGTTAGGCTAGATTTTTTTTCATTTGCTTATTTTTTTTATTTATTTTGCCTTGCACATATTCTCTCATTCCAATCCAACCCGATCTTGACCTTCACCAAAGATCATTGTTCTTTGCTAAGGGTTTTTTTCAGCATCTCTATCCCTCCATTCCCCCAAACACCTCATGCATATTTCTCCGTCCATGATGGAGAAAGACCCACTAAGACCACCGTCTTCTCCATTTCTTGGTCCCCATTTTACTCATTCACGCACACACTAGATTGTTTTGCTTCTAACATCTGCTGGTTGTAGTATCTTAAATGGTTGGAGCGTCGAGGGGATCTTTATTCTAGAGCACTACCTCTGACGGTCTTGCATCGAGTCAACACTCAGAGCTTCCTCGGATCACCTCATACCAACAGAGATCATCACCACCCCCCCCCCCCTAAAGGTGTAATGATATACATACATGTGAGAGGAGATCAGAGGAGGAAGAAGATGGTCGCCATAGATCCACTGATAGACCACCATGCGTGGAGGAGATACCCCTTCAACAGATAGAAGATACAGTTGGATAGACTTGATTCAAAGGCCCAGATGTGTGTATGGCTTCCGCAACCAACCTAGAGCCTCGGTGGGACCAAGCTCCTCCTCAAAGCCCTCGAGCCACAGACATGGCCTGAGCCACTTGCAGACCGATCAAGCCTCACTTTAAAGCCCAGTCGTATGCACCTCGAACGTGGCGTATTGGATTATTTGCAGACGAGCGCCTCAATTTCTCCAGAATTGCAACGAGGTCTTCTATAGGCACATGGCTCATGTGTGAGCCTCAATTAAGTCCCTTTAAGGACCATTTTTTGATGTTTTTGAGTTTTTTTATTCATTTTCCATTACAGTGATGCCTCTGGATTTAGTGTTGAATAACCTTTTCATATGAACTCCAATTGAGATGATCTAAATTGCAGTGTGTTTCTTATTGAATTATCATTTATTTGGCAAATGCAATTCACTGTGGGGATATGTAATTTAAGATTTTTTATTAGAGATAATTTATGTACTAATCACCGTATTAAATGAACATTAGCCTTGAATAATCTCTTAATTGGACTTTGATCCTAGTTCCAATTATTGCTTAAGTTTAACAAGTAATTTAAAACGATAAATATCTACTTATATGCATGTGTTTATTTAATATACTTTTTTTCATTTTGTTTATAAATTAATTTGCATAAAAATCCAAATAAAAATGCATGCATATTCATATTGTTTTGTATTGCACTGCTATGATAATTTTAACCTAGATAATTAAGTAATCACTTAGAATAAATATTAAATATATGATTGGTTGTATTAATTGCTCGTGCCATTGTGTTCGACCTTGGACTTTCCTATAATAAATTCAAGTTGAATCCTCTTCGTAGTGTTTATTCGATTCGATTCTAATTGAGTGTTGATTGGTTGTATTACAGCGAATAAATACTATTATTGCCAATTTGCATCTCATATTCATGTTGAACATTTTTCTAATTCTTTATCTTACTAATTGTTTTGTATTTCACTTTATTTTCTATTTTTATTTACTTTTTGATTGGATCTCACCAATCAGAGGTTTTCTTCACTTGGCCGTTCATTTCATTGTGCATATTTTTTAACCATCTCGTCAGCTTGATTAGACAATACTGATCTAATCTCAGATGCCTTCTATTTGATACGTTTGATCCGTGATCAAACCCATCATGGTTTCCCACTTCTTCCTTAATCTCAACCCTTATATTGCATAATACAACAACTCTACAGTTGTCAACCTCCAGCCTATTGTGGCCCAAGAGATGCAATCCAACATCTCATCTTCCCAAATTTTCTCCAACCTCTTCGAGCATCTTCTCCTCCAACCTACACTATTGAGACGTAGCCCTAACTTCCACCATCGCCAACCTTTTGTTTTACCCTGACACTATTCTATTAACAACTAGTGGTGGTTGAAACTACCACATGGGCACATCCATCCTCAACTTTTCCTCCATTAAACCCCGAACTACGCCGCTTGCAATAGTCATCCGCCACATTCGAGCAAAACCTTTGAACATCAAACAACTTTTATCAATAATGGAATCATGGTTTTGAGAGTGATGACAAAGAGTTTCACCGACGAGATCCAAGGTTCATACAACTTGTTGCAGACCTCTATTATAGGACTACTTGAGATCGATCTCTTCATCAGAGATCTGAAGCAATGACCTGAAGCTCGAAGCTTCACCCAAGCTTCTATTTAACTTGTGATCCATCTTGAATCCATCCTCTTCTTCATTTCCACTCTAGGTAAGATCTTCCACTTTTGCTTTGTTATGGCATTTCCATTTTATTTTGTTTTTATTTAATCATTAATCAATAATTTGATATGCTTTCCACCATCACTGTTAATCCATCGATTACACATAACACTCCAATAAATTTATGATCTTCTCTGTTATAGTGTCCACTCGATCCATTCATCCCCGTGATCTAGGCAGTGAACCTACTAGGGCTCCCTTCTTCCACTCAATTAAGCCCTTCATTCCATCCCATTTCACTCCAAAACCCTTTGCCTTTGCTTCAGTTTTTGGTCTAACATTGCGGGCTCTTCATTGATTGGAATCATCACACCTCATCGTTCAAGCACTCTGCCTCTACTCCACTCCATCAAGCCTACGAACCAGGCCTCTTTACCGCTCCACCTAAGCAGCAACCTCTTCGTGAGACCTTTACAAAGGTCTCTAAACCTTCAAATCGATAAAGGAGCACAAAGGAGGAAGGAGCCTCTCACCGGAGCCCAGGCTTCGCGTACACACGTAGAGGAAGAAGGAGAAAGCCTTCGACAAGCAAGCACCGTCGAATCAACCCTAATTGGATGTGATCCAACGATTCCTATCATGCTACGACATCAGTCCAAGCACCGCTCTGACCCTTGTGGTTCAGTGCTTGAACCAGTCTCGAAGCACGATGGGCGATATATGGCCTGAGTCACATGTTTGGAGTAAGTGCCCTTGGGATATTTGCAGAGTAGCCTTGCTGAGTTTTAACAATTACTGATAAGCCCCTAATGCCCATGAATTTAATATTTTTATCCTAGAGGCTTTCTGTAATTACATTTCATTCAAATTTGGACCATTTTGTGAATAAATAAACTTTGTTTTTCCTACAAGTATGCCCATATGATGTTTATTGAATAACTTGTGATATGATTATTCAAAATAAGTTGGTCTCCTTTGAAAGAAAATTTTATTCTCTTTATTTTGATGTTATTAATTTCTTGATGTGATCTATTTTTCATGCATTAGAAATCATATAGTAAAATTATCTTCTTAATCTTAAGTTTAAGTCCAAAATTGATCCTTTCATTGATTGTTTACTTATTAAATCTCCCGGTCTGCATTAAGTCATTTTACTCTAATAAGGAACATTGAATAAATCATTAAGCAGTTAATATCCTTATTAGATAAATTCTTTATGCACTAATATGTTGCTAATCATGAGAGGTGTTTAAATTATTAATGTATCAATTTTGTGATCACATGAAGCTCTTTAACAAAAGCATTCATTGATTTATTTCACACAATGCATTCGAATCAATTAATTATTTAACCAAGATCATTATTCTGTGAGTGTGCATCTTATTGTATTGGCATTAATTTGACATCTTAACATATTTGAATAAATGATTTGAAATTCTCATGCATTGCATCTTTTGTGTTGTTAATTAACCTAGATCACTATGAAATTGCTAAATTAATATTTAACTCCTAGATTAAATTGATTAATTGCTCTTGTCACTATGTTTGACCCTGAACTTGCCTAAGATAAGTTTAAGCCATATTCTGTTCACCAAGATTATTTATTGTGGTTTTGACTGAGTATTTTATTGGTCGTTTTACAATGAGTATATATTTATTGCTAATAAGTGTTCCATCATACGATGTCATTGCCAGGGACATGGTACTGTATTGGATTTATTTTAGGTTTAGATATTTATTTTAGTGATTTGTAGTCCATTTTAGGTTACATGTTTGTGTTGTTTTATTTGTTGTTTTGTCCTTTTTCTATGTGTTGTTTGGCTATTTAATTAGCTTAATCTCTACTGAGATTTTTCTAAAAAAAATTATTATTTTTTAGTAGCACCCATGGAGCTGAATGACATAAAAAGAAAGCGGGGGCGAGGAATATGGAGCTACGAGCTGAAGAGACCACTTAACAATCATTTTAGGATAAATTTCTAGATTAACTGAGTAGTGATTTTTGTGCGGTAACATTTTTGTATGTTTTTTTGTAATAATTTGTAATCAACTTCCAAATTTTTAGTAGTTCTTGATTGAGTTCTCACGTCTATAAAAGAGGTCGTTATTGTTCTTTTATTGTGTCGTTATGTTGAGAGTGGTTCTCAACATGAGTGTTGAAAATAGAGTTAGGCCCATAACTTAAAATAGACAAAATTCAATTTGCATTTTCCTATTTAGTAACTCAGGACACATAATTTTTAATCTCGTAAAATTCACTTCTATAAAAAGATTCTTCTAGACACATTGTAAGCTGCATTCTATTTATTCAAACTTAATTGATATTATTCATCAATAATAGAACTCTTGCTTAGGTACACCTTTTTCCCAATTTATGTCATTTAGCATCCACAAGAATAGTGTTGGGTAGCACTACAAGAATTTCTAGATGACTACATGCATCATTGATTTCTGCCCTCATTCCATTTTCCGTCTTCTTCCTTGATTTTCACAAACATAAGTAAAAGGAAAAAGGGACTGGATGTTAGACGTGTTTTTCATGTGGTCAGGACATTAGACGTGTTTTTCATGTGTTCACCTTAACCAAGCGATAACCAACATTAATATTGGGACTTATTTTTGTAACTTAACCTTAGCTAACTTGGAATAAAAGCAACCTTGTATTATAGACAATAACACCCTTTTTGGACATAGGTACTTACCTCCGGACAGAGTGGGGGAGGATGGATCCCTATGGTTAGAGCTCAAATTCTTGGACTTCCACCCTAAGTCTCCAGGTTGGACTCTCGTGGATTTTGGGAGCTGCAAGTGGTTGCCTTCGACTGTAGAAATACATTTTAGTTTTCTGTGCTTGTAAGTCCCTTTTGGATTGTGATATTGAACCTAGCAGCCAAGAAGATAACTCCATTGTTTGAGGGCTTATAATACGTCAACTAGGTGTAGTAGGAGACTCCCTGTGTGCTTGTAAAGATTGTTTTATCACCAATTAAAGCTAACAATATAAAATAGGATGAACTCTTGCGACCCTCACGTATCGAGTTGGTGAAAATATTCAAAGGGTTTGCCTTATGTTTGATTTGTGTGAGTTGATTCCGCACATTCAAGTGCAATGTAGTACTAGATCTTTCTTGAATCTATCTTGCTTGTTTTCCTATATTCTCTTGAAATTGAAGATGGATAGTTGGCAGGAGTTTTATTCAGATTTTACAAACCTATCACTGAACCATCCAAATATCACATCTTCTAAGGTCCAATCACCTTCTTCTCATGGACCATCCTGGATTCGAAATAACTCTTGTTTTGATTCGAGATTTCATGAGTACTTCTTAGTGAGCGATTATATCCTAGTCGAACCCTTTCTCTCTTCTTTTCTCATCAAGGAAGATCATTGCATTGGTGAGGTCGACATGATTTCAATATCTTTGTCACGATATCACTTGAACCCTCTTTTTGATGAAGGTTTAGAAGATTTCGATAAGATGACTCCAAAGAGACAGAATGGGGAGGAAGAAGAATGTACAGACCCACTACATATGGTCTTAACTAGGTTAGTATCCTTATAGTAGAATGCATATTTATTGAGAGCCCAGATAGGCTAGTTTAACCAAGGGGTGGATGCACCTATGGGTGGGGTGTGTAATTTTTTACAGTATCAGATGACAAATTGGTTGAGTCCAGTTGATCCAGAAGTCAAATATGAATTGAAGCTGTAGTTTTTGAATATGTTGCCACACTTTAATGGGAATGCACATGAGTGCATGTACTCATTCCTTAGATCCTTTGATTTAGTTTATACTAATATTAGATATCCTTGGGTTAACCAAGACTATATTAGACTCAAAGTTCTAACTTTTTTCTCGTAATATAAGGTGGATTATTGGAAGAAGAACTTGGGGGTAGTTGTAACTACCTATACTCATTTCAAGGACCTTTTCTTAAAGAAGTTCTAGCCTTCGAGTATAACGAACTTGATGTGTTATTGCATCACGAGTTTCTCCCAATCACCGAATGAACTTTTCTGTGATACATGGAAGAGATTCAAGGTTTTATTGCAGAAGTGTCATTATCATGGACTAGAGCCTACCATCCTTCTTCAGTCATTATTTAATGTCTGCATCCTGAGGAGCAGGGTTTAGTTTGTACAACTTGTGGAGGCATCTACGCTTCACATGGTGCGGACACCGTTTGGAAGGTGTTCGAGAGGATAGTTGAGATGAGCAGAGCACAGAACGCTAACAGAGCTCATACAAAGACCCCCATATCATTCTTTTTAAAATGGGGAAAGAAGGCAGTAGATATCTCTGAGGATCTGATTTCCAACTTAGGAATCATAGTAAATAAGTTGATTGTTATAGAGTGGATCAACAAGAGGATGGATGAGTAGGAAAACAACTTATCCAATTTGCTAAAGCATATGTTAAAGCTAATAGAGACGGTATCTAGGATGAAGATACCTACCATGACAGTATTTGCTGCTCTTGTTTATTGAGTACATGAAGTAAAAGAATAACCGATGTCTAGGCCACCACAACTATAGGTAGAGGACCAGACTATTACTTACTCATATCAACAACAAACACCATCAGTGAAGACAGTTATAGAGGAGCCTTCCCAGGTGTGGGAGGTGAATATTGTGTAGTACACACATGACCCTTCTAGGCAGGGATGTTTGGGGGACCATCCACATTACCAGCATCTTCCCTACTTTTTACAAGACATAATTCACACCTACACATTTTCCAACAAAACAAAGATTTGGAGACTACCACTCACAACCGCTGACGTAGCAATTTTTTGGTTCTATGTTAATTAGGAGACGTACTAGTCAGGGCAACAAGGCCCACATATTCATCATCACCTACAACAGTTACAGTAGCAATGCCATCAGGGCTAGTCATCATGTTTTCCTTCTTCTACTTCCTAGCAGCGACGGTCTTCTTGATCAGGCACCATAGATTTTGAAAGGCAGATACTCAATGAGCTTAGTTCCTATAGGAACAAAATACGAAATATGTTGTGCGACATCAACTTCTTATCCCGTTGGTAGGATGAGTAGTATGCTCCTTCTACATCCATTCCCGCCCAAGTTCAGGCTAACCCCAACAGCATGAACAATATGCAGTAGCAGTATGGTCAGGTATATTACTCATCCTCATCTAAGGTTGAGCATGAGATATTTCCATTTGATTGTAATCATATTTCACTTAGGAGTGGAAGGACTCTGGCCGTACCTGACTAGGCGAGGGAGATGGACATGGCTGTTTCTGAAGCTCAACTTGAGGAGACTTGAGAAGATGAGGAGAATAAGCAACAATAACAACCCCATCAGCCAAAGAGTATGACTATTGGCAAAGATAGAATAAGGAGTACGAGAACACACTAGAAGCATGGAGCAGATTCATAGTCTACATAGGACCTTGCACCTTCAGTTGAGGAGGATGTACCTCCAACAGACATTCCCCATCCTTTATTAGATAGTTACATTTTAAATTCCAAGTTAAATTTAAAGAATTCATGTATGAAGGACCTTGAATTAAGTAATAAAAAGAAGCATGTTTCAGTTTGTGGTTCAAAGTCTTCTGCTACTTCTCATGCTTGTTCAGTCCCTTTTCCCCATGCTCTAATGGCAAGAAAGTGCATCATTAAGAAGATTCAAAAAGATGATCTTCATATGGCATGATTCTGTAAAGATAATATTATGCTTAAGGTGCCCTTTGATGAGTATGTGGTCAGCAATCCTGCATTTCAGAAAGACCTTAAGGTGCGACGCACACCTACTAGGGTAAGCAAGAAGAATTCGATCAGCTATATAAAGACAAATTTCTTATCAGTTGCCAATACGTATTGGTACAAGAACCAACAATTGCCTAGAAAGAAGAGAGACTTGGGTGTACAATATGTGATGAGTCATATAGATGACATAGCGTTTGCACGCACTCTCCTCGATAACAGTTCTTCGATCAATCTGTTACCTATTGCCTCATATGAGAAGTTGGGGTTGGGAACACTTCGCGGGTATAGAGCACTGCTCCAATTTGTTGACAAGTCCATGAAATAGGCTAAGGGTGACGTCAATAACGTTATCATCTCGATTGAGGGACAAGAGTACAAAGCAGAATTTGTAGTCCTAGAGATGGGTATCCCGAATCATTGGGGAGACTCACAGATCATCCTTGGGCAGCTTTCCTTAGGACTGTTGGAGCATCGTTTGACTATCATATAGGGATGATGAAGTTCCGTTCACCAAGCAGAGTAGTGGAGCTCGAGATGAAGCAGATGAAATGGGAGCATCCTAACTCCAAATCTAGTACAGATTTGTTTTCATCATCTGAGGCATATTGTATAGTTTTTAACATAGTTGGGAAATGGAAACAAAACCTAGTAGTACTGAGCGAGATCCTCTCATCTAGAGAGGATAGTGTACACGATGCAGTTTGCGAGATGTTGCCTGAGTTATTGAGATATTCATCCTCCTATTCCCTAGATGACTTAGAGATCCCTTCGGATATGTCAGTTCCACTTCTTTCGAGACAGTCAAGGGATATAGATGATGAGTCAGATGCAACTTTTGTTGAATTATCGCATTGCTTTTATGATCCGACTCCTTATATAACAGAGTTGGTGGTAAATACAGATGAGTGAGTTCAACCTTCATGCACACTGAACCAGATTTAGAGATGGTTCAACTTGATTTGATTGATGATGCAACTTTTCCAAAGCTGAAGCTGCTACCTCGTATATTTAAGTACGCCTTTCTTACGGAAACCGATAGATTTCCTATCATCATTGGTTCTAAGCTAACCATAGATCATGAGTCTATGTTGTTAGAAGTATTAGAGAAGAACTGCAAGGCTATAGGTTGGACTGTGTAGGATCTTATGGACATTATCCTTGCACTCTATTCACACCACATTTATGTTAAGGATAATGCTAGGCCTTCCCACGAGTTTCAAAGAAGAGTAAATCGTAATATATGGGAAGTAGTTAAGAAAGATATTAAGAAATGGTACGGTACAGGATTTATTTACCCCATCTCTAACTCTATGTGGGTGGCCCCCCTTCATGTAGTTCTGAAGAAGTTGGGCATTCATATGGTTACCAATGAGGAGGGAGTTGAGATCGTGACACGAGTACCCATGTCATGGTTCGGTTGCGTCGATTACATATTCTTGAATGCCTTGAGCAAGAAATATCACTTTCCCTTACTATTTATTGATCAGATTTTGGAAAGATTAGTAGGGAAAGAATTATTATGTTTTCCTGATGGGTACTCAGGCTAAAATCAAGTATCCATCAATATTGAGGACAAGGAAAAGACCACTTTTACATGTCCTTTCATCACATAAATATTTAGGTGCATGCCTTTTGGGCATTGCAATGCCCCATGTACTTTTCAGCGGTGTATGATCATTGTATTTGCTGAAATGGTGGGGATTTCCTTGAGATCTTTATGGATGATTTCTTGGTTCATGGAGAATCATGTTTAGTGCATTTGGACCGAGTACTTCAACGGTGTAGGCAGCTGAATCTAGTACTCTCCTGGGAAAATATTCATTTTATGGTTAAGGAGTGTATCTTGTTAGGACACGTCATCTCCAAGAAGGGAATGGAGGTTGATCCTACAAAGGTCGATGTCTTCAAGAAACTTGATCCACCAACAAACATCAAGTCAGTTAGGTAATTTTTGGGGCATGTTTGTTTTTATAGAAGATTCATTTATGATTTCTCTAAGATTGCTCGGCCACTCATTGAGTTCTTAGGAAAAGACCCAGAGTTCATTGTAGATCACATGTGTTTAGAGGCCTTTGAGATATTAAAGAGAAAGTTTTGTGACTCGCTGATTTTGCGGGCTCCTGATTGGTCTCTACCCTTCGAGATCATGACTGATGCTTCGTATTTTTCTATAGGAGCTATATTATGTCAACGACAAGAAGGGATAGCATTTATAAGTCACTACATGAGCAAAATTTTAGATCAGATTAAACACAGGAAAATTATATTGTTACTCAAAAGAAAAATGCTCAAGGTTGTTTGGGCCCTTGGGAAGTTTAGGTCTTATATTTTGGGCTCTAAGGTGAAAATATACATAGATCATACATACATTAGATATCTCATGGAAAAGAAAGATGCGAACGTGAGTCTTCTTAGGTGGATTCTATTACTCCAAGAGTTTTATTTGGAAATTAAGGATAAATCTGGAGTTAAGAATGTAGTGGCGGATCATTTATTCTGATTAGATTTGAAGTATTTCACTAACTCATAGCCGATTAGAGAAACCTTTCCAGATGAGTCGATTTATGTTGTCAATTAACTTCCATGCTATGCTAATATGGTGAACTATCATGTCCCCAAGTATGTTCTCTCTGGTTTGACTAGGAGCAATATTAATCGACTAAAGTCGTATTCAAGGAGATACCCCTAGGAGGATCTGTTCCTTTTCTTCTAAGGACCGGATTGTATCTATAGAAGGTGTATTCCTTAGGAGGAATACATGAGTGTCCTCACACATTTTTATTTATTAGAAGCTAGAGGACACCATTTGGGAAAAATATCCGCTCATAAAGTACTCGAATGTGGATTATACTTTCCAACTATGTTTAGAGATGCTATGATTTTTGTACAATCGTTCTCTATTTGTCAAAGGATGGGAGGGAAAGTCTATTATACAGATGAGATAACCTTGCAATCATTGATTTTCTGTGATAATTTTTACGCGTGGGGCATAGATTTCATGGGTCCATTTCCCAACAGCAATGGATTTGAGTACAACTTGTTAGCAATTGACTATCTTTCAAGGTGGTTGGAGGTTATCCCAACCCGAGCCGTAGATAGTAGAACTGTTAGTATCCTTATTAACGATCATATTCAAGGTTGGGGGGACCTAAATTTTTAATTTTAGATGGAGGTAACAACTTTATGAGTACAACAATGAAATCTTTTGCTATGGAATGTAAGTTTGAGCACAGAGTTACTAGTCCTTACCACCCACAGTCGAATGACGTGGCAAAGGTTTCAAATATGAAGGTGAAGAGTATTCTAAAAAACTAGTTTCTCCTGAGAAGAAGAATTGGTCTTGGACCAAGTTCTGTTTGCCTACAGGACGGCTTACAGGACTCCACTGGGTACTTCATCTTTTAGAATGATTTATGGCAAGCCATGCCATTTGACCATTTCATTAATTAACAAGTCTGAGTGGGTGATAAAGAAAATCAATAGAGTTGGCACCTAGTGAAACTTTGCAGAGACTTGAACCTCAATGACCTAGTGGAAATATGAAACCAAGCATATGAAAATAGCTTTATCTATAAGGACAAACTGATGAAGTTGCATGACCTGCATATTATATACAAGAACATTGTCTCGAGACAAATGGTATGGTTGTTTAATGCCAAGTTGAAGATCTTCCATGGAAAACTTAAGTCTAAATGGATGGGGTCCTTATATAGTCAAGGAAATTCACAATAACAGAAGTGTAGAGATTGTTAATCTCATAAATGGTGCACAATCTTTCCTGGTCAACGACCAACTGTTGAAGTACTTTGTAGAATCTAAAGAACGATTGGTTCTTGTTGAAGTGATTGACTTCATGCTGATTGAGTCCTTTGTAGAGATTTCATATGCATCATGAAGCAACAACTTCAAGATTCATATATGATAGAATCAACATCTTACAGATTCATCTTTTCTTTTACTGACATTTAGTTTATTATTTTAGGGTTTGGTTTCTTATCCTTTTAGCTATTTATTCCTAACATAGGCTATTTAGAGCCTAAGTATAGGAGGAAGCCCAACCATTATCTTGTATATTCTTCCAGGTCATTTTTGATATTAATGTTTTTAGGTTTTTATTTTATTTTAATGGAATTTATCACAAATGTGGTCGTCACGACCCAAAGAAGCCTCAAAGTAAAAGTATTTTTCTAAAGCAAAAATAAATCAGATAGAGAAATAAAAAGAGAGAAGAACTATGCTAGTTATTTACCTGTATAGCGTATAAGATCGAACACATGGAGGTTACAAATCCCGAGGGTTATTAAATAATGAGAAATCAATGAATAAAAGAGATCTTTTTCTTCTCTACTTTTGATGTTTTTATTTGTTTTCAGCTTTTTGTATTTTTATGAATTTTTTATGTTTATATTTTTTATTGTTTTCTGATGTTTAATTTTTAGTAATTTTTAATTGGGGTTTTTACACCCATAACCTTGACTAATTTCGTAATAACATTCATAACCCTCAATAATCGTGAATTACATGAGAAACCCAGAGTAATGGTTAACTCTTACATGACATAACCATGTGTTATATTCCGTTTGATATACCCATTATATTTGATGATTTTTGGTGAAAAAGGACAAAAGTGCCCCTAAATCTCATTCTTATTTATAATAACATGCCATTCTCCATTGAAGCCACATCCGCCCCTGCTCGTAGACCCCGCCACCGAGCTCCTCCTGGAAACCCCCTCCCTCCCGCATCCCCGAGCCCCGTGACACCCCACGCCCAACTCCTGCTCCTCCTCCGAAGCCCCGTCTCCCTCACTGCCTCCCCTGCTCGAAGCCCTTTCCCCTAGGCCCCCCACGCCCGCTGCTCCCACCGTCGAGCTCCTCCTCGACCAACCCCTCCCACCCAACCCCCACCTCGGAACCCAAGACCCACCTGTCAAGCCCCATCACCTAGAAAATCCCCCTGGAACCCAAGACCCACCCATCCTCTTGGAAGCCATGAGATCCACCCGCCCTCCTGGAAGTTGTGCGACCCACGAGACCCACCAGTCTTCCAGGAAGCCGAGACCCACCGCCCAGAGAAGTCCCCCGTGAGAGACCCACTGTCAACGAGTTCCATGCCCAACTCCTCAAATCCCCCCCCCGGAGACTCGCAGTCGAGGAGCTCCGTGCCTCCCCTACTCGAAGAAGCCCCTCCTTCCTCTGGAGACCCGTCATCGAGGAGCTCCTTCTCAAAAATTGATTGACTATCCAATGTGATATTTTTTTATTTTAGTCCTAACCGTTAGATCTTTGATTGGTTAGATTAACTAAGGTCTAGTTGAGTTAATGAAGTAATGTAATGGAAGGTTACGGATGTAGGACGACATACATATGAGAGTCCTGAGCATAATTAATGATTATTTAGGGTTATGGATGTTATTACAAAATTACTCAGGGTTATGGGAATAAATATCCTTTTTTTGTTTTGCAAATTTTATATTTTTTTAAAACAAAACAAAAAAAATAAAGGAGAAAATGTAGAAATAATGAAATAAAAAAATCTTCTTGGATTTTCAAGTATGCTAAAAATGTCCAAAAATTTCAAACTTTTTTGTCTTTTTTATTTGTTTTATAGTTTTTGTGTTTTTTTAAAAAAATTTGATTTTATATGATTTTCAAAACAATAAATATTAAGAAATAAACAAAACAGAAAATCAATGAAATGTTTTTGGAACTTTAAAAAGAAAATAAACTCAAAAAATAAAAAATATGCATCAATAGGAAGATGAATTTATTAGCTTTAAGAACAGATTTTTTATTTATTTTTTAGATTTTTAATTGAGTTTATATCATTTGTAGTGTTTTCTATATTTTATTATTTTTTGGTTTTTATAAAGAATTTTAAAAGGAAATTTGTATAGGAATTAAAATAAGTCAAAACACACATAAGAATTTTTTGTAATTTTTCATATTATTTTTCAATTTTTTAATTATTTATCTACTACAAAAATGGAAAGTCTAAAAGGACTTTTACTTTTTAAAAACAATAAAACTAATTATTTTAGCAAATTAAAATTAAGAGTGATATAAGTTATTAACATGATCATAGGAGGATTTTTAGAGAATTTTTTGAAGTAATTAATGAATTATTAAGATTAATTAAAATGTGATTAGAAATACGGATGCATAGTGACTAAAATGCAAACAAAAAGTATTTGGAGGACTAAACCAATTACAAAACAAATAAATAGAAGGGAGAATGTGTAATTTTCCCACTAAAAAGTGTGTGTCAACGTACATGAGTTACATTGGCATGGACTTTTATGTGATTAGTTTATTTCCAAGGGATAAATAGTAAGAGGTAAACATGAGATAATATGCAAATATGCAAATTCACATAAATGCACGTGCTAAGGCACGCACCGCAGTTCAAAAGGGACCAGAAAGAATTTATAAAAAACAATGAGGGGCAAACACAATTATTCAATAAATAGTGCCACGACACGCGTACATAAGGATATATTTACAAAATAAGAAAATTACAGGGGCTTGGGAGCAAGTTTTCACGGATTGCATGCTTTCCTCATGTAGATATGACATCTGTTAATCGCCAGAGTTGATTTATATCTACGACTAACTTTTGAGGGAAATCGAACTTCTGAGATTGAATCCGGGCAAATCGTTCTTAATCTAACTGTGACTAAAGCTTCTGGAAGAACTCCGAAGAAGGAGATCCTCGTCGAGCTTCAATCGTGCAGACCTCCTCTGATCTCCATCCAATGATTCTCATGATGGTCGGTCCTCATTATTGTTACGCTCATGCATCGACCTAATGTTCTGATGAGGCTCAAAGATTGTTGCTTTTTGATATGGAATCCCAAGTGCTCTGAAAAAGAAAGCCAAGTCCCAATCATTGATTCCTTGCTCCCGTAGCTCTCCAAGGACCTGCCAAAGCTTTTATTGCTTGGAGAATAACTCCGGTCGGCTTATTAGATGAAAATGAAAGGAAATATGGGACTGGATGGGGACTCATGCGAAGGGTGGTCGGAATAGGAGAAGAGATCCAGATCTTGATGTATCTGGGGTGATCAAGCACGGAAGGAGCGTGAAGAAGGGTCGATGAAGGTGTGCAATGAGTTGTAGATTAAGAATGACGACAGCCTCCGATCGTGAAGATTGGATTTATATGTAATCAAAATAACCAGAAATCGAAAGGAAAATGTAGAATTTATAATAAAATTAAATGCTACGAAGAGGCATGATGTTGTTGGCGGAGCTCCGATGGTGTATCTGGATCTCGCTTCCTAAGTGATTCCTCGCTTTCCCGTCTATAGAGGAGAAGTAATATCACTACCCTATGACTAGGGCTCAACCTCAGGAAAGAATTTGACGACAAACGGATAAGGGGTTCCATAGATCTAGAGTGGGGTATAATTGGGAGATGAGCTGGGAGAATTTTGGAATAAGAAATATGCGCGAACTGAGGCAAGGAAATCAAAAGTTTTATTTGGGCGAGTGAGATTATTAATCAGGCAAACAAAATCCTAGAAGGTGGTGGGTTGATTTGATGGATGGATCATGCAGAAAAAATCCAAGAGTTGTGGCCGACGAGCCATTTTATTTGGTTCGATGGGCAAGATGAAGAGTGGACCCACGTCAACAGACCTGGGTCCGCTAATGGCGTAACTGAAAGAATAAGACAAAAATCGCTAAATGACAAAAGAGTGCTAAAAAAGTGAAATAAATTAAAAAATTAAAAAAATGAATTCAAATTAAATAATTTTATTAATAAAAAAACATTAATAAATAACTAAACTTATTTATGGTGATTTTTATAATTTTAGAAAATAAAATAATTAAGTGAAAATAAATATTTACCTTTATTCATAGGTATATATACTATATATACAACACATAGATTTTAGTTATTATTTTTGCAGATAAATATTTAATTTAATAATTTAATAATTTTCGACATTTTTTAAGGATTTTAAGCATATTTTATTTTATTTTTATGAAACAACATATTTGGTTAAATATTTAGAGTTATTTACAATATAGTTATGCGATACACAAAAAATATATACAAGAATTTATTTTTATTTATTTTTATTTTATTTGTTTTGTATTTAATATTAATCAAATATAATTTGTACAAATATTTAAAAAAATATATGTGCAAAAATATATATAAAATAAGGAAAATAATAAATCCGCACATTGTATAATACAGACAAATATATAATACACTCCAAAAGGTCTCTTTTCATATCTTAACTCTGTTTTTAAGAAACCGCTTTCATTATGAAGCTTATTTAATTTAGAATACAATAAAAGTGAGTTTTTTTAGTTTTTGTGGATAAGATATTGATCTGACATGTTGGTTTTGCAGTATTTTGTAATTATTTTTAATACCTACAACTTATTTTTATGGACAAGTTCTAAGAAGAAAACAATTTTATTTGATATGAATTTTATGATAAACAAAATAGAATAAGAGAATATACATTATGCTTACAGTGATGGATGTACATGATGAATAATGGTAAATATACATGAGTGACAAATATTTTTCTAGATTTTTTTGTGAAGGCCTTATTTCCTCCTACTTTATTCATTGACGACCAGGTTAATCCTTGACCTAATCTCGTGGTCAGAGTCATCCTTTATTTTTTGCATATATAAAGTCTTTTTTCTTCATTTTCCTTGATTTATTTATTTATTTTTTTTGTTAAAAGCAATGATAAATATATAATATATATACTAATTTGGATTTATAAAAAGAATGATCTATTAATATTTACAAGTTTTTAGTAAGGGATTTTAAGCTAAAATAAATGAATAAAGATGATGAAATGCATATTATTGATCACCTCCTATACTTTACCTTTGCTAGTCCATTAGAAAACATTTATTTAAACAATAAGTGACTAAAAACAAAAAAAGAAAAGGAAAAAATAAAGTACTTCGAACAATTTTGATTTTTAATGAATCTTCATAAAATCAAAGTATGGAGCTCGGTAAGACTTCTGTATTTTTAGTTTGGTAGAACCGTATTGGGAATCGAATTTAAGACATAACAACCTTCAAGTTCCACAAGTTTCTATTCAGGTCACCTCAATGGTCAGGGCAGAATAAGTCCTCATACGTAAATTCTGATGGCTATGAATATACTTGCATTGTGTATGTGATATATAACTCTCCACGTCATAAACAAAAAAGAACAACATTCTCATAGCAAGGTAACCCTAATTACCTAGTCTAACTACTCTTTCCTCGAGGATCTAGGTATTTCCTTCTAAGTTCTGGTACGTGGTGTGTCCACAATCAAATGGGAGGGATATAAGAATACGAAGAGAAGTGGAGTGTTGCTAGTGCAACCACTTCTCCTTGTGATGCCGTCTAGTGTAGCCAAATATCCATTAAGATCTGCAGTCTCTCTGAAGTTGGACCAATGTGGTCAATGTACATCACTTATTCTTTTTTTAATGGAATATTTTTGGCTTCTATTTGGTGGAAAGAATTGTTGCACTGCATTGATCTTATTGTGCCTTGATGAATATAGAATCTTCCTTTCCACCCATGTTTCGAGGTCGTGGAAAAAAATGTGACAGCAGATCGTCCCTCATCCGAAGCCTTATTTCAACCCACAACTCCCATTTTTAGATGTCCATGCCACTAGACTAGGTTTGGGTGCATTGGCCACTTAAGTTAACTGTGTATGTTTCCATTCGTCTGCATCTCTTGCTAGATGATTTTGCCCCTTTCCACTTCATTAGTGAAGAGCTACATCTAAAGTGCTAGTCCAAGTTAGGTCACTTTCTAAAAAACCATGCACGTGTATGAAATATTCTACTTAGACCAATCATGATGACATGTGAACATAATCTTGTGGGCTCAAAGAATTAAGTCGCTATGACCAGAACAGTATCAACTACAACTCCTATAAGGTTCCTTTGAAATTAAGTGTATTAAGGTCTTAACCAAGCTCCATTCTTTGATTTTATTTGAGATTAGTTTAAGAATAAATATCATTCTAAAAAATGCAAAAGCAAATGCAAGAAAAACAACATTTTTTTTCAAAGAAAAAGAAAAGAAAATAAAACAACAAACTTTTTTTAAAGCTTTTTAGAGAATTTTCCAAAAATTGGATTTTATCTTTTTCAATTTTTATAGAATTTATTATAGAGTATTATACATATTTATAAGTATTTATTAGGATTTTATACAAAAATAAAATTATAAAAAACTACAAACAAATATTATACACATTTTATACAAAAGTTTACAAAAAGAATGTCTTTTTTTACAGATTTTATATACAAACTATAAAGGATTTTATCTACAGAAGAATTTTATATACAAATTTTATAAAAGAGATTTATATACTAATTTTATTTACATGTTCTAGACAAAAGAACTTTATTAACAAAGAACTTTATTCACAAATTATACAAGATTATTTACAAGGTTTATTTACAACAGATTTTTATTCACAAAAACAATTACAAACAACTATACACACATATATACAAAGAAGTTATTTATACACATGCTGAGAAAACCATCTAACGAACTATTTACAACAAACTTTACAAATATTTAAAAAACTTCTACGAAATATTTTACAAAAATATTTTACAAACAATTTACAAAATTTTACAAAAAACATACAAAACAATTTTTACAATCATTTTATTTCAAATATCTTACAAACAAAATTTACAATATACATAATTTTGCTAAAAAATAATTTACAAACATTTTACAACAAAAAAATTTTACAAATATATTTCAAAACTTTGTATAAAAAATTTAAAAATATTTTTACAAAAGGTTTAAAAACTATCTTACAAAACATTTATTAAAGAATTTTACAAAGAATTTTTGCAAACTTTTTTACAAACATTTTTATTTCAATTTATTAGCCATATTATTAGACAAATAAAGAGTTATATCTAAAGTACATATACAATATATACGACACCCCTTATACTTAGCTAGAAAATGTCCTTATAGGTACCAAGAAGCGATGAAGGAAGACATAACTCATGCTATTTATGTAAAAGTGAAAAAATCATATATTACGAAGACTAAAGGAATAAAGAATAAAATGAATAAAAGTTGGTGATCCCTCTTATATCTAGGATCAAAGTATCCTAAGTACAAAAGACTATACGATTGGGGAAGACTGAGGAAAAGAATGTACAAACTCAATGACTCGACTTGTCCTCCACTCTACTTAGGGTAAAAGATCCCTAGGTATAGAAAAAGAATATCAACATGTTTAAGGACAAGTGAGGGAACAAAAGAAATAAAAACAAAAAAAGTAAAGAAAAATGAAGAAGAAGAAAATGAATGACATCACTCTCCCATACTTAGGGTAAAGGATCTCTAAGTATAGGCAACAAAAAGAGTGATGAAATGGAAATAAGAACAACTCAAGTCATTCGCATCCCCTATACTTAGGATAGAGTACATTCTAGGTATAACTCACACAGAGAGAAAAGTAGTGAATGATAAAAACGGAAGAATAAATAATAAAATGAAAGGAATATATACACAACAATATCATCTTCTTTATGAGATGCAAAATATGTCAAAGGAACATTGTCCAATACCACATGAATATAGACATGAATGTACTGTGATCGAGATATGGCTTCAGCAACTGTCCATTCATGACAAATGGTTGTGCGTCAGACGGCAACCCAAATATGGCAATACTACCATTGTTATGCACAACTTTAATAATGAATGGTCATGAACATTTGCTTTTATGTTTTCTTGGAAACAAATTCAACTTCGCATCAAACAACCAAACCTTTTGATCAGGCACGAAAGTCAGGATACGAATGTGTCTATCATGCCAATTCTTGACTTCCTCCTTATACATCAGGGTGTTGTCGTAGGAGAAAATCGGAAATCTAGTAATCTATTCATTTCTATTTTCCTACTCTGTCCTTCTCTCTCATAATCCATATTGCAAACATGGATTGGCCATAATTATTTATGTATAGCCCAGTTTGAAAGTGGTAAGGCTTTCTATAAACTAGTTTATATGGAGACATATCCAATGGAGACTTGTATGTTGTCCAATAAGCCCATAGAACTGAGTCGAGCATCTGGGACCAGTTGTTCCTATATGAACGTACGAGTTTCAGAAGAATCATCTTGATCTCCCTATTTGAAATCTCAGACAAGTCGTTAGACTCTCGGTGGTAAGGAGAAGCGACACAATGCTCAATGATGTACTCCTTAACTAACTTTCTGACCTCTCTATTAATGAAATGGATTCTTCGATCTGAAATGAGTATCTTGGGAATACTAAACTACACAATAATATTGTCCTTAAGAAAGTGACAAATGGTATGACTATTAGTCGCGGTGTGGATTGCCTCCACCCAATAACTAACATAATCGACAACAAGTAGGATGTACTGAAATACCTGACTGATAGGGAATGGGCCCATGAAGTCTATGCCCCAAGCATTAAAAACATTTGTACTCTGAATATATCTCAAGAGCATTGTATCTTTGGAACCAACGATTCCTTCAATTCTCCGGAAAATAGTACAATGCTTCACATAATAATTGCATCCTTAAATAAAGTTGGCTACCATAGGCAGCATTGTAGAACCTTTGTTGTCGTATGCTTCCCCAAATGATGCCCACCAGCCTCTAATCTATGACAATTCTCAAGCACACGGGTGTATTCCTCCTGAGGAATGCACCTCCTCAAGATACAATCTGCACCCATACGAAATAGGTATGGATCCTCCCTCTGGTAAAACTAAACCTCTGATAAAAATCGGTCTACCTTCAGCTTGGGCCAATCTTGTCGAACTTTCTTAGAGACAAGATAGTTCACAATATTAGTGTACCATGGGAATAAGGGTACATAAAAGATAGCCTCATCTGGAAAGGTCTCTGAAATGGGAAGTAGTAGTTGTTCAGGGGACTCTGCATCTGTGATCCGAGAAAGATGATCAGCCACAACATTATTCCCTCCATGTTTATCTTGAATCTCTAAATCAAAATCCTGGAGAAGAAGGATACATCTCATATGGCATGGTTTTGCATACTTTTTTTCCAGTAAATACCATTTGGCAGTGTGATCCGTGTAAAAAAAACATGTGAACCAAGTAGGTATGAGAGGAACTTCTCTAAAGTGAACACCATTGCTAGCATCCCCTTCTCTATAACTATGTAATTGTATTCTGCTTCATCCTGAGTCTTACTAGCATAGTGTATGGAAAATGGTATCCCATCTCTTCTTTGCCCTAAAATAGCTCAACTGAATAATCTAACACATCTGTCATGATCTCAAGGGAAGATACCAATTAGGTGGTCGAAGGACCATCTCTTTAATTTGGTGCAATACAAGGAGGACTTTCTCATAAAAAATAAACTCACTCTCCTTGTATAGAAGCTCATTCAAGGCCTAATGATCTTGCTGAAGTCCTTTATGAATCTCTTATAAAATCCAACCTGACCAAGGAATCACATACACTGCTTCAAATTCTATGATGGCTCTAACTTGGAGATCACATAAATCTTAGTTGGGTCAACCTCCATACAATGTTTGGATATGATGTGGCCCAATACAATTCCATTAGTCACCATAAAGTGATTACTCTCTCATAAGAGCACTAAGTTTACCTCACAACACCCCTAAAGTACTCGGTCTAAATAAGTATGACATGTGTCAAAACTATCCTCGTCGACTGAGAAATCATCCATGAAGACCTATAGAAACCTACCTACCATGTATGAAAAAATGACCAACATACACCTCTCGAATGTAGTGACGACGTTACACAATCTAAAGGGCATCCATCTAAAGGCGTAGGTTCGAATCAAACAAGTAAAAGTAGACTTCTCCTGTTTCATAGGAGTGAATGCAACCTGGTTATATCCTGAGTACCCATCCAAGAAAAAAAAGAACTCCTTCTCTACCAACGTCTCAACAATCCGATCAATAAAGGGTAGTAGAAAGTTATCTTTCTTGGTCTCTAAGTTCATACATCGGTAATCTACATAGACAAGCCATGAAGTGGGTACACGAGTCAGATTCTCCTTACTACGGTCATTTGTGACAATTGTAATATGCAGCATGCTCACCCACATGAAATCTAAAATGAGATAAATGAAGCAAGCATCACATCATCTCCTGATCTTTCTCATGACAACAACTGGGAGATTAGGATTTATACAACATTGAAACTCATGAGTCGGCTTGCTATCATCCTCTAAGCAGATATGATGCGAGAACAAATCTGGATTGATTCCATAGAGATACGAAATATTCCAACCTATGGCCTTGCGATTTCTCTCAAGAACATTGAGCAAGCGACATTCCTAGTCGTCGGTCAACTGCGAACTGGTGATGATCAGAAAAATTTGTGGGGCACTCGTAAGGAAGGTATACTTTAGAGTAGATGGTAAAACTTTTTTCTTAGTTGGGGTCTGAATTTGCTCTACAACAACCTCTGCAACTGCACTGGTAGAAGACAGATGATCTATACTATGTGAAATGTCCAATGTGGCTAAGTAAAATATCATAAAGTTTGAATTGAATGATCTTTTCTCATAATGGGATGGCTTATCAGGATGCTCAAAAATATATGTATACTCATCAATAAAAAACTAAGATATCTCAATAGTAATCCCATCATAATAAATCTCAGAAAACTCGGTACGGTCCTTAGAAAACAACTCAAACAATCTATCGGCTAACAACTCAGAATCATCAATAAGGGAGCATAAGACGACTATGCTTTCCAGGTTTTCTTTTCTTTAAAGGAATTCTTGGGTATCCATGAGGTTTGTGAAAAGATCAGTAACTCAAATCTCAGCAGGAAAATCACAGTCCTTAGAATTTGTTGTAACTGGATCTCTCTCATTTATTGCGAGTGGTGAGCCTCGAGTCTTTTATCATCTCTATCATAACCTTATCACTATGAGAATTAAAGTTTATCTCTACAGTAGCATAATCTACTATCACTTCGGTCGTTTGAAGGAACGGTCGACCAAGTATGATCTGTTTATGGAGTAACAGTGCTAAGGTATCCATATCCATAAAACAAAATCAACAGTAAGGCTCGTGCCTTGTAAGATTACAATAACAACCTTGAGAATTCCCCTTTGCCTCTTATTGATCTATCTGCAAACTGAAGGATCATTTTCATCAATTTAAGAGGCCCCAACTCAAACTTAGTGAGTAGAGAGGATGGCATGAGATTGATGGAGGATCCGCTATCGAGAAGAGTACGATCGAACTACTGGTCAAACATTTGACAAAGGATGTGAGGTGCTCCCTTATCTTTTTTTTGGGTGGGATCTTACTAATGGTGTGAACTATCGCTATGTTCAATATGTGCTTTTCAGTACTCTTGTTTTTGTTTTATTTGTGTGGACTCTACCTAGTACATGCTTCTTTCCTTCCCTTTTTAACTACGGGGATGTACTCCATGGCATTTAGGAGTGGCATCTCAAAAAGATGTTCTGAAGTATCTCTACCACTCCATGATCAGATATTGTTATTTTTACATTTTTTTATATATTTAGAGCATCAAGAAATGGAACAAAATGAGACAAAACATCAAACTGCTCATTTCTTTTATTCATATCAGAGTTAGCATGTACATGAGGATGATCAGAATCACTATGTACTCCATGATCAGGATGTACTGGTAGAGAAGATGAAAAAGGAAAAATAAAACATGTTGCTTGATCTGTTGGTCCTTAAGAAAACTCTACGATGGTTTTGTTCCCCTTCATGGTTGACTTGGCAATGTATCTTCCTTTATTCTCTTTTTGGTAATTTCTGGATAGTGGTGGTGGTGGGGAAGAAGAAGAATGTGATGGTGATCCTCTATGATCTGGAATACTAGATCTCCACTCGACTGATGGAGAGAATTAAGAAGTTGGTGAAGGTCTGTCAATGGTTTCCTCAATCCCAATTGTGTTGGTGGCTATAATCTCCTACTGCTCCTGAGATAAATGGTGTCAGATAAACAAGTAAAATCACAAGCCATGCCAGTCTCAAGGGTGGATGGATCATGTGCTACATGATGCTTGTTGCATCTGAAATTGTTGTGAATGACTTCGACCAAGGATGGTATGAGTGTCTTTGTGGTGGTCATGTCGTCAAGCCTGTGGCGTAAATCATTCATGTTCTTCATTAGTAGTGCGAGCAGATATAATGTTGGGTTCACCGAAGGTGCCTCTGGATGCTCAACAACATGCGGTCATTGAGTCTGGTAATGTGTAGGATGGTACCCAGAATAGGCAGACTTTGGCTGATATGTATAAGGAGAAGGAGGATGCGAATATTGTCCATAATATGCAGGATGTCGCTGATGATAAGGTTGATGTGGATATGCTGGATGAATATGATGTTGTCCATGTCTCCATATATGGAAATGTGGTGTAGATGAGCAGTGAGGCCATGGCGGTTGGTGCTGGTGTTGTGGTATGCCTCTCTGAAAATGATGAATGGGTCTTTGGATGGCTTGAGAACCCAACTTACTCTGCTTTAGTGGACGGGGCTGATTGCACTGTATACCGCTCCAAATGTCGTTCACCTCCTGAATATGAGGTGTAGGTGGACAATGTGGCTCAAAAAGATAATGGTGCTCCGAATAGTACGGGACAACACATGCTAGAGGAGACTATTGTGGGACATGATCCAGAGTATGCACATAGTAAATGTGTTGAACTCTCGAAGTCGCTTCAGTACTCTACTGTGTTTTAGTCTTAGAAGAAGTAGTCTCAGCTGCTGGAGTATCAGTTGTTGCACTCTGACTCTGGAATGAAGTAATTGTGCTAACAATAAGATCCAAATATCTAGTAATAGCATCCAACTTATACAACTATTTTATCCTCTGCTCGGTCCCTTGTCATTTGTCCAGTTCTTGTGACCACTTTTCGATAATATCGACTTTGTATAAGTAGTTTCCTAGGATGGTCATAGCAGAACTATCCACTTGATGAAAACGCATTTCATCATCTTTATTCATTATTCTTAGCTTAAAATCTCTTATAAAACACATGTAAATACTAATAAATCTCTCATTTTACTAACCCACATTCATATGTAAATATTGTATATTTGTTGTTATTTTAACCTAAAATAAATAAATAAACAAATAAAAGAAAAATAAAGAAAATCAAATACCATTTATATGTAATAGATACATGATGACCTTGACCATGAGAGTAGGTAAAGACTTGGCCTAATCGACCAGGAATAGAGTAGGGGGAGAAAAGGCCAAAATCCAAAAAAAATCAAGAAAAAACATTTTCCAGTTGTGTACATTCATTAATTGTATACCATTGTTTGTAATACATATTACTTATGCTAATTTACTTATAACCAAATTCATCTAAAATAATAATATTTCCTTATTGAAACTTGTATATAACAATATTTTGTAAATAATAAAAATAATTTCAAGAACAATCAGTGTACATACTGTAAATAACAACATTATGAAAAAGCAACAAAGCTCAACTTGTCAGATCAATATCTTCTCCATCAAAACTCAAAATTAACCAAGCTCACTTTCATTGTTCTCCAAATTAAATAATCTTTAATATGGAAGTTGGTTTCATGAAAATCAGAGTTAAGATGTGAAATGTGGCATTTTAGGGTATTGTTGTATATTATACCTATGTATATTTTTTGTACATATGTATTTTCCTTGTATTTTTTGCAATTTAATTACTTGTAAATTTTGTATTTGATTATTTAAAATGCAAATAAAAATCACAAAATCAAAAATATACAAAAAAATCATTTACATATTGTTTATATATCACTATGTAAATTGTAAAATATTACTTTTTATTTAACCTAACAAATCAACTCATAAAAAAATCATTAAATCATTGTAAAATATTGTAAATTAATGTATTGTAAAATTATATGTATATTTATAAAATTAATAAATTAAAAATCATGGTGTTGTACATATAGGTGTATATATACCTACAAATAACATATTTTATTCATTTTTACCCTTGTATATATTTTATTTAATTAATTAGAATTCACAATAAATAAGGTAATTAAATTACTAACAATTTCTCTTTATTTTTTTTAATTTAAATTCATGATATTTTATTTTCATTTTTCACTTTTTTGTCGTGCAATGGTTTTTGTCTTATTTTGTATGCACGTTGGTTGGCTGATCTTGGGTTTGTTGATCCGAGTCAACTCCCCATTCAACGCTGCGTCCCATATTTTTCACGTGTCTCCCTTTCTTTTAGAATTTTACCGTACGCCTCAGTTCATAACTCCTTCTGACTTCTTCTCCACTCTTATAGCACAATCTACTATCTTCAATGCCCAATTTATAACTCCATCAATAGCACCTCGGATTGTGTGCATTTTGAATTCAAAATCTCGATGAAGCTACTGCCTATAAAAACTTCTACATATCTATCATTCACGGCTTGGCCACATGCATGACTGGGAGCATGAGATGGAGCGGAAAAGGAGTGATCCAGCAGGTGGTTGGAGCTCCGCCATTGTGTTCCGACTCTTTGTTTTACACAACAGATCGAGGTGATCCTTTTCATCCTTACACCCTTAAGTATTTAGGTTAATTTTCTCTTTGATTTTTCATTTCAATTTTGTGTTTTAATCCTCTATTTAGCTAGATCAGATCCTTCAACATCTACCTCTGATCAACTCGATCAAAGATACTCTAATCAACTAATCGCTTATCGGACCGTCGCTTATCCACCACACAACCTTCTCTATATCTTTACACAACATGATCAACTCCAGATCACTACGGATCTGGAGATCCAACTCCTTCCTCGATTGCCTTCATTAGAGTCGTCCACCACACTCCATTTCTCCCTTTTTTGCCTAATAAAGAGGCCTAAGATCGCTTCGAGTAGAAAGAAACTTATTGCAAGCATGAACGAAGGAGCCAGAGCTCAAGATTGTGATATGGAGGGTGCTTCTCAGTTGAAGACTTTCAAACCCCCAGATTCGCTACCAGCCATCTTCGAGTGGCCTTGACCCATCATATTGATGGTGGAGCATTGCAGGAATGTGCACCTTCAAGAGTCATGACTGATTTAGATCGGCATAGCCTAGGATGATTGAGGTTCATCGGCGGAGACATTCATCCTAGTTCTTCCTGAGCTCTTGGTTGTCGTTTAATCATGAAAGTCCTTGCTAGTTTCAATTTGAGCCACACGTCAAAGCCCCAAAAAGTGACAGTTGAGTAGATCCTCCAGAGCGAAGTCAAGCCATCAGATTTGCATGAATCTTTCCACATGCCTTGGTGAAAATTGCAACTCCACTCTTTTGTTTTTCTCATTTGCAGATAAGTCCCTAGTGGGGCATGTGTTAGATTGTGCTTTGTTGAACAATTGCATTTTTACCAACTATTTATTTTATTTTCCATCTCAGTCTTGATTGAACTGCAACATGGGCATTGCACGTGATTTCCTGGGTACTTTGCAAGAAGAGTCCAGCATTTATATGTTATCATTTATTTTTCTACAATAAAATAATTGCATTAATATCCATGCCAGTGTGACTCACGTGCACTAGCATGCACATTTTTAAAAAAATTGCATATCTCCACACCGTGTTTCTTATTTTGTTATTCATTTGATCCAAGAACTCTCTTTCTTTGCATTTATACCCATGTGCATCTGCATTTTATTTTGACTATTAATTGAATTTAATAAATAACATAACCTCATAAAACATTTCAAAAAAATCATATTAAGTGCTTTTTAATCACATTCATCTCCACGAAATTTGTTTTGCATTTAATCATTTTTATTACTTTTAATAAATTAAAAACCACAAAAATAGCACTTTTTTGCATTAAAAACTCATTAAAAATATAAACGTTTTTTTTAAAATTTCTAAAAAAATTCTACCTTGGTTATTTTGTTTTGTTTTCTGACAAAATTGCATTTTCTAATTCCTTCTAAAAAAATAAAAAATAACAAAACTCCAAAAACACTTAAAAATTATTAGAGATTCACATAAAACCAAAAAATCATAAAATCGCTTTCTTGAAATTATAAAAAAATATCTTTATGTTCATGCATTTTTCATGCATTATTGATTTTGTTTCCTATTATAAAAACCCAAAAAAATCCCCATTATTTCTATTTATCATTTTACCTATTTTATTTTAAAATCCTAAAAAAGCCACAACAACATAAAAAAACAAAATCACAAAAATAATTTTATTTGAATTTTTTTAAATATATTTGAAAAATACGAAAAGTTACTTTTCCAATCTTTGCTTTATTTTTTATTTTTTTATTTTATTTTCAAAAATAAAAAACATATGCAAAATTATAAAATTCATAAAAATAGAAAAATAGAAAAATCATAAAAAAATATAATAAAAATTTACAAAAAAAATAAAATTTCCACAATAATTAAGTGTGATGTGCATAGAATTCCTAGTTTTACTTCATTGATTTTTCAGTTAATTAAATAACCCTTGGGATTTTGTACCCTCCCTGAGTTCATTCATGTACATTACACATGTAAATAAGTTGCAAAATTCCCTTGCTTACATTTCTTCATTCATTTATTTTCTGTCTTGAGAAATAAATAAAATTTTTATTGAGGGATTTTTAGGGTTGCAACGACATTGCATTACTCTCAACTAATTAAAACCCTAGATGTCCATGCTCAACAACTAGCACCATTGTCAGGGAGGCACGGCGAGGGTATCTAGGTTTTTCTTCTTATAGCCTTCTATTCTTGGATATTATATATACATGTTTTCCTTTTATATTTTCTTGTCTATATATTTTTTCTCTTCTTTTTATTGTTTGTATTCCTATTCTTTGTTTCTTTTATATTATTGTCTATATTTTTGTATATATTATTATGTGGATTGCATTATATTAAGGAGTGAGCACTCACTTCAAATTATGTGCTGTGAGGGAGCTTATACAACACATGGAATATTCGATTTGTCAGACACCGAAAGCTCCCCAAGATAAGACTTAGGGATTTGTTTGAGATCTCTTTTACTTGCTCTTCTCATTTTATCCTTATATCCACTTGTGTATCTGTGTTTGATTTTTGTCTATATTGTATGCTTTTATTTTTCATTTATGTTTGCTCATTATTTTTCATAACTTTAATCTGACATGTCTTTCATTTCTCTCTTTCTTGTGTGGGCCCGACGAGCAAGGGCGTCATTCCTAGGATTGTCAGTGCACCCAAGCAAAGCAGAGGCAGCTCATTTCTTCATAGAGAAGCAGGAGAGTTGGAAGATTTTGCATAATTTTAAACATACAATATATTATTTTCTTTTTAGACTTTTATTTGCATTAATATTCTTTAAAAAGATGTAGTTGTTCTTTTGTCACTAGCCTCTTTTTCTTTTTTTTTCTGAGGTCATTCTATACCCTTGTTTGTGATGGGGTTGTTTCACCAAGTGTCGATGCACTTGAGGGACCTCACCAGTTTTTGTTTTCATCGCCTTTATTTCTATTTATTTTCTCGAGGTTTTTTGTGCTTGAGCCCTTAGAAGTTGGTTTTATTGTCTTTGTTGAGACAGGTAATCGATTAGGTCCAAAGCCCTTAAAACATATTTGTTCCTAGAGACTAACGAAGGATTGAACTTAGTCAAATTAATTATTTCTTGCCCGTTAATAGAAGTTACTGCTAGGATGGTTCTCTTGCATCATTCAGGTTACTTTTGTTTCTGTCTTTATTCTTATGCGTATATCACTTTGCATGTAGAATGCTGGTGAAAGGTACACATCTCTTCCTTTGCATGCATCATTAACATTGATTTCATCGCGCATCGGTTTTTCTGATTGCCATCCCCATTTTCACTTACTTAAGATCAAAATGAATTGGAAAATTCATTAGATGGTTTACTTGAAAAAATCCAAAAAATAAGTGATAACATTTCTAAAACAGGAACTGCTAAAGAAAACTCGACCCTAAAATTAACGTAAGGAAAATCCATCATTGTTTTGGGGAGAGTAACCCCCTTATTGTTTGCAAGTACTTACCTCCATACAGAGTGGGTGAGGATGAAGCCATAAGGATATATCCCAAATCTCTGGACTTGTGACTATGCTTATATACACATCTCTGTGGAGTGTGGTTGAGATGCAAACACTTGCCTCAAATGTTAGAAAAACATTTTGTTGTGCTCATTCTTCTTTCTCCCTTTGGTCTTGATATTGAACCGGGCAACCGAAGAAGATAGTTCCATTGATTGGGGAGGATTGAGAATGTAGGATGGGTGATAGCGGCAACTCACCCTATGTGCTTGGTAGTATGAAATTCTTGTGGAACCTTAGTGGGAACCAGACTTGCAACACAACAACCTCTTAAATCCACAAAACTCTGCCCAAGTCTCCTCAATATCTAAGACAGAATAAGTTAACTCATACGCAAACCCTTATGACTATGAATCTATCTTGTACAATGTGAGTGATATGTAGCTCTCCTCAACTGAAGCGGTAAAAGTTAGTCTTCTCCAACATGGTGAATCTAATTCCCCACTCCAACAACTTTTTTCTCGAGAAGTAATGCATTCTCTTCTAAGTTCAAGTGCAACAGGCTCAAGAGGAGGAGGCGGAGAAAACAATGGACAGTAGCTAGTGTAGCTACATGTCTGAAGAAGCTTGACCAGTGTAGCCAAATCATCCGGTTGTAGGCTCACATACATATCACTTTTAAGCTCAAGCTTGTTTATTGTAAATCTATATACATACTACGACTTGCATTTTATTTTCATTTAGGCACGTACTGGACAGGTTTTTTGAGGTTTTTGAATTATATGAAATATATGTGCAATTTTCGTTGCAACCCAGATAATCTCGCAACAAAAAAGTTATTTTTTTCTTCTCAAGCTAATTTAATTACAATAATGAAAGTGTAGAAGGAGAATTATTTCTATTTAATTAACCTGTATAGCAACAAGATCGAACTCAGGGAGGCTACAATTCCCAAGTGTTATTCAAAGAATCTAAAAAATTAATTAAAAGAAAAAGGGAAACTCAAATTCTAACTACCTTGGATTTTTGTGAGACTTTTATCTTTTTATTTTTTTAATTTTTTAATTTCTATTTTTTTATTTATGATTTTCAAATTTTTAGTGATTTTAATTGTAATTTTTTTAATTTTCAAAAATATATTTTTCAAAACAATTATACACAGAAAAGAAATGCAATTTTTTAAAAGATTTTTTTAAATATGACAAAAATGCTAAAAATGTCCAAAGAAAATCTTTTTGTGTTTTTATAAATTTTGTATTGTTTTTGTAATTTTTCAGAAACTTTTAGAAAATATTAGTATTTTTAAAATGAATAAAAATGGGAAAATGCAAATAATAAGCAAATAGAATTATTTTTCAATTTAAAAATACAAATATATGCGATAATTATGTATTTTACCTTAAAACTAAAGGAATTTATCTACAAATAGTAAATAAAGTCACATTTTTTGGTTTTTTCTTCAGCTTTCTGTGATTTTTTAGAGATTGTTAGTATTTTATAATTTTTGGGATTTTAAAAATAATTGATGCGTAAAAATTAGATAGAAAATAAAAGGTACAAAAAGTAAACTATTCTATTTTTTAGGATTTTATGCAATATTTGAATATTTATTAATTTTCTAATTTCGAACAGGATGTAACTATTTTGATTTTTAATAATAGAAAATAAATGAAAATGCAATGAAAAATTTATACAATTATCAGGCACACAACAAGAGTCTACATAAATTTTTGTAGAATTTTCAGAGCAAAAAAATATTTATTTCATTGAAAAGAAAAAACAAAACAAATGTTTGGCATTGCAGGACTCAAATGTTATTTCTAAAAATAATTCTAACAATTTATAATGTAGAAATAAATGCAGGTCTCTTTGTGCAATTTTCACTATAAGGCATCTGAATAAATAGTAGCAGAAGTTGTCGCAAATACAAATAACTCTATGGAAGAATGTGCAATTTACCCAAGGAAACGTGTATTGCACGTGACATGCTGTAGAGTAGGGGTGTTTGCGTAATTTTGAGAACATCGGAGGGTAAATCAGCAATTTTCCAGGATGAAATACTATTTTTAGGTGTCTTCTTAGGGATTCTGCCATTTCCACGCAAGGGGAGAGGCTGTGCCTCCCCTCTTCTTTTCCTACAGGCAAAGCGGGAGTCGCCCCTCTTCTTCCTTCCCACACGTGGCACAGAGGCGGACAAACTGGATGGCAGTTGCGTACGCGGAGGTGGTCGTGAAGGATATGGTGAGATCATTAAGCACATCACGGAAGTGTGAGGATCGCATCGTATGCGATCGGGAGCGACTAGTCGCACTAGTTGCTCGATGCAGCAGAAATTAAAAAAATCATGTGACGAAACCACATGATCCAAGAACACTTTTCGGATCGTTTCCTCTAAACCATAAAAAGTAATAGGATTACCTCTTGAAGCGTGGTTGCGATCGAGTCTCTAAACGAAGAGACCTCCTATCTCAAGTCCGATCCGACAGAGGAGACACATGCGAGCGTGTTGATGAAACACGTGCTTCTTGCAATCCATGTTAATGATCCAAGCGGCAGATCTCCTGATCTCGGCACACGAGATCCAGCATCTTCTTCACGAGCGAGGCACACCGAAGGAGACGGAGATCCATGGGAAACGATCGGAAAGCATAACGACGACACTACGACGATGGAGACTCTCTCTAGGGCATCAATGTGGATGGTCATATGAGAGAGAGAGTGGGTGTATAGAGAGAAAGAGAGAGAGAGAGAGACTTATGTTCTCATTAGCATATGAAGAGCAAGGGGTGCCCTTCTATTTATAATATTTTGGGATCCATGGATCTCAATCCACGGGCAACACAAATCCAATGGCTCACATTGATTTGTGTTTCTTTTAATGGCTAAGATTTTATTGGTAAAAACCAACAACAATTAATTTAATTTAGATTATATATATGTTAATAAATCAACACAATTTAATCAAAAAACTAAATCAACAATACATGGGGACAATGGAAGAGAGAGTGCCTCCGTCCATGTGGAGAGGAGGGACGGCCACCCTTTCCTAATAGGAGTGGTCCATTCACATTCACAACCCAAAATAAAATGTGAATTACATTTTCAATTAATTGTCCAATGTGAATCCAATTCATATCAACATTTAATTAACAAATGTAAATTACAAATTGCTCTCTTATATATATTATAAGTCACATTTATAATATATATGATTAATATGGATAGTGCTATCCACATTATTCTTATCGATGATAATTAAATCACATTTAATCATCTTGGATCTCTATTCTCATGTACCCAAATAATATGAATCACATTCACATTATTCACATCATTGACAGTTAAATCACATTTAATTTTCTTAGATAACTCTCCTTATAACATGAATCGAATTCATATTCTTCATGATTATTAAATCATATTTAATTATCCAATTTCTCAATGCTTGGATACATATATCAACAATGAAGTTATTCCAAACTCTTTCAAGGATAATGCGCTTTCTCTGCAGATACTTGGAGATAAGGACAGGTGATTGTATTGTTCCACGTATAGTGACTTGGATATTGAGATCACATCTCAAATCCAGATCTTGGGCCTCCCATAGATGCTTGATTAAATCAAGACCGCAAATCTAATTTTCTCATTGCATCTAAATCACATTCTTATCAATATCCAATATTTGGACTAAGATCATATTACTTCTCTATTGAGAGGAGTCACAAAAATCCAAACCCATTTAAGCACTCCCTAGGAATGGAAGCATCATGGTTATACAACTGTTTATGATCACATTACCCTTAGGTATTCCTAATACTTATACATCCTTCATACTGGAAGACCCGGAATAATCCCGAAGTATAAGATCAATTTTACACTGTCTACTTCAAGGATTTATCATTAAGTTTCTCATTCGATAATTGGGAGTTTGTATCGATCATATACTTTCTAAAAGCATATATCATACCTAGGCATTGATCATATACTTTTCAAAAATATATATCAAACCTTACAAATTCAGTCATGCTTCCAAAGCGAGACGACCGCGCGCGGAATTTGATTCTTTCCAATATCTCATGAGTGAGCTCATGTCTTCCGATTCAGGAAAGGAACTGTATGATCCCATTGAGAGATCATATTACTCATATGCCCTTATATGCACACCAGCGTGTCGGTGTATAGACCTTGATTAGGTCATCAACCTATTGGTCTGCCAAATGTACATACTCAGACATATAGTAACACATCTGTCTCCGTTCAGAGGATGTGTGCCTATACCATGACAGCATACGACATAGGACTTTGGTTATCTCAATCTTGTTAAGTCAAATCTTTGACCTAACTAATCTGACACCTCTGAATATCTATTCCCATGCAGAGGACCTACATTAAGAGGTCAATCAAATATCAACCAAGTGAGAATGGATTGCCATCTCCTAGTCAGGATGGAGATTCTCTCTTAACAATCATTTGATGGTACTTGATGAGTCCTCAATCTAACTCTTTAGATATTCATCCAAGCACCAGCCAATATGATTCAATAACTGAATCAACAGCTGTATGATCATTAAGATGGCCATGGCACATAACCCTAATTGTAAGGGACCTATTATGCAAATTAGTTATTCTTCATTTCAGATCAAAGAATGATATTTGCAATAAAAATTATTACATAACCCAAAGAGCCGTTAATGGGCTAATCATTTAAACCCACACTCATGTGACAAGCATAGGCTATTTAGAAAATAGCTAGGCAAGATGATCAGTCACTCTGTTCCCAAGAGACTATGATAAATCCTTTTACGACACTTGCATATCCCAAGGTAACAATGCCCGCATCCAATGCGAAGGTTCCATCTATGCAACCAACACTCAACATTGTTAGTTATAGTGTCGTTGACACTACAACTCAATAATCACTATTATAACCAGTATGTAATTTCTATTATCCTTATCAGAATACCCTTATTCTTGGAGATCTCTATCTCCTAAGGTATTCATAGTTAATACCTTTTAGATCTCCATCTATAAAGTCTTAATTTCTTGAAGATAATACTTAGAGATAACTATCTCTAAAGGCTTGTCATCTTTGAAGATATTGTTATTACTGCAATCAAGTGTTCTATCTCCATGGTAGGATTAGTAACAGTTTACTACTCCCACTGCATGGCAGACATCTGGCTTTTGTACACATCTAGCATACTTTCAGCTTCTCGTAATTGATGCACAAAGGGCAACCAGTTTTAGCATTCACTTCCTCAACTCTTTGAGGTGTTATCCCTTTAGATAGGTCAATACCATATCTAGAGGGAAAGAAGCCTTTCTTGGAATTTTCAAGAAAATGGAGATGTCCAAGGTGTACCATTAATGTGACGGTCCCAATACCCTCTTCTCTTTGCTTATGAACAACTTCAGAACTAAGATCTAAGAGGTGTCCTTGAGATCATATCTCGAGGTATGGAACAACCAGATTATAAAACACTTACTATTATCTTCCTTATATCATTCCAAATGATTAGGATATTATCTACATTTAGTACGACGAACACATTGGCACTCCCACTAAGCTTCACACGGTTCATCAAGATTCTATCTGAAATCATAACATTTATAATTTCATCAAAGCTTATGTTCCAAATACAAGAAGCTTATTTGAGTCCACAGATGGAATTCCTTAGCTTGCACATCTTGCTTTCCTCAACCATGAAGATCTAGGGCTACTTCATGCGAATATCCTCAGAGATGTATTCATAGAGGAATGCAATCTTGACTCACATCTTGAAGATGTCATAGTCAAGTTACGTAGCTATAGTTAGCAATATTCTGATGGGTTCAAGCATGGTCGCTGAAGAGCATGTCTCATCGCAAGCGATGTCTTCTCTTCGGTGTGCAGCTCATGGCTACGAACCGTGCTTTGAAGGTCTCTACCTTCTCACAAGGTTCCCTGTTTCTCTTGAAGATCCATTTACACCTTAATGGGTCTCACCCATATAGGTGGATCCTCGAGGGTCTATATACAACATTTGTATATGAAGTCTACTTTAGACTTTATTGCTAACATCTATCTTTCCATGGTATGATCTTCGAAAGCTTCATCACATGAAGTCGGATCATTATCAGACTCAACTGACACATGGAATCCATCCTCAAAGTGTTTCATCTTTTATTGTCCTTTTAGTTTCCAATTTTAGGAGCCTCATTATCTTCTCAAGACTAAATGAGTTCCTTTACTACATTTTCATCTTGATTCTAAAGAGTCTCATCATCTAAGAATCACATTCTCATATATGAAATCTTTTAAGAATCTCGAGGTCATAAAGTAGGTATCCAATACCATCCTTTATTTTCCTAATGAAGTAGCACTCTCAGGTGTTGAATTCCAGCTTACTCACCTGGAACCTTATTAAGGATATATATTGTAGTCTCTACTACATATATTCCTGGAAACTAATTGGTAATTATGCTAAAAATCATCATTGATCAAATCATGTCATACACGATCTAATTGTATCTCCCTACAACTCTCTTGAGTTTAGGTGTATTAGGAGGATTGAGATAGGAATGACATTCCTTTCCCCATAATGTGTTCCATGAATTCATCTAATAGGTACTGACTACCTAGATTAGATCAAAATTCATTTAATCCTCCTTCAAACTTTGGCTCTAAACCAAAATTGTGAAATCTTTGAATATTTCAAAGGTTTCTAAGTGAATAGAAGAAATCTCATATCACAAATAATCATCAATAGATATCACATATCCATAATGTTTATTCTGATATAGATGATTTACATACATCAATATGTATGAGATCTTGAATACCTTGATATCTTACACCATTCCAAGGATGGGTGTATTGGACATTTTTACTTTTGAATACCATATTCACAAGTATGTAAGATTTGAACCTTTGGACAATATAAAGTTTCATCTCTTACTAGTCTATTGATCACATCAGTAGACAAATGTCCAAGGCTTGATGACAGATCATTGTCAAATGATCTTCATTCTCTTATTGATTTTTTAAGGTTTAATTTCAGTATTAGAAATGTTAATGAATTATTCATTAATTTTCTAATTTAGTAGAGTCCAATAGATTTTAGATTACTATCTGAAATATCTCCATCATAACTCTTTATGATAGGTCTATTCCAGAATTCATGTTTATTCCTAACATTTAGAAATAAACAATGATTGTATTCTAATATCTAGGTCATAGAGACATTCTCTAAGAATAAGGGTCTCCCACTGAAATTAGGAAGTTTATTTATACAATAGAGATTCTTGCAACAGTTGCATTAACATCCATGTGGATGACTATTGAACCTTAAGATCAAATTTTAGTCTTCTAAAACATAAGCAACCAATTTCAAGTGTTATTAGAAGAATGAGATACAATTATCAGACTTTGATTATATCAAATAAGAAAGTCAATTTCAATGAATAAATGTAGATGTAGATTATTCCGATGCACTATCTGGGTCCTTCTCTAAGGATCCTAGATAGACTAGATAGTCACACTATCAATACATCGGCTTATTGTAGTATTGGCATTCATCCAACTATTTGGATGTCATATGGAAGTCACAGAAGTACAATCAACTCTTTTGACTTTCCTTCTTACTTCGGTCCAACCCATGCTTCCACTGCGCTCCCTTTATCTATAAACAACAATTGCTTAAGATGAAGGATCTCTTATGTTGAATTCAAATGATTTCAATATAAGAGTATCTCAACATTTATATATGCTTCATTCAATTCATTCAATATGAATATTGTGAAGCTTCATGAATGACCAGAGTATAGACAATAGAATGATAACTCATCGTATCTACGCCCATCTAAACTCTTAAAACATTGGTTCAGGTAGGTACTCAAATATTTTGAGTACATCATCTCTTATAGAGCCACCATTCTGCATGATGCATAGAACCATGTCATTCATGATTAAATGTCGAGAGCGCATATGTATGTCAGAATATCTTCTATGATTATTATAAGGATTATTTGACAATTACGATCATCATTGATATGTCACTTCCAAAGTACATTCAACGAGAGATCAAGATTATAGAGACATACAAACCCTAGGGTTGTAGTCCTATTATCTGTTTAATTGTCATTCCTCATTATTATGAGGAAGACTTGCACATTGTCAAAGAAAAAGTAATGGCTTGTTTATTCCAATAGGTCTGGGGTCCTTAAATAAGACAAAGCCTAGAAACCCTAAAGAGTACAGGAATGAAGAAATACGAAAATACCCTTACAAGGATTACACTGAGTAATGACATATACCCGATAAATATATTCATAACACTCCCCCTCAATTTGGAGCATATTTATCAGTCATGCCCAATTGGAAACAATCCATGACAGTCGTTTCTTGGATAAGGCTTTCGTGAAGATATCTGCAAGCTGTAGATTGGTGTTGATATGTGGAGTAATAATTTTTCCAATCTTAACAGCATCCCATATGAAATGGCAGTCGATTTCTATGTGCTTGGTTCGTTCATGGAACACTGGAATTGTGGCAATGTATGTTGCAGATTTGTTGTCACAATATAGAGGAATAGCAGTAATGACATTAATACCAAGTTCTTGAAGAAAAGCCAATAACCATGTGATTTCACAGGTGGCTTGGGCCATTGCTCTATACTCTGTCTCTGCACTGGATCTGGACACAACGGTCTGTTTCTTGATCCTCCATGTAACACAGTTTCCTCCAACCATCATAACATAGCCTGTAGTAGAGCGTCGATCCTCTGGAGAATTTGCATAATCAGCATCAGCATATGCAGTAACATCAGTATGTCCATTTGCCCCATAAAAGAGACCACGGCCTGGAAATTCCTTCAAGTAACGTAGAATTTATAGAACATCGTGCCAGTGGCTGTAACACGGTCATTCCATGTGTTGGCTAGCTCTACTTACTACATAAGAGATATCTGGTCTGGTGACAGTAAGGTAGAGGAGTTTACCAACAAGGCTTCTATATCGAGTGACATCGTCAAAGGTAAAATCATACGGGGGGATATGTTTCTTTGGATCTGCAGGGATACTAGAGGGCTTGCATCCAAGAACTCCTGCTTTAGTAAGAATGTCCAGACAGTATTTCCTCTGTGAGAGATGAAGTCCTTCTGTAGTGCGAATTACTTCTATGCCCAAGAAGTAGCGTAGAGGACCAAGATCCTTCGTAACAAATACCTTTTGAAGAAAGGTCTTGGTTTCTGATATCCCATTGTAATCATCGCCGGTGACTACCATATAATCCACATAGACGGAAAGTATAACAGTACCAGTTGCTCGCTTTCTGACAAATACTGAGTAATAAGATGTTGTTCTCTGAAATCCAAGAGTGCTTATTTCTGAAGTAAGCCTGTCAAACCATGCCCATGGACTTTGTCATCCAAGTGATGACCTGGAAGTTATTAATGTACCAAATGTCATAGTCTTTATCTCTGCGGGTGGAACTTTGTTAAGAACATAGTTCTTACGCTAGCCACCAATGAACACCTTAAAGGATCGAGACCATAGGACATAGTTCTCGGAGCCTTTGAGTTTTATAGTAGTGCCATGAACCATCATAGAAGAAGCCGGGTACAGAGGCTTCGAATCCACATATGTGAGAGTAGATGCCATGGCGGTCACACAGAGCAAGGAGAAGGAACTAAATATAGTTTATAATCTCAGAGAACATGAGAGCTTAGTAGATCATCACTAGAGTGCGAGTTGTCATGCTTACTGACGTCGAATATTTTTTTTATGTCTTTGTAGATGGGATGCTTGCTGCGAGCGTTCGTGCAGCATGGAGGTACCTTCTAGGTCTTGCCTTCTGATGAAATCCAAGAGTCATGTAGCGTGGAGCACTACAACCTGGGCATGCTTTTCTGATGAAATCCAAGAGTCAGAGCAGTAGCCTGGTCGGGCGGAGCACCAACTTTGGCGGATGGAGCAGCAGCATGTTAGCAACATGGCCAGGTGCAGCAACGGGTTTCCAGATGGGGTTTGGCGGCATGATAGGTTTCCAGATGTGGCTAGGTGCGATTGGTTTTCAGATGGGTTTTCAGATGTGGCGAGGTGTGATGGATGGGAGGAGGGGCCTGGGAGGAGGGGCGATGGATGTGGCAAGGTGCGATGGGTTTTCAGGGCATGGATGCGGCCTAGGGAAGGAGGGGCCTGGGAGGAATCTAAGAGTCGTGGAACGTGGATGGATGTGGGGGCGCGGATGTGGTCTGGGGACAGGCGCGGGCGATGGAGGGGATGGGTGGGGGCAGGGCGCGGGTGTGGAGGCGATGGGCGCGGGCGATGGGAATGGGCGGGAGGTAGGGTGCGTAGAGGCGATGGGAGCAGAGGAAGGCGATGGGGAGAAGGCGGGCGCGGAAGAGAGAGAAGGGGGAGGCAGGCGTGTGAGGACGCGCGAGCTGATTAGGGCAGTTGTGGTGGCTCTGATACCATGTCAGAGAAAAAGTTATGGCTTGTTTATTCCAATAGGTCTGGGGTCCTTAAATAAGACAAATCCCAAAAACCCTAAAGAGTATATGAACGAAGAAATACGAAAATACCCTTACAAGGATTACACTGAGTAATGACAAATACCCGATAAATATATTCATAACACACATTATAACCACATACATTATGTGTCCAACTACAAGTACAATATCTTGATCATGGATCCAATCCATGATAATTTACTAGTTATTATTGAGTATAAACTGAAATAAGAAATTTGCATAAATATATATAAATATATATTTTTACTTTGATTTAGGAATTTTTATATCAAAGTTGTCTAGCCTTGTCTACATTGAAAGTTCATTCCCTTAATCACTTTCAATGTAAGAGATATACTTACCATCATATCTCAGCAAGATATGGGATCTCCTTTCTTATCTTTATCGCATCCCAATAATATGAGAATGTCTAACTCGGATAAAAAGAAGAGGGAACATATTCCACCTTGCAAGTTCAACTTGCATTCCCAATTCGGTCTTTAACACCCGAGCCCACCACCCCTAAGGTGATGTTGACCCGTCATTAATTGAACCAACCATCAACAAGAATACAACTCATTATGCGCAATCCAATATCGCCCCAATAATATGAGGACCCGATATTGGGGTCACTACGCAGACGTCCTTACTCTTTTGAGAAGTGAAGATCCCGACCAAATGGATTGTATGCAGGAGCTGTCACTTCAGACAGGCATCTCCTACATACAATATCTGGTGACGGAACCCTTCGCCTTGACGGGAGACGATGGATGTCACTTATGTGATCCTCCATATCATATTCAAATTCTAATTAATCATCATGAATCATATTCATTATGATCAATTCTTCCAAGGGAAATAACATCTCTATTAAAATTAGAGTGTTTAATTTTAATTGGATTCCAATTAATCTAATCATATTAAATTAATGATCCAATTAACATCCAACAAACAATCTTTATTGTTACTTGAATTATGGTATTATCTTAAATACGTATTATTATGAATTTTAAAAATTAGAAACAATACACCGTGATCTCTCCTGCATTATTGAGTCCCTGCCCGCTGTCATGGCCAGTACCAACAGGAGTGGGACAGACCGCACACGGTGCCACCTACTACCCCAACACTCCCCGACTAGACACCATATCCACCTCGGGAAAAGATAATGCAGAATTGATCATTGTGTACTTGAGATTATAATCGGTTCTTCAACCGAAGTTATACCATATATAATAATAATCAAAACATTTTTGATTAACATTATAAGGAGATTTACTAAACAAATCCCCAATCCTATTCAAGCAACTTTGATTGTTGGAAAGTAGATTATGTAACCAATTATGATCTAGATCATATCTAATCAATTATTGGTTAAGGAAATGTCATTTAAGGAAATAGTTATCATCAAATATTTCATAAATATTTATCCATAATTATTCCAGGATAAACCATTTAATTTCACTAATTGATTAAATGATAATCACAAGGTTTTTGATTAGGAAAGTAATTTCCAGCAGTGACCCTCACTTACTAAAATTAGAATATCTCAATAAATTTATATCAAAATTAAGCAAAGTAAGTTTATAAAGTTTGCTAATTTGATTTACAACAGAACCTAAGTTACTTTTACGCATTTAAACAGTAATTAACTCCTTAATTACGTAAAGATTCGCAATCCCCAAAATTATAGATACATGTTCACTAATTTGATCATAACTTGAGCCAACGGAAACGAAATCATGCAAACTCAGATCCCACGCTTTTCCTTATTTAATGGGAAAAAAAATCAAAGTTTTATTTTCATGTTTAAACAATTTAAACAGGGCCGAAAATAAGCACTAAACAGAGATGTGAAAATGAAATGCGATAAAAAATTTCGCAACCCTAACGGACCCAAGTCGGCATAGATTTACGGATCGTATCTGAAACCTTCAACCTGGCTCTGATACCATTTGAAGGATATGGTGAGATCCTTAAGCGAATCACGGAAGTGTGAGTATCGTATCGTATGCGATCGGGAGCGACTAATCACACTAGTTGTTCGATGCAGCGGAAATAAAAAAAATCATGTGACGAAACCACATGATCCAAGAACACTTCTTCGATCGTTTCATCTAAACCACAAACAAGTAATAGTATTACCTCTTGAAGCATGGTTGTGATCAAGTCTCTAAACGAAGAGATCTCCTGTCTCAAGTCCGATCCGACGGAGGAGACGCTTGGGAGCGTGTTGATGAAACATGTGTTTCTCACAATCCATGTTGATGATCCAAGCGGCGGATCTCCTGATCTCGACACACGAGATCCGACGTCTTCTTCACGAGCGAGTCACATCGAAGGAGACAAAGATCCATGAGCAAACGATCGGGCAGCATAACGACGACGCTACGGCGATGGAGACTCTCTCTAGGGCATCCATGGTGGACGGCCATATCAGAGAGAGAGAGAGAGTGGGCATGTAGAGAGAGAGAGAGAGCCTTATGTTCTCATTAGCATATAAAGAGCAAGGGATGCCCTTCTATTTATAATATTTTGGGACCATCGATCTCAATCCATGGGCAACATAAATCTAATGGCTCACATTGATTTGTGTTTCTTTTAATGGTCAAGATTTTATTGGTAAAAACCAACAACAATTAATTTAATTTGGATTAAATATATGTTGATGAATCAACACAATTTAATCACAAAATTAAATCAACAATACATGGAGATAATGGAAGAGAGAGTGCCTCCTTCCATGTGGAGAGGGGGGACAGCCACCATTTCCTAATAGGAGTGGTGGCCATCCACACTCCTCCTTTAGGAAGGTGGCATTTTCATCTTCCATGTAATCTCCAAGATTTGCAATAACTTTTGTTGCAAATTATTCTATAAAAATAATTCATAAATATTTTGTGAATATTGCAATCTTGTCATTGGAAATTTGTGAATCACATTCACAACTAAAAATAAAATGTGAATTACATTTTCAATTAATTGTCCAATGTGAATCTAATTCACATCAACATTTAATTAACAAATGTAAATTACAAATTGCTCTCTCTTATATATTATAAATCACATTTATAATATATATGATTAATATGGATAGTGTTATCCACATTATTCTTTTCCATGACAATTAAATCACATTTAATCATCTTGGATCTCTATTCTCATGTGCCCGAATAATATGAATCACGCTCACATTATTCACATCTTTGATAATCAAATCACATTTAATTATCTTAGATAACTCTCCTTATAATTCGAATCAAATTCATATTATTCATTATATTTAAATCATATTTACTTATCCAATTTTTCAATGCTCGGATACATATATCAATAATAAAATTATCCCGAGCTCTTTCAAGGATAATGCGCTTTCTCCGTGAATACTTGAAGATAAGGACAGGGCGATTGTATTGTTCCATGTATAGTGACTTGGATATTGAGATCACATCTCAATCCCGATCTCAGGCCTCCCATAAATGCTTGATTAAATCAAGACCGCAAATCTAATCTTCTCATTGCATCTGAATCACATTCAGATCAATGTCCAATATTTGGACTAAGATCAGATTACTTCTCTACTGAGAGGAGTAACTAAAATCCAGACCTGTTTCATCACTCCTGAGGAATGGAAGTGTCATGGTTATACAACCATTTATGATCACATCACCCTCAGGTATTCCTAATACCTGTACATCTTGCATACTGGAAGATCCAGAATAATCTCGAAGTATAAGATCAATTTTACACTATCTACTTCAAAGATTTATCATTAAGTTTCTCATTCGATCATTGGGAGTTAGTATCGATCATATACTTTCTAAAAGCATATATCATACCTAGGCGTTGATCATATACTTTCCAAAAGTACATGTTAATCCTTACAAATTCAGTCAAGCTTCCAAAGCAAGATGACCACACACAGAATTTAATTCTTCCTAATATCTCATGAGTGAGCTCATGTCTTCTGGTTCAGGAAATGAACCTGTACGATCCCTTTGAGAGATCGTATTATTCATATGCCCTTATATGCACACCAACGCACCGATATATAGACCTTGATTAAGTCATCAACCTATTGGTCTGCCAAATTTACATACTCAGACATATAGTAACACATCTATCTCCGGTCAGAGGATGAGTGCCTTTATCATGACGGCATACGACATAGGACTTTGGCTATCTCGATCTCGTTAAGTCAACTCTTTGACCTAACTTATCTGACACCTCCGAGTCTCTATTCCCATGAAGAGGACCTACATCAAGAGGTCAATCAGATATCAACCAAGTGAGAAAGGATTGTCATCTCCTACTCAGGCTTGAGATCCTCTCTTAACAATCATTTGACGATACTTGATGAGTCCTCAATCTAACTCTTTAAAATTAATCCAAGTACCAGCCTCTATGATTCAATAATTGAATCAACAGCTGTATGATCATTAAGGCGGCCATGGTACATAACCCTAGTTGTACTAAGGGACCTATTATGCAAATTATTTATTCTTCATTTCAGATCAGGGAATGATATTTGCAATAACATTTATTATGTAATGGCTCGCAATGGGCACGCATGTCAAACAGGTCGGCGGAGGCAAGGTCACGGCGGGATGGTGATGGAGCAAGGCTTGTAATGGTTGGTGGGCTGCTTCAGGCGACGAGCGGAGGGAAGCTTAGGTGGAGGATCGGAGGATGGTGGTGCAGATCGATGCTCCAGTGGCACACGGTGGACAGGGAGGGACACATATCCCCCGGTGGTGCGTAAAGTTTAAGTGTGTTGGCGGTGAAGGATCAGGAACGAGAATGGGGATGACGGTGAATCTTTCCTTCATGCCAAAGACAAACGATGTTGCATCAGATGAAGGTGGTGGTTATCGCGGCCGTGCTGGGTGATGGCACAATTGTGGGTTAATGGCCTCCTACGTGCGGCGAGGCGAAGGTCAATCGATGGTGTGGTTCCACGAGCGGAGGTCTGCACGAGGGCGGTGGCAGACTCTAGACAGAGGACGGGTTGTGCTCAGGCGGTGTTGGCGGAACGGCGGGTGGCGCAGCCACTCAATTTTTTTATTTTTCTAATTGCAACTTTTTTTTTCTTTTTTTTGAATTGCAGCTGTGATTTTTTATTTTTTTCAGATTCCCATGAATCTGCAAATAGAGAAAAATGACGACTCTAGCATGATGGCTCGGTCAAGAAATCAAATAGTAGTTAGTTGAATAGATGGTTCTGTTGGTCGTGATGGAAGAGAACCGAGTCTCCGACCATCGTACGTGACTGGAGTTGATAAAGTGTGTAAGGTAGAGCGTGAGCGTGGAGAGATCAAAAATATGAGATGGAAAATCGTGACAAATCAAATCATGTTGGTTGACTAAAAATGATTAACTATGATCTTGAATAAACAAATAATGATGAAATTGAACATGCAAAAATTAAACTAAGATTAACCTCAGTTAAGAACAATAGAAGAAAATTAGATCTCACCGTAGGAGCGGAAAATGTCGTAATGGCCATGACGAAGGTCGACTCGCTGTCACCGGAAGGCTCGGAGGCTAGGCACCTTTATACAACAAGAAGCTATTGGAGATTAGGCTCCTCTCACCAAAGATTTATCAAGTGAGAATGAGAGAGGAGGAGCCAAGTAAATAAAAAAATAATTGAATTCAAATTTGAATTTTAAAAATTTGAATTATAAAATTTGAATTTTAAAAATTTGAATGGAGATAAAGATAAGGAAAATTTGAATGGAGGTTAGTGGTTAATGGTCGATAAAATTATTTACATTATCTACATAATTAAATAAATTATTAAATTCATCATTTTATTAAATTAAATAGTAAATCTTAATTATTTATTTTTTGTGAGGGTTAATAAAGGGAATTAACCGTATATATATACTATATACGTATGGTACATTATATACATAGTTAAATAACGATATTGGTTTTATTGTTTTAAAATTTTTTATATTTTTTTATTTTAAATAATTATAAAAATATTGACAAATACTATATGTATAAAAACAAATATGGACATATATAATAAATAAATGGTAAAAATGCACAAACCGCCCTTGCAAATTGTCTTTCAAATCGTAACTCCAAAAATTAAAAAACCACAGCTATTTTAAAGATAATTTAATTTAGAAAGCAATGGAAGTGAGTTTGATTCAATATGAATTCATATAGAGCAAAAATTGGTCTTTCAATTATCGCTTTATGGCTTTATCTGGATGTGGTTACTTTTATTCTGTACATTATTTTATTTTACAGTTATTTTTTATTTAGAAAACAATTTTATTTGCAACTTAGTTTTGAAAATTATTTTATTTGACGTCATCTTATGTAAAAATAAAATAGTGAAAGTTTTATACAAATATACACAGAAAAGTATTTTCAAAGCATTTTTTGGCTTTTCTGATTAAGGACCCTATCTCCCCCTTGGTCGATCGGGTCAAGTCTTGACCTTCTCTAGGGGTTTGAGTCAGCATGTATCTATTACATATATACGGTATTTTTTTCTTTATTTTTCCTTTATTTATTTATTTATATTAGGTTAAAATAATAATATATGTACAATATTTACACAAAGATGCATGTTAGTAAGAATATGGATTCAGTATTATATACATGTGTTTTATAAGGGATTTTAAGATAAATAAATGAATAAAGATGATGAAATGCAAATTCATCATCCCTCTATGCTTTACCTTTGCTAATCCCTTAGCAAACACTTATTTGAAAGAATAAGTGAATAAAAGAAAATGAAAGGAAAAATAAAGAAATTAGGACAATATGAGTATTAAACTTATCTTCATAAAAATGTAGTGTGGAGCTCTGTCAGACCTTTGGATTATTGGTGTGGCAGAACATTAATGGCAAATGGATTTAAAACCTAATAGCCTCTAAGTTCTACAAGACTCCTATTCAGGCCTCCTCAACAACCAAGTCATAACAAGTCTACATACATAAATTTTTATGACTATGAATCTTTACTTGTACGGTGTAAGTGAAATATAGCTTCCCATCTCAAAAGTGACAAAGAAACATCCTCTCTCTACAAGGTAACTCTAGTTCCTTGGTCTAGCAACTCTTTCCTTGAGGAGCGGGGATATTCCCTTCTAAGTTCAAGTACAACTAGCTCAAGAAGTGGAGATAGAGAAAAGAATGGACGGTAACCATTGTAGCTACCTATTCTTGGATGCATGACCAGTGTAGTCTAGTCATCTAGCGGCAAGCTTACAAAAATTTGACTCTGAAGCTCTTATTTTTTTATAATTTTATATACACTCTGGTAGGAATTTTACTTTTCAATCAGACCTGTCCACTTCTGGAGATTCTACATTTTTCTTCTTTTTTCCCTTTTTTTCTTTTTGAAAATATATACAAGGTGTGGCATGTATCTAAGGAGTTTTTCCTCTTGAGCTAATAGACTATCCCTCTTTTGAAACATTATTGCAACCCCACAACATCTTGTCTTTAGACCTCAATGCTACTAGATCAGGTTGAGATGCACCACCCTCCCTAGAGGAGGACGAGAGGTTCTGCCTAGATGTACTACCCTCGTATACTACTCCAAGCCAAGAGATTTTGCCTCCTCACCACCTCTTCCATGAAGAGCTACGTGTAGAGTGCTTGTCCAAGATTAGCCACGGTCTGAAAGAATCATGCGTGTATTGTTAAATATTCTACTTAGATTAATCAAGACGACATGTGAACATAGTCTTATGGACTCCAATAATTAAGTCACTAGGACCTAAAAAGTCTTAATTCCATTTCTTATAAGGTTCCTCTGAAAATTAGTGGATTAAGGTCCAACTAAGCTTCATTCTTCAATTTTATTCCAGACATAGTTTAAATGTCAATACTATCCTGAAAATGCACATGCAAAGGCACGAAATATGTATAATGCAAAAATAAAGAAATTTTTTGAAACAATTTTCTAATTTTGAACTTCTTATGGATTTTTGGAGAGAAAGGAAAAAATGATGCACATGTAAAAAGATGTTTTTTTGAAATTTTAATTATGAAAACTTTTATAGACGTTTGGTTTTCTAGTTTTTAAGGATTTTTTTAAAGCAATAAAGGGTTAGTAAAATATATATAAGTATATAAATGGATAAATTTTTTATTTTGTTTTGTTTTTGTTTTTGTTTTTGTTTTGTTTATTTTATTTTGTTTTGTTTTTTGGTTTTGTTTTGCTTTTTTCGTTTTGTTTTGCTTTTTTTTGTTTTTGTATTTTTGTTTTATTTTGTTGTTGTTTTTTGTTTTGTTTTTTTTGTTTTTTAATAAAAGTTGACCAAAGTCTCTATACACACGTGGATTTTATGAATTTATATACATATCCCAAAATAATCATATTTAAAAGTACGTGCTATGTCTAAAGTTTATATACAATATATACGACACCCCCTATACTTAGCTCGAACTATGTCCTCATAGTGATCATAAAGCGGCAAAGGAAGATATAACTCGTGCTAAGTATAGAAAAGTGAAAAGACTCCTATGCTACAACGACTCAAAGAATATGAAATGAACAGAAGTCAGTAATCTCCCCAATACTTAGGACAAATAATCCTAATATAGAAGACTGTACATTGGGAGAATCGAGGAACAGAATGTACGAACTCAATAGCTCGACTTTCCCCCCTATACTTAGGGTATAATAGCCCTAAGTATAGAATATCAACAAGTTGGGGGACAATCAAGAGATCAGAAGAATAAAAACACAAAACAAATGATATGAACAACATCACTCCCCCTATACTTAGGGTAGAGTATCCCTAAGTATAAGCAACAACAGGAGTGATGAACAGGACGAATATGAACAACACAAATCATTCACCCCCCTATACATAGGAAAAAGTACATCCTAAGTATAGCATATATACACACGGAAAGGGATGAATGATAAAATGAGAGAAGAAAGAATGAAATGAAAGGATATGCAAGAGGTTGTCAGCTCATGCATCAGACGCAGAAGATGGAATCAAAGGATCATCATCTCACACCACATATATAAAATAAATGACGGACATGAATGCATCATTATCTAGATATGGCTTCAACAACTGTCTGTTCACAACAAATGATTGTGCGTTAGATTGGCAACCCAGTTATGACAATACTCCCATTATCACGCACAACTCTGACAATGAATGGTCCTGACCATTTGCTTTTCAATTTTCTTGGAAACATCTTCAACTTAGCATTAAATAACTACACTTTATGATCAGGAGAGAAAGTCTTCCTTCGAATGTGTTTATCATGCCAACACTTGACTTTCTCCTTATACATGAGTGAGTTATCATATGCAAAGTTTGAAATTCCAGTAATCTATTCAAATCCAACTACCTGTTCTTTCCTGCCTTCTCATAATCAAGATTGCATACACGGAGTGCCTGTAAAGATTTATGAATTAGTTCAACTAGCAGTTGGCAAGGTTTTCCATACACCAATCTATAGGGAGACATACCCAAAGGAGACTTGTACACTATCCGATAAGTCCATAGAACCAAATCAAGCATCTGGGACCAGTTCTTCCTATCTGGAGATACAAGTTTTTGCAATATCGTCTTGATCTCCCTATTTGAAATTTTTGCCAAGCAATTAGTCAGAGGGTGGTAAGGAGAAGCAACTATGTGCTCAATGGCATACTCATTCACAAGATTCTTTACTTATATATTAATGAAATGGATTCCCCCATCTGAAATCAGTATTTGGGAATCTCGAGCCGTGCAATAATGCGGTCCTTGAGAAAGGAACACGCTGTACGACTATCTGCGGTTTGGGTGGGGATTGTCTCCACCCATCAACTAACATAATCCTTGGCGAGCAGGATGTACTGAAATCCCTGACTGACAGGAAATGAGCCTATGAAGTCTATGCCCCAAGCATCAGAAACATAAGAAATATGTATGTGTGTTAGGAGCATGGTATATTTGGAACCAACTATTCCTCCCATTTTCTGATAGTCAGTACAACCTCGAACATACTCTATAGCATCCTTAAACAATGTGGGATACCATAAGCCACTCTGTAAAACCTTTGTTGCCGTGCGTTTCCCCGAATGATTCTCACTAGATTCCAGTTTGTGACAGTGCTCAAGTACACTGGTGTGTTCCTCTTGAGGAATGCACCTTCTCTCGATACAATCCGAACCCTCATGAAATAGGTACGGATCCTCCCACTAGTAATAATGAATCTCTGACAGAAATATGTCTACCTTGTACCTTGACCAATCTTGTGGAACCTTCTTCGAGACAAGATAGTTCACAATATTACCATACCATGGGAGTGAGTCCACATAAAAAATGGCCTCATCTGGAAAGGTTTCGAAAATAGGGATCATGTTCTGCTCAGAAGACTTTGCATCCGTGATTCGGGAAAGGTGATCTGCCACAACATTTTTCACTCCAGTTTTATCTCGAATCTCTAAATAGAATTCTTGGAGAAGAAGGATCCATCTAATAAGGTGAGGTATGGCATCCTTCTTTGTCTGCAAGCATCGTTTGGCAGTGTGATTCGTGTATACAATAACGTGAGAATCAAGGAGGTAAGATCCGAACTTCTCTAGCCCAAACACAACTGCTAACATCTCCTTCTCTGTAACTATAATATTTCGTTGTGCTTCACCTAGAGTCTCGCTAGCATAGTGTATATCAAATGGTATCCCTTCCCTTCTCTGTCGTAAAATAGTTCTAACTGTGAAATCTGGGGTGTTCATCATGATCTCAAAAGGAAGAGACCAATTAGGTGGTTGTAAGACAGGAGCACTAGTAACCATATCCTTCATCTGATTGAATGCAAGGAGGACTTTCTCATCGAGAACAAACTCACTCTCCTTACACAGAAGCTCAGTCAAACGTCTGGCAATCTTGCTGAAGTCCTTTATGAATCGCCTATAGAATCCTACGTGTCCCAGAAATGATCTCAACTGCTTCAAATTCTGTGGTGGCTAAGTTGGGAATCACATCAACCATAGTCGGGTCAACCTCCATACCATGTTTGGAGATAACAATGGACCAATAAATTCCAATTAGTCACCACAAAGTGAGTCTTCTCCCACAAGAGCACTAGGTTTACCTCACAGCAACGTTGAAGAGCTCGATCTAAATGAGCAAGACATGTGTCAAAACTATCCCCGATGACCGATAAATCATCCATAAATACTCAAGGAAACTACCCACCATATCAGCAAAAATGGCCGTCTTACACCTTTGGAATGTAGTGGGATCGTTACACAATCCAAACAGTATTTGTCTAAAGGCACAGGTGCCAAACAGACAAGTGAAAGTAGTTTTCTCCTGATCCTTAGGGGCGATAGCAACTTTGTTGTATACCGAGTACACATCCAAGAAGCAAAAGAACTCTTTCCCGACCAACCTCTCAATAATCTGATTAATAAAGGGCAGCGGAAAGTGATCCTTCTTGGTAGCTGAGTTCAGGCATCAGTAATTACACAGACATGTCATGAAGTATGTACCCTTGTCAGAATCTCCTCACCACGATCATTCCTTAGGATAGTAATCCCAGATTTCTTAGGGACCACATGTAAAGGGATGACACTCTTGGAATCCAAAATGGGATATATAAAGCCAGCATCACACCATTTTCTGATCTCCTTCATGACAACCTCCCTTAGATTTGGATTTAGACAGCATTGACATTCATGGGAGGGTTTACAGTCATCCTCTCGGTATATATGATGCGAGCACAAAGCTTGGAGATCCAAGATATTCCATCCTATGGCCTTGCGGTTTCTCTCAAGAACATCTAGCACACGAGATTCTTGTTCAGCGGTCAACTGCGAGTTGAGGATGACTGGAAACATTTAGGGGGTGTAAGGAACGCATATTTCAATGTTGATGGTAAAATTGAGCTCAGGTGGGGTAGAATCAGCTTTACAATAACCTCTACTACTGTACTGGTAGACGGTATGTGATATGTACTCTGTGGACTGTCCACCTTGGCTACTAGCGCCTCAGGAAGTAGAATCTTTGATAGATCTACAATGAATGATCTCTTCTCAAAAAGGAGGGGCTCATTAGGGTGTTCAACATTCTTATCAACTAACGGCTTAATATATCTCACCAATAATCTCAGAAATATCTCTCTCATCTGTGCATAACTCAGGAAATTCAATGAATGACTTAGATATTTGTACCTCGAATCTCTCAGAAGGAGGCATATCATTAGTAATCTCAGAAAAAGTGTGTTAAAAAAATATCAGAAGATGTTTCTAAAAACTTACATTGATCCTCGGAAATCATATCAAACTGCCCATCAGCAACTAGATCAATTGGACCACTAAGGGAACTCATGTCGATTGTGCTTTCCAGGGTTATTTTGGGAAAAAGAACTCATGGGTATCTATGAAATCAATGAAAAGATTTGTCTCTTGGAATTCAGTAAGAAAATCATAGTCACATGCATCTAATGTAACTTTCTCTGTTTCATCTGTTGTTGGTGGCGATGGTGGTCTAGGATCAGATATCATCTCAACTTTCACCTTGTCACTGCGAGAGTGAAAGATGATCTCTCCAGTACCATAATCAACTGCTGCTTCGGTCATTCGGAGGAACAGTCGATCTAGTATGATCGAGGTATGGAGTAACGGTGCAGGTGTGTCCATATCCACAACAATAAAATCATCAGGGAATTTCATTCCCTGCACCGTTACAATAACGTCCTCTAAAATGCATCTTGGTCTCTTAATCGATCTATTAGCAAACTGAAGGATCATCCTGTTTGTTTTAAGAGGCCTTAACGAAAATTCAATTAGCAAAGTGGAAGGCATGAGATTAATGAAGGAACCTCTATTGAGAAGAGTACGATCAAACTCCTGATAACAGATATGTCAACGAATGTGAAGGGCTCCCTCGTCTTTCTTTTTATGCATGAGGTTACTGATGGCATGAACTGTGGCCATGGTCAAGATGGATTTTTCTATTTCCTTTCGCCTATTTTGCCTTGGTTGATGCTTTTGTGTACATGCCTCTTTCATTTCCTTTTTCATGTAGGCATGTATTCCATGGCCTTAAGGAGCGGCATCTTTAAAAAGATGTTTTGTAAGATCTCAACCACTCCAGATCAGATAGGGTTGTTTTTAAGTTTTGGATTTTTTTTAGATTTAAGAGTAGAAGGAAATGGCATATAATCAGAATAAACATTAAACGTTCATTTCCATTATTCAAAGTAGAATCGTCATGTACAAAAGGACAACCAGAATTAACATGTACAGTGTTGTCCAAATTAGTTGAAGGAAAAACAGAATTCAAAACAGAACGGGATGATGTTGTGGTGAAGAGGAAGAATCTGCAAACGGTATATTCTCCCTTGTTGATGGTGATCTACATCTGCTTAGTGAAGGTGGTGGTGAAGGCAGTGAAACTCCAAACTTGGGTGCTGCTACACTGGGCCTCTCGACTGCTAGTGAAGGAGATGATATAGAAGATGATGCTCTCTCAGTGGTTCGATCTCCCAACTCCAACTGGTGCTTAGGAGGTTGCAATCTCCTACCACTCATGAGATGAATGGTGTCAGATAAACATGTAAAATCAAGGGACATACCTGTCTCGGAGGTGGATGGGATTTTGGCTCCCTAGTCCTTGCGTATGAAGTTGTTGGGGTCGACTTCGACCTGTGCTGGAATCAGTGTCTTGGCGGTGATCAGGTCATCGATCCACTGAGTCAGTTTCTTCACATTCATCATGAGTAATGCAAGTTGGTCCAGTGCTGGGTTGATTGATGGAGCCTCAGGTTGCTCATTAGCTAACTATCGTTGAGACTGATAGTGTGGAGGTTGTTGCCAATCGTACGGATTCTGATAAGGAGGAGGAGGAGGATAATGTCCATAATATGCAGTCTGATGCTGGTTAGGATGAGGAAAATACATAGACTACTATTGTGGCTGGCCTTGTCCCCAATTTTGGAACTATGGTGGAGACTGATAGTGAGGCTGAACTATTCGTGTTGGTACTACTACTGTCTGCCTCCCTAAAACTAATGGACGGGTCTTTGACCCTGTTGTGAACCCAACTAGCATTGCCCAGATGGACAGAGCTGGTTTCACTCATGATCGAACCAGATTCCGTTCACCTCCTGAATGACAGGTGGAGGTGGAGACTGTTGCTCAGGAATGTAGTCTACTTCTGTTGGTACGGAACTATCTGATGTGACTACTGTTGAACCAGATCAAGGGTCTGTACGTAGTACACATGCTGAAATGTGGATGGTCCTCCGCAACTCTGCTGGGTGGAAGAAGTCTGCACCCTAGAAGAGGTATTGGTTGTTGCACTTGCATTGTGAACCGCACTAATCGTACTCACAAGAAGCTCCAGGTGCTTCGTTATCTCATCCAACTTATCCAGGTTCTTCATCCTCTGTTCGATCATTTGAAGTTTCTCAAGCTACTTGGACCGTTTCTCAATAATGTCCACTTTGGATAGGTGGTTTCCAATGATGGTCAGATCAGCGTTGTCCATTCTATCCACTTCATGTGATGCTGTCATATTGATAACCTTGTGGGGTACTGCAAGGGAGATGACGGGGTTCTTCTTAAAAGCATGTGAAAAAGAAAGAGTTGTTGAACTCTCCGCCATCTCCTCAAAAATTTGATAAAGAACACCTCATCCTTGTTGAAGTGGCTCCCCCCACAAGTGGCATCTACCAGCTTCTGATTCTCTATGCTAAACCCCCAAAACTTTTTTGCACAAGCTTGTCTTTGGAATATCACGATGGGGGTACTTCTCCGTCAGATCTTTGAATCATTCCCACGCCTCATGAATAGGCTCATGGGACATCTGGGAGAAATTAACAATCAAGGATCGCATTTTGTTGAGTTGCCTGAGCGGGTAATATTTATTCAGAAATGCGGACCTCAACTCTTCCCAAGTACTGACAACCTTCCCCAAGTGATTTAACTAAAAGGCTTTGTCCATCAGACTGAATGGGAAGGCGGTCATCTTCACTACCTCTAATGGGATATTTGGGTAGTGTATTTTTCCACAAATGCAATCCAACTGTTGGAGGTGTATATAAGGTTCTTGATTAATATTTCCATGGAATATTGGGAGAAGAGGAAAAATAGTGGGCTTAAGCTCGAAATGCCCATGAATGGTAGGGATATTTATCCAAGAATTTTGTCCGTCTTGCCCCTGTATTATAAGCATCCTTTAATGTAAACTTGGCCATAGGTTCTATGCCAGGGTCTTCTCCCCCATTCCCACCTCCAACATTGTTTCTATCCTCCTCTCCTATCTTGTCTCAGCTCGAGAATCATGTCTCTCAATGCAGTCTGTAAATTAGCCTGCTTTGTTAATTGGGCTTGAATTAACTGAATGGAGGCTAACATGGTGACGTTGATCTCACTCTGCTCCGACATGGTTCCCTTTCCCTTTGGTGGCCTCAAGTGTCCGGTGTCTGACTCTTAAAATGTGCATGACACTCGATTAGTGCTCAGAAATGATGTAGTCTCAGAGACTAATTTGAGATTAAAACCAAAATCTCAAATAGTGGGTTGATGGATTTTGTGAATGGTGAAGTGGAGAAAGAGGAATATTCGGGAAGTGAGTCTCCCCGAATAGAAGGTGAACGGGTCAGAGTATAGAATGTGTTCATAAAGTCCGAACAAGAGATACTCCAGTGTGACATCTTTGAAATCAATAGGCAGGATATGAAAGCACGAAGGTCAATGCAAGAGTGAAAATGAGTGAAGGCAAATTGCGTGGAAGGATCTCTACCACTAGCAATCAAGCACAATATAAAACCCCAATTCACCAAATCAATGCAATGTGAAGACCGTGAAGGTTCAATCAATTATCTTGTAAATTTTTAGAGTTTGGTGAGAATACAATATTGGTAAGAGTTAACGAGCTGTTGGGTGCATGTCTTTTCCTACAAACTGGCTCGATTCATATGACTAGTTGCATCCACTTTTAGCTAGTATAGAAGTAAGTACGGACCGTAAGAATACAGCTACCCATGTCACTTGAGGATGGAGCCTTACACAGTGTCCTCTAAACCTCCCACTTTGCTAAGGAAATCCAGACCGTTTGCCGGCTACCCGTATGTCCTCACTGAAAAGTGGCTAATCATTTTTGGAGAACCAGTAGTCTATCTGAAAAGTTAGGCATGGCTCTATCCTAGTGTCGTCTCTCTCTCGCTTTGCAATTAAATTAAATAATGAGGGGGTTACTCTCCTTAAAATAAGAATTTTCCTTACATTTATTTTAGGGTCGAGTTTTCATTAGTAGTCCTGATTTTTAGGTAGTTGTCACTTGGTTTAAATATTTTCACTAAATCACTTATCGAGTGTCCAACTTCCTTTTTAAATTATGTGAGTGAAAACAATGAAGGAGATCGGAGATGCATATTAAACACAATGATGCATGCAGGGGTTAGAGAGGTGTACCTTGTTGCCAGCATTCTACATGCAGTGTGATCTGTGCAGAATTTAAATACAGAAAAATAAACTAACCTATACGATAGAAGTTAACTATCTTAACAATATCTTCTATTAAGGGGTAAGACCCAATTAAATATCACTAAGTCCAATTACGCTTTGTTCTATAGTTATAGAAATTCTTGTTTAGGATTTTTGGACCTAAGTAATTACCTTGCTCAAGTAAATTATTAAAGCAATCAAGAGGTAGCTCACGAAATCCATGTCAAACAAATAAAAAAAGCAATGAAAACAAAATAGGTGAGGTCCTCCAAGTGCACCGGTACTAGGCGAAACAGACCCCGCAACAAATGTTTATCCATTTACCAGAGTTCAAATGACTAAAAATAAATAAAAGAAAGTCTAATTTATTTTTTTCAAATGCTTGGTGTCCTTCCAATCTTCTTCTCCTCCTATCACGCTCTCCTACAGCTCAGTAATGAATCAAGCCACCTCCGCTTTGCTTGGGTGCTTGGGCTCTCCTAGAATTGCCTTCTTCACTCTACGAGACCACTTAGAAAAAGGAAAGAAAGAATGTTAAGAAACACAATTATCACAAATATGAGCAAGAAAAATGAATTAAATTCAGTGAATATGAATAATGGAATAAATATGGAAAAATATAAAAAATGTGTACAACCAAGAATAGTAGGTCAATAGAGAAACCTAACTACCCTCGCTTTGCCTCCTTGGCAATGGTGCCATTTTGTTGGACGGATTTTTCGAGGTTTTTGAATTATATGAAAATAAATGGGCAATTTGTTGTTGCAACCTAAGTACTCACACACAAAAATTATTATTTTCTTCTCAAGCTAATTTAATTACAAAATTGAAAGTGTAGCAGGAGAATTTTTGCTATTTAATTAACCTGTATAGCAACAGGATCGAACTCAGGGAGGCTACAATTAACGAGGATTATTCGAATAATAAAAAAATCAATTAAAAGAAATAGGTAATCTCAAATACTAATTACCTTGGGTTTTTTGTGAGATTTTTATATTTTTATTTTTTTTTAATTTTTTTTAATTTTTTTATTTCTATTTTTCGTTTCTAATTTTCAAATTTTTAGTGATTTTATTTTTACATTTCAAAAATATATTTTTTTCAAAATAACTTTATACACAAAAGAGATGTATTTTTTAAATTTTTTTAAATATGACAAAAATGCTCCAAAATGTCCAAAGAAAAACTTTTTGTGTTTTTAATTTTTTACTGTTTTTGTAATTTTTCAGAAATTTTTAGATTTTTTAGGATTTTTGAAATGAATAAAATAGGGGAAAATGCAAATATTTAGCCAAATAAGATTATTTTTCAATTTAAAAATACTAAAAAATGCAAAAATTATGAAAAGTATTTTTCCTAAAAACTAAAGGAATTTATCTACAAAAGGAATTGAAATCGCATTTTTTGGATTTTTCTACAATTTTCTATGATTTTTTAAGATTTTTATTATTTCGCAATTTTTTTGGATTTTAAAAATAAATACGTGAAAATTAGATAGAAAATAAAAGATACAAAAAGTAAACAATTCTAATGTTGTTAGAAATTTTATTGCAATATTTAAATTTTTATAATTTTTCTAATTTCGAACAAGAAAAAATGCAGCATTTTTGTTTTTTTAATAATAGAAAATAGAATTAAAATGTAAAGAAAAAAATATACAAGGAACAGGCACACAACAAGAGTCTACACAATTTTTTGTTTTTGTAGAATTTTAAGAGCAATCAAAATATTTCTTTCAATGAAAAGAATAAACTAAATAAATGTATGGAATTGTCGGACTGAAATGTAATTTATGAAAAGAACTCTAGCAATCTACAACGTAGAAATAAATGTTGGTCTCTTTATACAATTTTCACTATAAAGCATGTGAATGAATAGCAGCAGAAGTTGTCACAAATACAAATAACTCCAGGGAAGAATGTAAAATTTACCCAAGGGAGCGTGGGGTGCACGTGACTTGCCGGAGAGCAGGGGCATTCACGTAATTTTGAGAATATTGGAGGGTGAATCTGTAATTTTCTGAATAAATTATTATTTTTGGGGCTCTTTTTGGGTGTTCCTTTGTATTTACGTGAGGGGAGAGGCTGTGTCGCCCCTCTTCTCCTCCTGCAAGTAAAGGCAGGCGCCGCCCCTCTTCTTCCTTCCTATGCGCGGCAGGGGCGAACGAACTAGATGGCGATTGCGTACGCAGCATGTGTTAGCGGTGGCGAGGTTGCGGCGGGATGGTTATGGAGCAGGGCTTGTGATGCTCAATGGGCTGCTTCAGGTGACGAGCGGAGGAAAGCCCGGGTGGAGGATCGGCAGATGGTGGTGCAGATCGATGCTTCTGCAACAGATGGTGGACGGGGGGTGACACAGGCACCCTGGTGGTGCACAGAGTTTGAGCAAGTCGGCGGTGAAGGATCAGGAATGAGAGCGGGGATGATGGTGAAGCTTTCCTTCGTGCCCAAGACATGATGTTGCGACGGATGAAGTTGGTGGCTGCCACAGTCGTCTGGGTGATGGCGCAGTTGCGGGTTGATGGCCTCCTGCGCACAGTGAGGTGAAGGTCGGTTGACGATGTGGTTCCAGGAGCAGAGGTCTACGCGAGGGCGGCAGCGGGCTCCAGACAGAGGACGGGATGTGCTCAGGCGGCGCTGGCGAGACGACGGGTGGTGCAGTCACTCAATTTTTTTATTTTTTGACTGCATCTTTATTTTTTTTGAATTGTAGTTGTGAATTTACTTTATTTTATTTTATTTTTAAATTCCTGTGAATATGCAAATAGAGAAAAAATGACTGACTCAAGCTCGATGGCTTGATCATGAAATCAAATAGCGGTTAGGTGAAAGGATGGTTCCATTGATTGTGATGGAAGAGAACTGAGTCTCTGACCATCATATGCAATCGGAGTTGTTAGATTGTGTAAGGTAGAACGTGAACGTCGAGAGATAAGGAAAATGAGATGGAAAATCGAGATCAATGGCAGATCGAATTGTCATGGTTTATTAAAAATGATTATCGAAGATTTAGAATAAAAAAATGACGGTGAAATTAAAAATGCAAAAATTAAACTAAGATTAACCTAGGTTAAGAACAATAGAAGAAAAATGGATCTCATTGTGGGAGCTGAAAATGTCGTAATGGCCTCGACGAAGGCTGACTCATTGTCACCGAAAGGCTCAGAGGCTAGGCACCTTTCTACAACAAGAAGCTCTTGGAGATTAGGCTACTCTCACCAAAGATCGATCAAGTGAGAATGAGGGAGGAGGAGCCAATTAAATAGAAAAATAATTGAATTTGAATTTGAATTTTAAAAATTTGAATGGAGATAAAGATAAGGAAATTTTGAATGGAGGCTAGCGGTTAATGATGGATAAAATTATTTACATTATCTACATAATTAATTAAATTAATTAATTTCATCACTTTAGTAAATTAAATAGTAAATGTGAAATATTTATTTTGTTGTGAGGGTTAATTAAGGGAATTAACTATATACATATATTATATACATATGGTACATTATATACATAGTTAAATAATGGAATTAGTTTTTTTGTTTTAAAAAATTGTATATTATTATTATTTTAAATAATTATAAAAAAATATATTTACTAATACAACTAAAAATAAATTTGGATATATCTAATAAATAAATGATAAAACTGCACAAACCATCCCAGAAAACCGTCTTTCCAACCATAGCTCCAAAAATTATGAAACCACAATCATTTTAAAGATAATTTAATTTAGAATACAACATAAGTGTGTTTGGTTCAATTTGAGTTCATACAGAGCCAAAATTGGTCTTTCAATTATTGTTATATGGCTTTTCTGAATGTGATTACTTTTATTCTATACATGATTTTATTTTACAACTATTTTTATTATTTAGAAAAGATTTTTATTTACAACTTTTGTTTTGAAAATTATTTAATTTGAGGTAAATTTAGTACAAATAAAATAGTGTAAGTTTTATACATATATACACTGGAAAGTATTTACAAAGCATTTTTTGGCTTTTCTGATTAAGGACCCTATCTCCCCTACTTTATTCCTGGTCAATCATGTCAAGTCTTGACCTTCTCTCGGGGTTCGAGTCTGTTAGCAATGTGAGCCCGAGGCGAACCATTCCACAATAAATGTTATTGTAATAAATGATTTATCAATAAAAGTTATTGATTATGTTTCACTCCATTTCTTATATTGAATGAATGAATGCACTATAAGGTCCCTCTGTACAATAAGGGTTATGTACCATGGCCAACTTGATAATCATATAGTTGTTAATTCATTGATTGAATCATAGAGGCGTATGCTTGGATGGATATCTAAGGAGTTAGATAGATGACTCATCAAGCATCATCAATGATTGACAAGTAGTGATCTCCAGTCTGAGTGGGAGATGGCAATCCTATCTCAATAGACTTATATCTGATCGACCTCTTGATGTAGGTCTTCTGCATGGGAATATTGATTCGGAGGTATCAGATTAGTTGAGTCAATGAGTTGACTTAACGAGATCGAGATAACCAAGACCTATAATGAATACTCTCACATCACAAGCAAACATCCTCTGACCAGAGACAAATGTATTGCTATATGTCTGAGTATGTACATTTGGCAGACCAATAGGTTGATGACCTAACCAAGGTCCATACACCGGCGAGCTGGTGTGCATGTAAGGGCATATGAGTAATACGATCTCTCAATGGGATCATACAGGTTCACTTACGGCTCTGTGCTCTGAAGGATATGGTTAGATCCTCAAGCGCATCACGGAAGCGTGAACGTCGCATCGAATACGACGTGGAGCGACTAGTCGCACTAGTTGCTCGATGCAGCGGAATTTAAAAAATTTTATACGACGAAACCACATGATCCAAGAACACTTCTCGGATCGTTTCGTCTAAACCACAAACAAGTAATAGGATTACCTCTTGAAGCGTGGTTGCGATCGAGTCTCTAAACGAAGAGACCTCCTGTCTCAAGTCCGATCCGACGGAGGAGACGCTTGCGAGCGCGAGGATGAACCGCGTGCTTCTCGCAATCCTTGTTGATGATCCAAGCGGCGGATCTCCTGATCTCGACACACGAGATCCGACGTCTTCTTCACGAGCGAGGCGCACCGAAGGAGATGGAGATCCACGAGCAGAAGAACGGGCAGCATAACGACGACGCCGCGGCGATGGAGATCCTCTCCATGGCATCCATGGTGGACGGCCATGAGAGGGAGAGAGAGGGCTGACCTCTAGAGAGAAAGAGAGAGAGAGAGAGATGCTTCTCAAGCATTATGTGTAAAGAGAGAGCATGGGTATGCCTCTCTATTTATAGGGTTTTGGGATCCATGGATCTCAATCCATGTGTCTCATAAAATCAATGGTTGAGATTGATTTATGATAATCCAATGGTCAAGATTGTTGTTGGTAAAAGCCAACAACTTGTGATTTAATTTTGATTAAATATATTTGATAAATCAAATATATATTAATACCAAATTAAACCAATCAAATAAGAAGTGAGAAATCAATTGGGAGCCTCCTTCCCCATTAGGAGAGGTGGACGGCCACCAACTCCTAATTGGAATTGGTGCCGCCCCCCCTCTTCCATATGGGGAGGGCAATCCCATGGATTACATGGGATTTCATATCTCCTAATATTTCTCTCTACTTATTTTCCCAACAATTTTCACCAAAAATAATTCTCAATTAATTTTGGGAATATTGCAATCTTGACATTGGAATATTGTGAATCACATTCATAACCCAAAACAACATATAATTTACATTGTCAATTAATTACACAATGTGTATCTAATACACATAATAATTAATCAACACATATAAATTATAATTAGCTCTCTCTAATACATTATAAATCACATTTATAATATATTATGAATAATTGGATATTACTATCTACATTATTCTTATCCATAATAATTAAATCATATTTAATTATATTGGATAACTTATTCTCATGTTCTCAAATAATATGAATCACATTCACATTATTTACATCTTTTGATAATTAAATCACATTTAATTATCTAAGATAATTCTCCTTATAATATGAATCAAATTCATATTACTCATGATAATTAAATCACATTTAATTATCCATTTTCTCAATGCTCGGATACATACATCAACAATAGAATTATCCATGAACTCTTTCAAGGATAATGCGCTTTCTCCGCGAATACTTGGAGATAAGGACAGGGCGATTGTATTGTTCCACGTATAGTGACATGGATAATGAGATCACATCTCAAATCCAGATCTCGGGCCTCCCATAGATGCTTGATTAAATCAAGACCGCAAATCTAATCTTCTCATTGAATCTGAATCACATTCAGATCAATGTCCAACATTTGGACTAAGATCAGATTACTTCTCTACTGAGAGGAGTCACTAAAATCCAGACCCGTTTCATCACTCCCTAGGAATGGAAGCGTCATGGTTATACAATCGTTTATGATCACATCACCCTCAGGTATTCCCAACACCTGTACATCCTGCATACTGGAAGACTCAGATTAAACCCGAAGTATTAGATCAACTTCACACTGCCTACTTCAGGGTTCTATCAGTAAGTTTCTCATTCGATCATTGGAAGTCGGTATCGATCATATACTTTCCAAAAGCATATATCATACCTAGGTCTTGATCATATACTTTCCAAAAGTATATATCAAACCTACAAATTCAGTCAAGCTTCTAAAGCGAGACGACCATGCGCATGGAATTTGATTCTTTCAAATATCTCATGAGTGAGCTCATGTCTTCCGGTTCAGTAACTGAACCTGTATGATCCCTTTGAGAGATCGTATTACTCATATGCCCTTATATGCACACCAGCGCGCCGGTGTATAGACCTTGATTAGGTCATCAACCTATTGGTCTGCCAAATATACATACTCAAACATATAGTAACACATCTGTCTCTGGTCAGAGGATGTGTGCCAGTATCGTGACAGCATACGATATAGGACTTTGGTTATCTCGATCTTGTTAAGTCAACTCTTTGACCTAACTAATCTGACACCTCCGAATCTCTATTCCCATGCAGAGGACCTGCATCAAGAGGTCGGTCAGATATCAGCCTTTAGAGAAAGTATTGCCATCTCCTTCTCAGGCTGGAGATCATCTCTTAATAATCATTTGACGGTGCTTGACGAGTCCTCAATCTAACTCATTAGATATTCATCTAAGCACCAGCCTCTATGATTCAATAATTGAATCAACAGCTGTATGATCATTAAGATGGCCATGGTACATAACCCTAATTGTACTAAGGGACCTATTATGCAAATTATATACTCTATATTTCAGATCAAGGAGTGAATTGCAATAACATTTATTGCATAATGGCTCGCCGTGGGCTCGCATGTCCAACAATCTCCCACTAGCCCAAAGAGCCATTAATGGGCTAATCATTTAAACCCACACTCATGTGACAATCATAGGCTATTTAGAAAATAGCTAGGTAAGCTGATAAGTCACTCTGTCCCCAAGAGACTATGCCAAGTCCTTTTACGGCACTTGCATATCTCCTAGTAACAGTGCTCGCATCCAATGCGAATGTTCCATCTCATGCAACCGATACTCAATTTTGTTGGTTATAGTGTCCTTGACACTATATCTTAAGAATTGTTATAACCAGTATTTCCATAATCCTTATCAGAATACCTTTATCCCTGGAGATCACTATCTCCAAAGGTATCCAAAGTTAAGACCTTTTAGATCACTATCTATAAAGTCTTAAGTATTTGAAGATAAGACTTTGAGATCACTATCTCTAAGTTTCATCATCTTTAAAGATATTGATATTACTGCAATCAAGTGTTTTATCTCCACAGTAGAATTAGTAACAGTTTACTACTCCCACTGCACGGCAGACATCTGGCCCTTGTACACATTTAGCATACACTTAGCTTCTCATAACTGATGCACAAGTGCAAGCAGTTCTAGCATTCACTTCCTCAACTCTTTGAGGTGCTATCCCTTCAGACAGGTCACTACCACATCTTAAGGGAAGGAAGCCTTTCTTGGAATTTTTTCAGAAAATGGAATAAGTCCAAGGTGTACTACTAATGTGACGGTTCCAATACCCTCTTTTCCTTGATTCTGAACAACTTCAGAATTAAGATCTAAGAGGTATCCTTTGAGATCGTATCTCTAGATATGGAACAACCAAATTTTAAAACACTTATTATTATCCTTATATCATTCCAAATGATTAGAATAATATCTACATTCAGCACGATGAACACAATGGCACTCCCACTAAGCTTCACATGGTTCATCAAGATTTTATCTAAAATCATAACATTTATAATTTCATCAAATCTTATGTTCCAACTGCAAGAAGCTTATTTTGAGTCCAAAGATGGAGTTCTTAAGCTTGCACGCCTTGCTTTCCTCAACCACAAAGCCTTGGGGCTAGTTCATATGAATATCCTCAGAGAGGTATTCATAGAGGAATGCAATCTTGACTCACATCATGAAGATGTCATAGTCAAGTTGTGTAGCTATAGTTAGCAATATTCTGATGGGTTAAAGCAAGGTCACTGGAGAGCAATCTCATCGCAAGCGATGTCTTCTCTTCGGTGTGTAGCTCATGGCTACGAACCGTGCTTTGAAGGTCTATACCTTCTCATCAGGTTCCCTCTTTCTCTTGAAGATCCATTTACACCTTAATGGGTCTGGCCCATTGTTGGGCTGGATTTTTCGGGACTTTTTGAATTTTTTCTTTTTATCCCGGCAACGGAAAAATTTTTTTGAGGAAGGAATTTATTGCCGGGAATTAATTGATGAATAGGTCGTTGCTTTTTATCCCCAAAACCCGCGTCAACAAAAGATATTTTTTTTTAAATTTTTGCTACTTATTAACCTGTATAGCGGACAGGGTCGAACTCAGGGAGGCTACAATTCCCGAGGGTTATTCAATTAATCAGAAACCAATTAAAAGAAAACAGGAATTTCAAAGGACAACTATCCTTGGTTTTTGTGATTTTTTTATCTTTTTATTTTTTTTATTTTTTTTATTTCTAATTTTTTTTATATTTTCTGATTTTTTAAATTTTTAGTAATTTTTGATGTAGCAATTTTTTTTTTCAAAAATAAATGAGATCAATGCACGAAATTGATTAAATACACACCACGACTCTTTTTGTAATTTTTTTAATTTATCAAGAATGCTAAAAAAAATTCAGAGAGAATGTTTTTGTGTTTTAAAGGTTTTGAAATATTTTTAGTAATTTTTGTAGAATTTTCGGATTTCAAACAATGAAAAAGACACTGTTTTTGATTTTTTAATAATACCAAATGGAGTCAAAATGCAATGAAAAATTGATGCTAATAAAAGAATCACATTAAGAGTATAGCATAATTTTTTTCAAAATTTTTGGATCACAAATAGTCTTTATTTCAATAAAAAGATCGAGCAAGTTTTTGTTCTGCAGTTCAGGGACCAAATCGTAATTACTTGAAAAGTTGTGGACTGAATTGTAAAGACTCACTGTTTTGACCACAGATAAATAATAAAAATAAATAAAAGAAGAGAAATCGCAAGTTTTACCAATAGATCATGTATCTGGCATGTGCTAGAGTCTGGCAGGGGCCGTTCTGCAAATATGAAATCTTCTGGGGGCTGATCTCTAATTTTCAAATCTTTTGGGGGCCTCACTGTAATTTCTTCAAATAAAATAATCAAACCCTAAGAAGGGTTGCGTTCTTTGCAATCTCAAGCAAGAGGGGACCAGGAAGGCCAAAGGAGTGGCCCTGCCGCACGCGTGTCTGCGTGCAGGAAGAGGGGTCGGCGCCTTCTTCTTCCCCACGCACGCGCAGGTGTGGTGGCGAGGGCGCGGGCGGCCAGCGGCTCTGTGGCGGTTGCGCAACGACGCACCTAGGCGGCGATGGGGCTGCGGCCGAGGTGCGGGCGGCGGGGGTTGATGGCCCTGCCGCCTGCGGTTGATTTTTTTTTATTTTTTTATTTTTTTTATTTTTTTTTATTTTGTTGTAAACAGTGAATAAAAGAAGGGAAAATTTTTTTTTATTTTTATTTTGTAAATCCGAGAAACAAGAAAATAAAGTGAATTTTTTTTTGTTATTTTTTTAATGTTCCTGCAAAACAAACGTTAGAAATAAAGGAATTTTTTTTTATTTTTTTTATTTTTTTTATATTATCCTGCAAAACAAAAGTTAGAGAATAAAAAGTGATTTGTTTTTATTTATCTACAAATCGGAACGTGGATGGAGATTCGGCGAAAATGAAGGATTCGAATCCGATCTCCGGCCACCGTACGCGGCCGGAGTTGAGAGATCGTGAACGGTAGAAAAGAACGCGTGGAGATCGTGAAAATGAGATGAAAAATCGAGTCGATGGTGGATCAAGTCGAGATGGAGGATTTTTTACGATCTAAACAAAAAAAAAATTGACGATGGGAAAAAAATGCGAAAAATAGAACTACGATTGAACTAAGATAAAAATGCGAATAAAATACGGATCTCACCTTAGGAGTGGAAAATGGATCGTGATCGCCTCGACAAGGCCGACTCGCTGTCACCGGACGGCTTGGAGGCTCGACACCTTTTCTCGACGAAATTGTTTTCTCGGAGATCGGGCTCCTCTCCCAAAGATTGATCACCTTCGAATGAGGGAGAAGGAGCCATATAAATAAAAGAGATGAAATTTGAAATTTTTTTTTTTGAAGAGATAATGGAGATGAAAATAAAAAATGAATTTTTGAATTTTTTGGTGGGAGGGAGATGAAATTTGAAAAAGAAGCTAAAAGAGAGATAAAACTAATTATAAAATTATCTAATTTTTTTGAATTTTCGTCACTTTATTTATTTGAATTAAAAAATGTTATTTTTTTATTTTTTTATGAAGGTTAGTTAAAAATAGCCACCATATACATGTACTATATACATATTTGACACTATATACAAGGATAAACGACGAAATTGGCATCTTTTTGTGTTTTAAAATTTATTATTTTTTTTATTTTTTTTAATTTTTATTTTTATTAAAAAGAAATCAGTGGGATTAATTTACAATATATACAAATACAATATACACAAAATACATGGGAAAATTGCACAAACCACCCCAGAAAACCGACTTTTCATCCGTAACTCCAAAAATTATGAAAATACAGCCATTTTGAAGATAATTTAATTTCGAGTTCATGGAACTGAGATTGATTCGATTTGAGCTCATATGAAGACGGAATTGATCTTTCAATTAATGCTTAGTGGCTTTTTCCAAGTGTGGCTACTTTTATTCTGTACAAGATTTAATTGTGCAATCAATTTTAATAATTAGAACACATTTTTATTTACAACTTTGATTTTGAATGTTATTTGCTTTGAAGTCAATTATGGTACAAATAAATTAGTGTCAGTTTATACAGATTTATACAAAATGAGTGAGGACACATTTTTTTGGATTTTCTGGTTGAGGACCCTATCTCCCCCTACTTTATTCCTGGTCGATCAGGTCACATCTTGACCTTCTCTCGGGGTTCGGGTCAGCCTGTACACAGTCTTCCTTTTTTTATTTTCTTTTCTTTATTTATTTTTTATTTTCTTTTCTTTATTTTTTTCCTTTCTTTCTTTATTTATTTATTTTAGGTTAAAATTAATCAGAAATGTACAATATTTACACAGATGCAAGTTAGTAAGAATATGGAATTAGCGTGATATGCGGGTGTTTTATAAGGGATTTTAAGCTAAAATAAATGAATAAATATGATGAATCGCAGATTCATCATCCCCCTATGCTTTACCTTTGCTAGTCCCTTAGCAAACACTTATTTGGAAGAATAAGTGAAAGAAAAAGAAAAAGAAAAAGAAAGGGAAAATAAAGAAGGTAGGACAACATTGAGTATTAAACTTATCTTCATAAAATTGTAGTTTGGAGCTCTGTTGGACCTTTGGATTATTTGTGTGTCGGAACTTCTGTGAGACTTAGAATTTTAAAATCAACAGCCTTCAAGTTCTACACATCATTGTCACAGTTTCGGCTCAGAAGTCATCTTAGATCAATCCTCTTCCTAAAGCATACCCTATGAACATTGAACAATCGACTCATGTGTGTGAAAGATTTTAGCTCTTCCCATCCAGAATGCAGGACTACCATGCAAATCTCCTCTCCAATAACTCGTCCTCGGGGAGTCAGGTATTTCCTTCTAAGGTCTGTCGCGCTGTGTTCACAATCGAATAGGGGGAGAAGTTAGAAGAAAGAGAAAAGAACTGGAGGGTGGCCAGTGTAGTCACCTCTCCTTGTGAAGCTGGCCAGTGTAGCCAAGTCTCCACCAAGATCTGCAGGTTTTCTTGAAGCTTGGACCTTTTTGGTCAGATATTTATTTGGTAGTGGCTTCTTTGTATTTGTATTTTTGGTGGTTCTGCTTGGATCTTGTTTGCCCCTACGGATATAGAATCTTTTTTTCCGTACATTTTTTGGGGTCTTAGAAAAAATTGTGCCCAGCCGTCCATCCCTTTTCCGAAGCTTTATTTCAACCCGTACTCCGGTCTTTAGATTTCCACGCTACCAGAAAAGAAACTCACACAGTCTTCCAACATCCCATCTGAGTTGAGCTAAGTGCATAGTGCGAGAGTACAAATTGATTCCCTATTCCAGAGTTATACCCAGAATGAAGAGACCAGGTTAGACACTAAGAGTCAAACGCTGCACATTGTCATGTGGAACTCAAAGAATTAAGTCAAAGACCTGAAGCTTCTAAAATCCTATTTCTCGGTGAAGTTCCTCTAAGAATTAGGTGGATTAAGGTCCATCTAAGCTCCATTCTTCAATTTTATTCCAGACATAGTTTAAATGTCAATACTATCCTGAAAAATGCACATGCAAATGCAACATATGAACAATGCAAGGGTTTTTTTTTTTGGAAAAGGAATGATGCACATGTGAAAAGAACACACTTTTTTTTGAACGATTTTCTAATTTTGAACTTTTTATGGATTTTTTTGGAGGAAAAATGCAAATGTGAGAAAAAGTTTTTTTTTGAAATTTGCAAATTTTTATAGATTTTTTTGTTTTGTATTTTTTGTTTTTTGTTTTTTTTGAAAAGGGTTAGTAAAATATACAAGTATATACAAGGTTTTTTTTGTTTTTTTTTTGATTTTTTTTTTGCGCACGTGGATTTTATACACACATAACCCCCCAAATAAACGTAAAAAGTACGAGTTATGTCTAAAGTATATATACAATATATACGACACCCCCCTATACTTAGCTCGAACTATGTCCTCATAGTGATCAAAGAGCGAAAAAGGAAGACATAACTCGTGCTAAGTATAGAAAAGTGAAAAGAAAAGACAAAAAGAAGAGAAGATGGTGATCCCCCCTATACTTAGGATCCAGTAATCCTAAGTATAGTAGAGTGTACAAAAGGGGAAAACCGATTACGAGAATTTACAGACTCAAAAAATAAAAAGACACGATATGAACAACATCACCCCCCCTATACTTAGGGTAGAGTATCCCTAAGTATAGGCAACAACAAGAGTGATGAACAGGACGAAAATGAACAACACAAATCATTCACCCCCCCATACTTAGGATAAGGCACATCCTAAGTATAGCATATACACACACACGGAAAAGGGGTGGATGATAAAACGGGAGAAGACAGAGTGAAACGAAAGGATATACAAGAGGCGTGGATGATCATGTATCAGACGTAGAAGATGGAATCAAAAAAATCATCATCTGATACTACAGATATCGAATCAACAACGGACAGGAATGTATCATGATCTAGATATGGCTTCAACAACTGTCCGTTCACAACAAATGGTTGTGCGTCAGATGACAACCCAGATATGACAATACTCCCATTGTCACGCACAGCTCTCACGATGAACGGTCCTGACCATTTGCTTTTCAATTTCCCAGGAAATAACTTCAACTTAGCATCAAATAACCAAACTTTCAGATCAGGGAAGAAAGTCTTTCTTCGAATGTGTTTATCATGCCAGCGCTTGACTTTCTCCTTATACATAAGTGAGTTATCATATGCAAAGTCTCGAAATTCCAGTAATTTGTTCAGATCCAACTTCCTATTCTTTCCTCCCTTCTCATAATCTAAATTGCATACACGGAGTGCCCATAAAGATTTGTGAATTAATTCCACTGGCAGGTGGCAAGGCTTTCCATATACCAATCTGTAGGGAGACATACCCAAAGGAGACTTGTACGCCGTCCGATAAGCCCATAAGACTGAATCAAGCATCTGGGACCAGTTTTTCCTATCTGGACGTACAAGTTTCTGCAATATCGTCTTGATCTCCCTATTTGAAATTTCTGCCAAGCCATTAGTCTGAGGGTGGTAAGGAGACGCAACTCTGTGCTCAATGGCGTATTCCTTCACAAGCTTCTTTACTTCTCTATTAATGAAATGGCTTCCCCCATCTGAAATCAGTATTTTGGGTATACCGAACCGCGCAATAATATGGTCCTTGAGAAAGGAACACACAGTACGACTATCTGCGGCTCGGGTGGGGATAGCTTCCACCCATCGACTAACATAATCCACGGCGAGCAGGATGTACTGAAATCCCTGACTGACAGGAAATGGGCCCATGAAGTCTATACCCCAAGCATCAAAAACATCAGATATCTGTATGTATCTTAGGGGCATGGTATCTTTGGAACCAACTGTTCCTCCCATTTTCTGACAATCTGTACAACCTCGAACATACTCTGTAGCATCCTTAAACAATGTGGGCCACCATAGGCCACTCTGTAAAACCTTTGCTGCCGTGCGTTTCCCCGAATGATGCCCACCAGATTCTAGTTTGTGACAGTGCTCAAGTACACTGGTGTGTTCCTCCTGAGGAATGCACCTTCTCCAGATACAATCCGCGCCTTCTCGAAATAGGTACGGATCCTCCCACTGGTAATAATGAATCTCTGACAAAAATTTGTCTACCTTGTACTTCGGCCAATCTTGTGGAACTTTCTCGGAGACAAGATAGTTTACAATATCAGCATACCATGGGAGTGAGTCCACAGACAAAATGGTCTCATCTGGAAAGGTTTCGGAAATAGGAATCATGTTCTGCTCAGAGGTCTCTGTGTCTGTGATACGGGAAAGGTGATCTGCCACAACATTTTTCACTCCAGGTTTATCTCTAATCTCTAAGTCAAATTCCTGGAGAAGGAGGATCCATCTGATAAGGCGTGGTTTGGCATCCTTCTTTGCCTGTAAGTATCGTATGGCTGTGTGATCCGTGTACACAATAACATGTGAACCGATGAGGTATGATCTGAACTTCTCTAGCCCAAACACAACTGCTAACATCTCCTTCTCTGTAACTGTATAATTTCGTTGTGCCTCATCTAGAGTCTTGCTAGCATAGTGTATAGCAAATGGTATCCCATCCCTTCTCTGTCCTAAAACCGCTCCAACTGCGAAGTCTGATGCATCCGTCATGATCTCGAAAGGAAGAGACCAATCAGGTGGCTGTAAGATAGGAGCACTAGTGACCATTTCTTTCATTTGATTGAATGCAAGGAGAACTTTCTCATCGACAACAAAATCAGTCTCCTTACACAGAAGCTCAGTCAAAGGTCTGGCGATTTTGCTGAAGTCCTTTATGAATCACCTATAGAATCCTACGTGTCCCAAAAATGACCTCAGCTGCTTCAAATTCTGTGGTGGCTCTAACTTGGAAATCACCTCAATCTTAGCCGGGTCAACCTCCATACCATGTTTGGAAATGACATGGCCCAATACAATCCCATTAGTCACCATAAAGTGACTCTTCTCCCACGAGAGCACTAGGTTTACCTCACAGCAACGTTGAAGAACTCGGTCTAAATGTGCAAGACATGTGTCAAAACTATCCCCATAGACCGAGAAATCGTCCATGAAGACTTCAAGAAAATTACCCACCATGTCGGCAAAAACGGCCAACATACACCTTTGAAATGTAGCGGGAGCGTTACACAATCCAAAGGGCATCCGTCTAAAGGCGTAAGTGCCAAACGGACAAGTGAAAGTAGTTTTCTCTTGATCCTCAGGAGCGATAGCAACTTGGTTGTATCCCGAGTACCCATCCAAGAAGCAAAAGAACTCTTTCCCTGCCAACCTCTCAATAATCTGATCAATAAAGGGCAGTGGAAAGTGATCTTTCTTGGTAGCTGAGTTCAGGCGTCGGTAATCTACACAGACACGCCATGAAGTAGGTACCCGGGTCGGAATCTCCTCACCACGGTCATTCTTCACAATCGTAATCCCCGATTTTTTTGGGACCACATGTAAAGGGCTGACCCATTTGGAATCCGAAATGGGATATATAAAGCCAGCATCACACCATTTCTTGATCTCCTTCATGACAACCTCCCTTAGGTTTGGATTTAGACGGCGCTGACATTCACGGGAGGGTTTACAGTCATCCTCTAGGTAGATATGATGCGAGCACAACGCTGGATTGATCCCACGGAGATCCGAGATATTCCATCCTATGGCCTTGCGGTTTCTCTCAAGAACCTCTAACACGCGAGATTCTTGTTCAGCGGTCAACTGCGAGCTGAGGATGACCGGAAACATTTGGGGGGGACCCGCAAGGAAGGCATATTTCAACGTTGATGGTAAAACCTTAAGCTCAGGTGGGGTCTGAATCGGCTCTGTGATAACCTCTGCTACTGCACTGGTAGGCGGTATGTGATCTATGCTCTGTATGCTATCCACCTTGGCTATTGACGGCTCGATAAGTAGAATATCTGATAACTCTGTAAGGGATGATCTCTGCTCAGGAAGGGATGGTTCATCAGGATGTTCAATACTCTTATCAATGAATGGATCAGATATCTCAGCAATAATCTCAGAAAGATATCTCTCATCTGTGCATAAATCAGGGAATTCAACGAATGGGTCAGATATCTGAATCTCAGAACTTTGCTCAAACTGCACATCGGTAACTGTCTCAACTGGACCACCAAGGGAACTCATGTCGACTGTGCTTTCCAGAGAGTCCTTTTGGGAAAGGAACTCCTGGGTATCTATAAAGTCCGTGAAAAGATCCGTCTCTCTGAATTCAGCAAGAAAATCACAGTCATCTGTCTCTGATATCACTTTCTCTGTATCATCTGTTGCTGGTGAAGGTGATGGTCTAGGATCAGAGATCGTCTCAATTTTCACCTTATCACTAAGAGAGTGAAAGATGATCTCTCTAGTACCGTAATCAACTGCTGCTTCGGCCGTTCGGAGGAACGGTCGACCTAATATGATCGGGGTATGGAGTAACGGTGCAGGTGTGTCCATATCCATGACAACAAAATCAACAGGGAATTTCATTCCCTGCACCGTTACAATAACGTCCTCTAAAATACCTCTTGGCCTCTTAATAGATCTATCAGCAAACTGAAGGATCATTCTGGTTGTTTTAAGAGGACCTAACTGGAATTCAGTTAATAAAGAGGAAGGCATGAGATTAATGGAGGAGCTGCTATCGAGAAGAGTACGATCAAATTCTTGATCAAAGATATGGCAACGGATGTGAGGTGCTCCCTTATCTTTCTTTTTAGGCGGAAGGTTACTGATGGCATGAACTGTGGCCATGGTCAGGATGTGTTTCTCTGTTTCCTTTCGTCTGTTCTTCCTTGGTTGACGCTTTTGTGTACATGCCTCTTTCATTCCCTTTTTTACTGTAGGCATGTATTCCATGGCCTTAAGGAGTGGCATCTTTAAAAAGATGTTCTGTAAGATCTCAACCACTCCAGGATCAGATAGTGCTGTTTTTAATTTTTGGATTTTTTTAGCTTTGAGAGCAGAAGGAAATGGCACAGAATCAGAATAAACATGCAAACGTTCATTTCCTTTATTCAAACGAGAATCATCATGTACAAGAGGACAACTAGAATCAGTCTGTATAGTGCTGTCCAATCTAGGTGAAGGAAAAACAGAATCTAAAACAGAACGGGATGCTGCTGCTGGTGAAGAGGAAGAATCTGCGACTGGTATATTCTCCCTTGGTACTGGTGATCTGCATCTGCCTGGTGAGGGTGGTGGTGATGGCGGTGAAACTCCAGAAGATGATGTGGAAGATGGTGGTCTATCAGTGGATCGATCTCCCAACCCCAACGGATGCGTAGGCGGCTGCAAACTCCTACCGCTCCTGAGATGAATGGCGTCAGATAAACATGTAAAATCAAGGGACATACCTGTCTCATGGGTGGGTGGGTCATTGGCTACCTGCTCCTTGCGTCTGAAGTTGTTGGGGTTGGCTTCAACCTGTGCTGGAATCAGTGTCTTGGTGGTGGTCAGGTCATCAACCCGCTGAGTCAGTTCATTCATGTTCTTCATAAGCAGTGTAAGCTGGTCCAGTGCTGGATTGGCTGAAGGGGCCTCAGGTTGCTCATTGACTGGGTGTCGCTGAGGCTGCTGGAACCCATACGGATTCTGATAATAAGGAGGAGGAGGGGGGAAATATTGTCCATAATATGCAGTCTGCTGCTGGTAAGGATGAGGGAAATATGTAGACTGCTGCTGAGGCTGGCCTTGTCTCCAGTTCTGGAACTGAGGTGGAGACTGATACTGAGGCTGGAACTGCTGGTGCTGGTGCTGCTGCTGTCTGCCTCCCTGAAACTGGTGGGCGGGTCTCTGACCCTGCTGTGAACCCAACTGGCCTTGCCCTGACGGACGGGGCTGGTTTCGCTCACGGTCGAACCAGATGCCATTCACCTCCTGAATACCAGGTGGAGGTGGAGACTGCTGCTCAGGAATGTAGGAAACTTCTTGTTGATATGGAACTATCTGCTGTGAATGCTGCTGAACCTGATCAGGTGTCTGCACGTAATAGACATGCTGAACTGTGGACGGTCCCCCGCTACTCTGCTTGGTTGCAGAAGTCTGCTCCCTAGTAGAGGTATTGGCTGCTGCATTCGTACTGTAGACTGCACTGATTGAATTGACAAGAAGCTCCAGATGCTTTGTTATCTCATCCAGCTTATCCAGGTTCTTTGTCCTCTGCTCGATCACATGAAGCTTATCAAGTTCCTGGGATCGCTTTTCAATGATGTCCACTTTGGATAGGTGGTTTCCAATAATGGCCAGATCGGTGCTATCCACCTTATCCACTTCTTTTGTTGCCGTCATGTTGACATCCTTGTGGGGTACTGCAGGGGTGGTGACGGGGTGCTTCTGAAAAGCACGTGAAGAAGAAAGAGCTGCTGAACTTTCCGCCATCTCCTCGAAAATTTGGTACAAGACATCCTCGTCCTTATTGAAGTGACTTCCCCCACAAGCGGCATCTACCAGCTTCTGATTCTCAACGCTTAATCCCCCAAAGAAATTTTGGACCAGGCTTGTCTTTGGAATATCATGATGGGGGCATTTCTCCGTCAGATCTTTGAATCGTTCCCATGCCTCATGAATAGGCTCTTGGGGCATCTGGGAGAAATTAGCAATCAAAGATCGCATTTGGTTGAGTCGTCCAAGTGGATAATATTTGTTTAGAAATGCCGACCTCAACTCTTCCCAAGTGGTAACAACCTTCCCCAGGTGATTTAGCCAATACAATGCTTTACCCATTAGGCTGAATGGAAAGGCGGTCATCTGTACTACCTCTAATGGGACATTTGGGTAGTGTACTGTTCCACAAATGCGATCGAACTGCTGGAGGTGTATATAAGGTTCTTCACTAATGTTTCCATGGAATATTGGGAGAAGAGGCAAAATAGTAGGCTTAAGCTCAAAATGCCCATGAACCGCAGGTATTTGTATCCACGAATTGGTCTGTCCTGCCCCTGGATTATAAGCATCTTTTAGTGTAGGCTTAGGCTCTGCAATTGGTTCTTCTCTATTCCCACCTCCAGGATTTCCGTCATCCCCCTCTCTCCTACCTTCTCTTTCCTGTCTCAGCTCGAGAATCATATCTCTCAATGTGTTCTGGAAGTTAGTATGCTCTGTGATCTGTGCTTGAATTGTCTGGATGGAGGCTAACATGGTGTTGTTGATCTCGTTCTGATCCGACATGGTTCCCTTTCCCTTTGGTGGCATCAAGTATTCGGTGTCTGACTCTGAAAATGTGCAGGATACTTGATTAGTGTTCGGGATTAATGGAGTCTCAGATATTATTTCGAGATTAAAGCCAATCTCAAAAAGTGGATTTGTGATCAGTGAAGTGGAGAAAGAGGAATATTTGGGAAGTGAGTCTCCCCGAATAGAAGGTGAACGGCTCGGAGTGTAGAATGAGTTCGCAGAGTCCGAACAAGAAATACTCCGGTCCGACATCTTCGAAAACAATAGGCAGGATGCGAGAGCACGAGGGTCAATGCAAGAGTGAAAGTGAATGAAGGCGCAAATTGCGCAGAAGGATCTTTACTGCTAGCAAGCAAACACAATACAAACCCCCAGTTCACCAACTCAACTCAATTGTGAAGACCGTGAAAGCTCGGTCAATTATCTTGTCTATTTTAGAGTTAGGTGATAATCACAGAAGTTGTACACACACTTAGGCTGAATTATGGGATTTGGGCACTAACCTTAGTGTGTACGCGAGCAAGTTAAAACGAATACAATGAGGGGGTTACTCTCCCCAAAACAATGATTTTTCCTTTTGTGTTTTTTTTAGGGTCGAGTTTTCTTTAGCAGTCCCAATTTTAGGCAGTTATCACTTGGTTTATGTATATTCAATGAATCGTCTACCGAGTGTCCAATTTCCTTTTAATTTATGTGAGTGAAAACAAGGAAGGAGATCGGAAATGCCAATGCGCGATTAAAAACGATGATGCATGCAGGGGTTAGAGATGCGTACCTTGTCGCCAGCACTCTACATGCAAGTGATCCGCGCAGAATTTAAATACAGAAAATAAACTAACCTATATGATGCAAGTGAACCGTCCTAGATGATAACTTCTATTAACGGGCAAGAACAAGTTAAGTTGACTAAGTCCAAACTACGATCTACTCTATAGGCACAGAAATGTCTTGTTTATGGTGTTTGGACCTAATTAATTACCTGGCTCAAGCAAATTAATTAAAGCAATCAAGAGGTAGCTCACGAAATCCGCGGAAAACAAAGAAAATAAAGGCGATGAAAACAAAACCGGTGAGGTCCCCCAAGTGCACCGGCACTTGGCGAAACAGACCCCGCAACAAATGAATGTCCTTTTACAAAGTTCAAATGGAAAAGAAAACTCTCTCTCTATCTCTCTCTTTTTTTTTCGTCTCTTTCACTCTTCTTCTCTTCTTCTCATGCTATCCTGCGGCTTGGTAAAGAATCAAGCCGCCTCTACGTCGCTTGGGTGCTTCGGGTCTCCTAGGATCGCCTCCTTCGCTCCGCGGGCCCTCGCAAGAAAAATTAGAAGAAAATGTGTAAGAAAAACAATTATCAAATATGAGAAAAGAAGAGAAAATGAAATGAATGCAATGGGTATAAACAATGGAATGAATGGTAGAAATGTAAACAGATATTTACAACCAAGAATAGCAGGTCAAAAGAGAAACCTAACTACCCTCGCAGTGCCTCCCCGGCAACGGCGCCATTTTGTTGGGCTGGATTTTTCGGGACTTTTTGAATTTTTTCTTTTTATCCCGGCAACGGAAAAATTTTTTTGAGGAAGGAATTTATTGCCGGGAATTAATTGATGAATAGGTCGTTGCTTTTTATCCCCAAAACCCGCGTCAACAAAAGATATTTTTTTTTAAATTTTTGCTACTTATTAACCTGTATAGCGGACATGGTCGAACTCAGGGAGGCTACAATTCCCGAGGGTTATTCAATTAATCAGAAACCAATTAAAAGAAAACAGGAATTTCAAAGGACAACTATCCTTGGTTTTTGTGATTTTTTTATCTTTTTATTTTTTTATTTTTTTTATTTCTAATTTTTTTTTATATTTTCTGATTTTTTAAATTTTTAGTAATTTTTGATGTAGCAATTTTTTTTTCAAAAATAAATGAGATCAATGCACGAAATTGATTAAATACACACCACGACTCTTTTTGTAATTTTTTTAATTTATCAAGAATGCTAAAAAAAATTCAGAGAGAATGTTTTTGTGTTTTAAAGGTTTTGAAATATTTTTAGTAATTTTTGTAGAATTTTCGGATTTCAAACAATGAAAAAGACACTGTTTTTGATTTTTTAATAATACCAAATGGAGTCAAAATGCAATGAAAAATTGATGCTAATAAAAGAATCACATTAAGAGTATAGCACAATTTTTTTCAAAATTTTTGGATCACAAATAGTCTTTATTTCAATAAAAAGATCGAGCAAGTTTTTGTTCTGCAGTTCAGGGACCAAATCGTAATTACTTGAAAAGTTGTGGACTGAATTGTAAAGACTCATTGTTTTGACCACAGATAAATAATAAAAATAAATAAAAGAAGAGAAATCGCAATTTTTACCAATAGATCATGTATCTGGCATGTGCTAGAGTCTGGCAGGGGCCGTTCTGCAAATATGAAATCTTCTGGGGGCTGATCTCTAATTTTCAAATCTTTTGGGGGCCTCACTGTAATTTCTTCAAATAAAATAATCAAACCCTAAGAAGGGTTGCGTTCTTTGCAATCTCAAGCAAGAGGGGACCAGGAAGGCCAAAGGAGTGGCCCTGCCGCACGCGTGTCTGCGTGCAGGAAGAGGGGTCGGCGCCTTCTTCTTCCCCACGCACGCGCAGGTGTGGTGGCGAGGGCGCGGGCGGCCAGCGGCTCTGTGGCGGTTGCGCAACGCCGCACCTAGGCGGCGATGGGGCTGCGGCCGAGGTGCGGGCGGCGGGGGTTGATGGCCCTGCCGCCTGCGGTTGATTTTTTTTTATTTTTTTATTTTTTTTATTTTTTTTATTTTGTTGTAAACAGTGAATAAAAGAAGGGAAAATTTTTTTTTTATTTTTATTTTGTAAATCCGAGAAACAGGAAAATAAAGTGAATTTTTTTTTGTTATTTTTTTAATGTTCCTGCAAAACAAACGTTAGAAATAAAGGAATTTTTTTTTATTTTTTTTATATTATCCTGCAAAACAAAAGTTAGAGAATAAAAAGTGATTTGTTTTTATTTATCTACAAATCGGAACGTGGATGGAGATTCGGCGAAAATGAAGGATTCGAATCCGATCTCCGGCCACCGTACGCGGCCGGAGTTGAGAGATCGTGAACGGTAGAAAAGAACACGTGGAGATCGTGAAAATGAGATGAAAAATCGAGTCGATGGCGGATCAAGTCGAGATGGAGGATTTTTTACGATCTAAACAAAAAAAAATTGATGATGGGAAAAAAATGCGAAAAATAGAACTACGATTGAACTAAGATAAAAATGCGAATAAAATACGGATCTCACCTTAGGAGTGGAAAATGGATCGTGATCGCCTCGACAAGGCCGACTCGCTGTCACCGGACGGCTTGGAGGCTCGACACCTTTTCTCGACGAAATTGTTTTCTCGGAGATCGGGCTCCTCTCCCAAAGATTGATCACCTTCGAATGAGGGAGAAGGAGCCATATAAATAAAAGAGATGAAATTTGAATTTTTTTTTGAAGAGATAATGGAGATGAAAATAAAAAATGAATTTTTGAATTTTTTGGTGGGAGGGAGATGAAATTTGAAAAAGAAACTAAAAGAGAGATAAAACTAATTATAAAATTATCTAATTTTTTTGAATTTTCGTCACTTTATTTATTTGAATTAAAAAATGTTATTTTTTTATTTTTTTATGAAGGTTAGTTAAAAATAGCCACCATATACATGTACTATATACATATTTGACACTATATACAAGGATAAACGACGAAATTGGCATCTTTTTGTGTTTTAAAATTTATTATTTTTTTTATTTTTTTTATTTTTATTTTTATTAAAAAGAAATCAGTGGGATTAATTTACAATATATACAAATACAATATACACAAAATACATGGGAAAATTGCACAAACCACCCCAGAAAACCGACTTTTCATCCGTAACTCCAAAAATTATGAAAATACAGCCATTTTGAAGATAATTTAATTTCGAGTTCAATGGAACTGAGATTGATTCGATTTGAGCTCATATGGAGACGAAATTGATCTTTCAATTAATGCTTAGTGGCTTTTTCCAAGTGTGGCTACTTTTATTCTGTACAAGATTTAATTGTGCAATCAATTTTAATAATTAGAACACATTTTTATTTACAACTTTGATTTTGAATGTTATTTGATTTGAAGTCAATTATGGTACAAATAAATTAGTGTCAGTTTATACAGATTTATACAAAATGAGTGAGGACACATTTTTTTGGATTTTCTGGTTGAGGACCCTATCTCCCCCTACTTTATTCCTGGTCGATCAGGTCACATCTTGACCTTCTCTCGGGGTTCGGGTCAGCCTGTACACAGTCTTCCTTTTTTTTATTTTCTTTTCTTTATTTATTTTTTATTTTCTTTTCTTTATTTTTTTCCTTTCTTTCTTTATTTATTTATTTTAGGTTAAAATTAATCAGAAATGTACAATATTTACACAGATGCAAGTTAGTAAGAATATGGAATTAGCGTGATATGCAGGTGTTTTATAAGGGATTTTAAGCTAAAATAAATGAATAAAGATGATGAATCGCAGATTCATCACCCATATAGGTGGATCCTCGAGGGTCCATATACAACACTTGTATATGAAGTCTACATTAGACCTTTATTGCTAACATCCATCTTTCCATGTAATGATCCTCAGGAATTTCATCACATGAAATCCGATCATTGTCAGATTTCTCTGACACATGGAATCCATCCTCAAACTCATTTGAAGAGGTATTAGTGTTTCATCTTTAATTGTCCTTTTAGTTTCCAATTTTAGGAGCCTCATCATCTTCTTAAGATTAAATGAGTTCCTTTACTTCATTTTTATCTTGATTCTTAAGAGAGTCATCCTCTAAGAATCACATTCTCAGAGAAGAGATCCTTTAAGAATCTCAAGGTCATAAAGTAGGTATACAATACCATCCTTTATTTTCCTAATGAAGTAGCACTCTCTAGTGCTAGATTCCAGCTTTCAAGCATGGAACCTTATTAAGTATATAATGTAGTCTCTACTACATATATACTTTGGAAACTAAGAGATAATTATGCTAGGATTAATCATTGATCAAATCATGTCACACATGATCAATTGTATCTCCCTACAACTCCATCGAGTTAAGGTTCATTAGGAGGATTGAGATAGGAAATGATATTCATATCTCCATAAGGTATTTCTTGAATTCATCTAATAGGTACATGCTACCTTGATTAGATCAAATTCATTTCATCTTCCATCAAACTTTGGTTCTAAAACAAAAATTGTGAAATCTTTGAACATTTCAAAGTTTTCTAAGTGAAGAGAAGAAATCTCATATCACAAATAATCACCAATAGATATCACATATCCACAATGTTTATTTTGATATAGATGATTCACATACATTAATATGTATGAGATCTTGAATACCTTAACATCTTACACCTTTCCCAAAGAATGGTGTATTTGACATTTTTACTTTGAATACAATATTCACAAGTATGTGAGATTTGAATCTTTAGACAATCTAAACTTTCATGTCTTAGTAGTCCATTGATCTCATCAACAGACATATGTCCAAAAACTTGATGCCAGATCATTGTTAAATGATCTTTGTCCTCCTAATGATCTTTATAGGTTTAATTTTCAGTATTAGAAATCTTAATGAACCTTTTCATTAATTTTCTAATTTAATAGAGTCCACTAGATTACTATCTGAAATATCTCCATCATAACTCTTTATGATAGATTTATTACAGAATTCATGTCTATATCCAACAATTAGAAATAAACAATGAGTATATTCTAATATCTAGGTCATAGAGACATTCTCTAAGACTAAGGGCTCCCACTGAAAATATGAAGTTCATTGATCCAATGGAAATTGTTGCAACACTTGCATCACTCCCAACATGATGATCATTAAACCTTAAGATCAAATTATTCTAAAACAGATGCAACCAATTACAAGTGTCATTAGAAAATTGAGATACAATTATTAGACTTTATCTTATCAAATAAGTAAGTCAATATCAATGATTATATGTAGATTAATCTGATGCACTATTTGATTCCTTTTCTGAGGATTCTAGACAGACTTGATAGTCATACTATCAACACATCAACTTATTGCAGTATTGGCATTCATCCAACTCTTTAAATGTCATATGGAAGTTACAGAAATACAGTCAACCTTTTGACTATATTTCTTACTTGGGTCCAACCCATGCTTCCACTGCGCTCCCTTTATCTATAAGCAACTATTGCTTAAGACTAAGGACCTCTTATGTTAAAAATTTCAATATAAGAGTATTTCAACATTTACACAAACTTCATTTAAGTTCATACAATATGAATATTATGAAGCTTCATGAATGACTAAAGTATAGACAGTAGAATGATGACACTCATCATCTACATCCATCTAAACTCTTAAAATATAGGTTCAGGTAGGTATTCAAACAATTTGAATACATCATCTCTTATAGAGCCACCATTCTGCATGATGCAGAGAACCATGTCATTCATGATTGAATGTTGAGAGCACATATGTATGCCAGAATATCTTTATTGATTTTATAAGGATTAATTTGACAATTGCGATCATCATCAACATGTCACTTCCAAAGTACATTTGATGATATCAAGATCATAGAAACATCCAAACCCTAGGTTTGAAGTCCTATTATCTACTCAATTGTCATTCCTCACTATTATGAGGAAACTTGCACATTGAAACCACATACATTATGTGTCCAACTGCAAGTACAATATCTGGATCAAGAGTCTATCCATGATATTTTACTGGTTATTATTGAGTATAATATTGAGTGGGTTTAATGAAGGATTCTCTGAAATAAGAAATTTGCATAAATATATATATATAAATATTTAATTTACTTTGATTTAGGAATTTTTATATCAAAGTTGTCTTGCCATGTCAACAATGAAAGTTCATTCCCTTAATCACTTTCAATGTAAGAGATATACTTACCATTATATCTCAAGCAAGATCTGGGATCTCCTTCCTTATCTTTGTTACATCCCAATAATATGAGAAACTGCAACTCAGATAAAAAGAAGCGGGAACACATTCCGCCTTGCAAGTCCAACTTGCATCTCCCAATTCGGTCTTTAATACCCAGGCCCACCACCCCTAAGGTGATGTTGACCCGTCATTAATTGAACCAACCGTCAACAGGAATAGAACTCGCTATGCGCAATCCAATATCGCCCCAATAATATGAGGATCCGATATTGGGGTCACTACGCATACGGCCTTACTCTTTCGAGAAGCAAAGAGTCCGATCCAGATGCGCTTGCATATAGGAGCTGTCACTTCGTACAGGCGTCTCCTATATACAATCCCTGGCGACGGAAACCCTTCGCCTTGACGGGAGACCATGGATGTCACTTATGTGATCTTCCACCTCTTATTAAAATTTAATTAATTACTATGAATCACATTCATATAATTAATTCTTCCAAGGGAATTATTAACTCTAAACATATTAGAGTATTCTTAATTGGACATAATTAACTTAATCATATTAAATTAATTATCAATCCAATTTAATCAATCAAACTTAATTTTATGCTTGAATATACATATATGATATTATTCTCAAAGTACGTATTAATTTGAATTTTAATAATTAGAAAAATACATCATAATCCCTCGGACATTATCCCGGCCCTACCCGCTGTCATGGCCAGTACCGGCGGGAGTGGGGCGGACCACATACGTTGCAACCCGCTGACCCAGCGATCCCCGACTAGACACCATATCCACCTCGGGAAAGGATAATGCCAAATTGATTATTTTGTACTTGAGATGATCATCGGTTCTTCAACCGAAATTATACCATATAGTAATCAAAACAATTTTGATTTTAAGGAAATTTGCTAGACAAATTCCCAAGTCCTATTCAAGCAAGAAGTTTGATGATTGTAATTCCAATTAAGGTTTAGATCAAATCTAATCAACTAATTGGTTGGGGCCAAGTCAATTAGGCAAATAATCATGTTTCAATATTTCACAAATATTTTTCAAGATTATTTCACGAAATTAACAATTAATTTCACTAATTGACAATCACTTGGTTCTAGATTAGGAAAGCAATTTCAGCAGTGACCCCTACTTACTAAAATTGGCATATCTCAATCATATTAAATCCAAATTAAGCAAAGTCAATTTCTAAAGTTTGCTAATTTGATTTAGGACAGAACCTAAGTGATGTTTCACGCATTTCGAGGCAAGTCTAAACAGTAATTAATACTTTAATCACGTTCAGATTCACAGTTCCCGCAACAGTGCATACATGTTCATTAAAACTACCATATCTAGAGCATACGAAATCCGATTTACGCAAACTCAGATCCTATGGTTTCCTTATTTAATGGGGAACATAATCCAAGTGCTATTTTCGTGTTTAAACAATTTAAACAGGGCCGAAAAATTACACTAAACAGATCTGCGAAAATGAAATGCGATAAAACTTTCGCAACCTTAACGAACCCAAGTCGTCCTCGGTTAGCGAATCACTATTCGAAACCATCGACCTAAGGCTCTGATACCACTTGAAGGATATGTTTAGATCCCCAAGCGCATCACGGAAGCGTGAACGTCGCATCGAATACGACGTGGAGCGACTAGTCGCACTAGTTGCTCGATGCAGCGGAATTTAAAAAATTTTATACGACGAAACCACATGATCCAAGAACACTTCTCGGATCGTTTCGTCTAAACCACAAACAAGTAATAGGATTACCTCTTGAAGCGTGGTTGCGATCGAGTCTCTAAACGAAGAGACCTCCTGTCTCAAGTCCGATCCGACGGAGGAGACGCTTGCGAGCGCGGGGATGAACCGCGTGCTTCTCGCAATCCATGTTGATGATCCAAGCGGTGGATCTCCTGATCTCGACACACGAGATCCGACGTCTTCTTCACGAGCGAGGCGCACCGAAGGAGATGGAGATCCACGAGCAGAAGAACGGGCAGCATAACGACGACGCCGCGGCGATGGAGATCCTCTCCATGGCATCCATGGTGGACGGCCATGAGAGGGAGAGAGAGGGCTGACCTCTAGAGAGAAAGAGAGAGAGAGAGAGATGCTTCTCAAGCATTATGTGTAAAGAGAGAGCATGGGTATGCCTCTCTATTTATAGGGTTTTGGGATCCATGGATCTCAATCCATGTGTCTCATAAAATCAATGGTTGAGATTGATTTATGATAATCCAATGGTCAAGATTGTTGTTGGTAAAAGCCAACAACTTGTGATTTAATTTTGATTAAATATATTTGATAAATCAAATATATATTAATACCAAATTAAACCAATCAAATAAGAAGTGAGAAATCAATTGGGAGCCTCCTTCCCCATTAGGAGAGGTGGACGGCCACCAACTCCTAATTGGAATTGGTGCCGCCCCCCCTCTTCCATATGGGGAGGGCAATCCCATGGATTACATGGGATTGCATATCTCCTAATATTTCTCTCTACTTATTTTCCCAACAATTTTCACCAAAAATAATTCTCAATTAATTTTGGGAATATTGCAATCTTGACATTGGAATATTGTGAATCACATTCATAACCCAAAACAACATATAATTAATTACACAATGTGTATCTAATACACATAATAATTAATCAACACATATAAATTATAATTAGCTCTCTCTAATACATTATAAATCACATTTATAATATATTATGAATAATTGGATATTACTATCTACATTATTCTTATCCATAATAATTAAATCATATTTAATTATATTGGATAACTTATTCTCATGTTCTCAAATAATATGAATCACATTCACATTATTTACATCTTTTGATAATTAAATCACATTTAATTATCTAAGATAATTCTCCTTATAATATGAATCAAATTCATATTACTCATGATAATTAAATCACATTTAATTATCCATTTTCTCAATGCTCGGATACATACATCAACAATAGAATTATCCATGAACTCTTTCAAGGATAATGTGCTTTCTCCGCGAATACTTGGAGATAAGGACAGGGCGATTGTATTGTTCCACGTATAGTGACATGGATAATGAGATCACATCTCAAATCCAGATCTCGGGCCTCCCATAGATGCTTGATTAAATCAAGACCGCAAATCTAATCTTCTCATTGAATCTGAATCACATTCAGATCAATGTCCAACATTTGGACTAAGATCAGATTACTTCTCTACTGAGAGGAGTCACTAAAATCCAGACCCGTTTCATCACTCCCTAGGAATGGAAGCGTCATGGTTATACAATCGTTTATGATCACATCACCCTCAGGTATTCCCAACACCTGTACATCCTGCATACTGGAAGACTCAGATTAAACCCGAAGTATTAGATCAACTTCATACTGCCTACTTCAGGGTTCTATCAGTAAGTTTCTCATTCGATCATTGGAAGTCGGTATCGATCATATACTTTCCAAAAGCATATATCATACCTAGGTCTTGATCATATACTTTCCAAAAGTATATATCAAACCTACAAATTCAGTCAAGCTTCTAAAGTGAGACGACCATGCGCATGGAATTTGATTCTTCCAAATATCTCATGAGTGAGCTCATGTCTTCCGGTTCAGTAACTGAACCTGTATGATCCCTTTGAGAGATCGTATTACTCATATGCCCTTATATGCACACCAGCGCGCCGGTGTATAGACCTTGATTAGGTCATCAACCTATTGGTCTGCCAAATGTACATACTCAAACATATAGTAACACATCTGTCTCTGGTCAGAGGATGTGTGCCAGTATCGTGACAGCATACGATATAGGACTTTGGTTATCTCGATCTTGTTAAGTCAACTCTTTGACCTAACTAATCTGACACCTCCGAATCTCTATTCCCATGCAGAGGACCTGCATCAAGAGGTCGGTCAGATATCAGCCTTTAGAGAAAGGATTGCCATCTCCTTCTCAGGCTGGAGATCATCTCTTAATAATCATTTGACGGTGCTTGACGAGTCCTCAATCTAACTCATTAGATATTCATCTAAGCACCAGCCTCTATGATTCAATAATTGAATCAACAGCTGTATGATCATTAAGATGGCCATGGTACATAACCCTAATTGTACTAAGGGACCTATTATGCAAATTATATACTCTTTATTTCAGATCAAGGAGTGAATTGCAATAACATTTATTGCATAATGGCTCGCCGTGGGCTCGCATGTCCAACATGCTCCCACTACATCTTTCTTGAGGATGATGCCAAACTATCACGTGAGTTTCAGCGCAGACTGAACCCGATTCTTTGAGAGGGTGTTATGAAGGAAATATCCAAGTGGTGGAGCATTGATTTTATCTATCCCATCTCTGACTTGAAATGGTTTAGTTCGTTACATGTGGTACCTAATAAGACGGGTATCACTAAAATGATAAACGAGGATGGAGAGGAGATCTCTACCTGAGTACTGACTTCTTGGCACGTCTGTGTGGACTATAGACATTTGAATCAGGCGACCAAGAAGGATCACTTCCCACTAACGTTCATTGATCAGATCATCAAACGTTTAGTCGGGAAGAGCCATTATTGCTTTCTCGATGGGTACTCGAGGACAATCAGGTGGCCATCGCACCTGAAGACCAAGAAAAGATGACTTTCACTTGTCTGTTCAGAACGTATGCTTTCAAACAGATGCCCTTTGGATTGTGTAATGCTCCGGCTACATTCTAGAGGTGTGAGCTTTCTATTTTGCGGACATGGTGGGAGACTTGTTGGAGGTCTTATGGATGATTTTTTGGTCTATGGCGATAATTTTGATTCATGCCTTACTAGCCTATACCACATGCTTCAGAGGTGCACAAAGTTTAACCCTGTCCTTTCTTGGGAGTAGAGTCATTTTATGATGACTCAGGGAACGGTCTTTGGTCACATCATCTCCAACATGGGCATGGAATCAGACCTGACCAAGGTGGATATCACAAAGAAGCTCAATCCACCGTCCAATCTGAAGCAGTTATGGTCTTTCATCGAGCATGTCAGTTTCTACTGACATTTCATACGAGACTTCAACAAAATTGCCCGACCATTATCTGATCTTCTTGCGAAAGACACCTAGTTTATTTTTGATGATTAGTGTCTTTTGGCTTTTGAGACTCTCAAGAGCATGGTTGTAGAGGCTCCTATCCTTCAACCACCAGATTGGTCTCTCCCATTTGTGATCATGACGGACGCCTCCGATTTTACTGTTGGGGCATTGTTGGGACAAACGAGGGATGCCTTTCATACGTCATACACTATGCTAGCAAGACTTTGGATTCTGCTCAGCAGAATTACACAGTTATAGAGAAAGAAATGCTAGCCGTAGTATTTGCATTAGACAAGTATAGGTCCCTCATCTTAGGATCTAAGATGATCATATTCAGTGACCACACTACCATCAAATATTTAATGGACAAGAAGGATTCAAGGCCGCATCTGACCAGATGGATCCTTCTACTCTGGGAGTTCGATATTGTGATCAAGGATAATCCTCTAGTCAAAAATGTGGTGGTGGATCACCTCTCCCGATTATAAATACCCGAGACTTCTGAGTTGATGCACCAATTACCGAGACCTTCCCCAACGAGGCGATTCTTGTTGTCTCTTCGCTACCATGGTATGCAGACATTGTGAAATTTCTTGTTGTTAAGAAAGTTCCATAAGGTTGTTCCAGACAGAGACTTGAGACTTTCCTCGCGAAAGCCAAGTCTTGTCATTTGGAGGATCCGATCCTTTATCATGAATGAGCGGATTCTGTCTGGCATCGATGTATTCCTCACGAGGAATGCCAGAGTATCCTCGTATATTGCCATAGATTAGAATCTGGAGGACATCATTCATAGAAGAGGACAACATAGAAGGTGCTCCAATCCGGCCTTTGGTGGCCTACTCTCATTGCGGATGCCAATGCATTCGTAAAGAGACATATTGACAGTCAGAGAATGGGTACAAGTGGACATAGATATATGATGCCAATGAAGTCAATTCACTTCTATGAAGTGTTTGATGCATGGGGTATCGACTTTATGGGCACATTCCCAAAAATTCAGGGATTTGAGTATATTCTTCTAGATGTATATTATGTGAGTCAGTGGGTAGAGGCGATTCCTACCCCAGCCGCTGATGCGAACACAGTTTGAAAGTTCCTAAGAAAGCATATCATTACGTTGTTTGGGTTCCCTCAAGTTCTGATATCAGATGGGGGTAGCCTCTTCATCAATGAAAAGGTAAGAGATCTTGCTAACGAGTTCGACATAGATCATCGGATTGCTACTCCGTATAATCCTCAAACGAATGGTCTAGCCGAGGTTTTGAATAAAGAGACAAAGATAATATTGTACAAGGTTGTTCGCTCAGACATGGTCACCTCTTTTGGACTTGGTTATTTGGGCCTATAGAACATCCTTCAAAACTCCATTAGGTACATCTCCCTTTAGAATCGTTTATGGAAAGCCATGCCACTTACCTGTTGAGATCAAGCACTGATCTTTATGGGTAGTGAAAGACGTTATCTGTGGTCTAGATGATGTGGGAGATCGGAGGCAGATAGAATTGGCAGCTCGGGAAGGATTGAGAAGCCTTTACGAGTAGCCTACACTATAAGGAACTGACGAAAGAGTGCACGATTCTCATATCAGCCGAAAGCAGTTTGAGCCAAATCAAAAAGTATGGTTGTTCAATGTGTGAAAGGTGTACGAGAATGGTAGCATCGATATATCTGAGTTGTCTTCTGATTCCAACTTTCGAGTCAATGGTCAGTGTTTGAAACCCTTTCTCGATCATGAACCGTAGACTATTGAGGTTGCCCCTATCTATTTTGTATGAGATGATCTTCTCACTCTTACACTCTACTTCTCGTACTTGATTTTCCAGATCACTCTGTATATACTTTTGATTTTATTCTTTCTTCCTTCCATTTATCTTACTCCCTTAGGTTCATCTAGAATTTTTGCCATACTTAGGATGTGCTTTATCATAAGTATGGGGGGTGTAGACACCGTGTTGTTCATATCATTTTGTTCTATTACCCCTATCGTTGCTTATACTTGGAGTGTGCTTTACCCTAAGTATAGGGTGGTAAGATCGCTCATGTCATCTTTTGATCTGTTTCAGTTTTTGTATCATCTGCCCTCTCGCTTGTCCCTCACCTATTGATATTCGTCTCTATACTTAGGGATAATTTACACTAAGTATAGGGGGGACAAGCCGAGCCATTAATTTTGTACATTCTCTTTACGTCGATCATCTTTGGTTTTGAGTTTGTTATCCTTAGGATTACTTGATCCTAAGTAAAGAGGAGAAGATCGAATTCTATTCTTTATTCGTTATTCTTTGATATGTTGTAGTATAGAATTCTTTTCATCAGTCTATACTTAACTTGTGTTATGTCTTCCTTTGCCGCTTCTATGGTCATATGAGGACATAGTTCATGCTAAGTATAGGTGGATGTCGTGTATATATGCTATATATACTTTAGAAGCCATAACTCGTAATTTATTGTATTTTTAATAATATAGATCTCTAAAAGTATGTGTGTATATTTTGGGTTTCTAAAAGCCTCAAGAAAACCATAAATATGTATTATATAAAATGGCTTAAAAGTTATATATATATATATAAAGGTGTTGTAAATTTTTTGTATAAAATCCTTAATTATTTAAAACATATAAAATTCTTGTAAAATATTGTATAAAAGCGATATAATCTTGTATATAAAATTTGTATAAAATCCTTTGTAAAATGCACACAATTCTTGTAAAAATCATGTAAATTGAATTAATCCACTAACTCTTTCAAAAAGACCCTTAAAATTGAAAAGTTTTAACATTTAATAAAAAATTGTAAAATTCTTCAGAAATCACTTACAAGGTTTAATTCGAAAAAAAACTACTTCATATAAAAATTGTGGCATTCATTCGTAATTTTCAAAACAAGTCTAATTCTTGAACCGGATGGATCTATGTCTGAGAGACGGAGCTTCGTTTAGGCCTTAATCCACTTAATTCTAAAGGGACTTTATTAGCAACTAGAATTGAGACTCTTCATGTCTTTTAGACTTAATTCTTTGGGTTCCATGAGACCATGTTCGGAATTAACTTGAAAGTGCCTAAGTAGGATACCTGGTGTCGTCCGTTTAAATCTTCTCCATTTGAACCAATTTCGAACTCATGAACTTTACACTTAGCTCAACTTGCATGTGGATGCGAAGGGAAATCCATTTCGGTGGTGTGTTTCCATCCTTGTCTAGTGGCACTGACATCTATAGATGGGAGAGACTGGGGTTGAAATAAAGCTTCAGATGAAGGATGGATCTGCTGGCACAATTTTTCTAGGACCCTAAAAAATAGACGGAATGAAAAGATGCTATATTCATCGGGGCATAAAAGATCTATGCAGTGCAACAATCATTTCTTCCAAGAAGAATCCAAATACAACAAATACCAAATTTGACCACAATGTTCCGAGCTTCAGAAAGTCTACATTATCTTAATGGAGAGTTGCCAGGCTTCAAAAGAGATGTGATTAAACTGATCACACTATAGTTCTCTTGTCATTCTTCCTTTTCTTCTTATACTCAATTGTGCACACAACACGACCTGACATTAGAAGGAAATACCCCCCTCCACGAGGATTGAGTAGCTGGACGAGGGCCCAATGGGAGTGTATTACTGGGATGGGCGGTGTCTGCTTCTCTAAAGCGGGAAGAGCTAAAACCTTTCACACACAGTACATATTCGTTTCAAAGCTGAAAAGTTTGCGTGATGAATAGGCGTATCTGAGCTGGCGGTTGAGGTAAACCAGGACAAGGATTTGTGGAACTTGAGGGCTGTCGAGGCTTAAATCCTAATTCTAATAGAGTCCCGACAACTACAAATCGAAAGTTCTAATCCGAGTTCTAGATTTTAGGTGAAGTGAGATTTGATTTAAAGAAACAAGCATAGTCTAAGTTCTTTTATTTTCCTTTTTATTTTTCTTTTTGCTTGCAATTATTTATAGAATAAGTGTTTTCTAAGGGACTAGCAATGGTAACGTATAGGGGAATGATGAATCTATGATTCATCGCTAGTTTTTTCATTTTGGCTAAAATCCTTAGTAAAATATATGTAAATATTGTCTAATTCCAATTAATTATCATTCTAACCACAAATATTATTATTATATAGTCAATACTTATTTTATCCAAAATAAAATAATAAAGAGAAAAAGAAAAATAAAAAGAAAAGAAGGATGAACATAATTATGTACAGACTGATCCTAACCCCGAGACCATGTTAATATTGACTTGTTCGAGAAAATAAATAAATAGGGGGAGATAAAGATTTTAATTTATACAAATGCCAGAAAACTGAGATCATTAATGTACATTAACGTGTTTTCCACCTTGTAAATATTTCACCTAGATCATTGTTTATCACTTAGATCATCCCAAATCAAAATACGTCTTTTATAAGAGTTGTTCATAAATGTATATAATATTTTATAAAGATATCAGAAAAATTAATAGACATAAAAAACATTATATTGAATTGAAAAGGCCGTAAAAGTCGACTTCCAAAGTTCTTAACTATTTATACAAAACTCCAAACAAACCAAACTCACTTTTAAACTTTGTTTTATACTAAATACTATTAACTAAAAATAATAAAAAAATATTAGAATAAAACGTGTGAGTTTTGGTGGTTGGGCCCTGTTGTCTATATGTAGTATATGTAGAAACTTACCGTATTTTTAACTAGTTAACCATAAATTCGATTAACTTAATTTCTTTTCTAAAATCTTATAAAAATCATTAGAAAATTTCAAAAATATATTTTAAACCAAAATATCAATAAATCCCGAGGTCACGAAGCCATTACCTAAATTTTTTAGACCTTATAACTCGGCCATAAGGACTTTGAATTGGACAAACTCAGTCTTAAAGCTCATATTATTTAATTATCTTTCAAATGACGCCGATTTCACTAAAATCGGAGATAATATGAAAAGTGTGTTTCGGGACTCTATTAGTATAATGTACAATGTAGTGTAATTTAAATTAATTAACTTTATTATTAAATTAAATAATAGATATTTATTTATTTAGTTATATATTAATTATTTAATAAATTATTTATTTAATTATTCTCTTAATTAACTACATCATTACCTATTTATGATATCTTAATTAATCTAATTAATTAATAAATTCTATTCTATTTATTTAATATCTCTCTCCTCCCTCTTTCTTTCTTCTCACGCACAACCCAATTCCCTCTTCCCCACTGTCGACGTCGCCGATTTTCCAACCTTCTCAACCGCTCGTCGTTGGCCATTAACCCAACTACCCCCTCGATGTTCAGACTCCATTTGTGGTGACGAGACCCGATGCCTTTCCTCCCTCGCATCCTCCCCTATTTATAGATCTACACACTCTCCATTAGAAGGATCCACCATTTTCACCCTTCGTCTCCACCTTCGAGCACCGAGAGGTGATAGCTCCGTTGAGCGAGCGAGAGAGTCGAGTAGAGACGGAGAGATCTCGCCGCGCGAGAGCTTCACTCCACCATGACGTCAAGCCTCCGGTTGCCAACCCTCAAGGCAAGGATCCATGGAGCTCTGCTGAGCTCCATTCCCAGGGGTACCCCATCCGTAACCTCCGTTTTCTCTATTTCACGCTAGAACTTCCTCCTCTGTTACTTCAATCTCTTCCTCATCCTATCCTATTTCTCATCTCCAACCTTTGTCTCCCTTTCGACGTGATTCCAATCCATCCGTCATCAATCATTCCATTCCTTCACCCCCATTTCATCACTCGTTTGAGTCCACAGAATTCAAGATCGTGTTTCCATTTTCCAGATCATGTTTTGTTTTCTCTTCTTTTCCAGGAAATCAACGCCCGTTGCGATGGCTTCCTTGGTGATTAGACCCCATCCTTGAGCCTCCACCTGATGAGTAAATGCCCATCATCAGCAGTTGATCACTATCGAGCATCTTTAGTATTTATTGGAGGCCAATATTGGAGAAACCATCAAGAAATGTCTAGAGCACCTAGAAATAAGAGAACTTGATAGTACATGCTGGACGAAGCAACATCTGATCAAGCTATTGTAGTCCACTCTGAGCAGCTGGAGATTTGAGTCCAACGAGAAGTATTAGTTCCTATCAGAGGATAGCCACTGCCTGGACATATTCAAGCATTGTGGAATATTATCGCATCTTGATCCGATCGCTACTCCTCTGCGCTTTGAAGCCCCTCCGCCGCACTCAAATCTCCTGCAACATATCGTGATTTTAAGGAAAATCAATACTCCTTCCAGTTTTTATTAGAACTATTAGATCATCTTGTGATCGTACAATATGCAACTAAGCCACGCGCCAGCTTCATAACACAGCGCCCCACCGCTTTACGTATTAGCGTAGCACGTGCACGCCTGATATATTTTGGGCGAATTACAATTAACCCCCCACACATTTCTGAATCTCAGAACATGTTCTTGATTGCAGAAACACGTGAGACGCATGTGGGAGTGAATATTTCTAATGAATTTGTGACAGTACTCCTGAACCTTCAAATATTCACAAAAATAGGTCCGGTTGCAGCTGCTCACGTGTCCATGCAATTGGAGACTTCATGTGCAGAACACGCGCATCCTGGGATTTTTACGTGCGAGTCGACACGGATGTTTGATAATAAGCACGGGTCCAGCTGATGAAGAGCAAATGCCTATCACGTGCTTATCCAAAACAATTACGCACACAACTCCCTCACTTTCCTGCTTTATTATAATAACGCCCTTATAACTGTATATAAACCTGTATAGTATTATATACATACTAAAACCAAATAAAAAAATATAATAAAAAATGCATAGAAATACCTTATACTTTACTAAATGTAATATTATATAATTTTTGCAAAAATAAAAATACTATCTATTAATAATTGATCATTTAAAACACTAAAAAATTTAATAAACTTTAAAATTCATTAAAAAATAGTAAAACAACTTTAAAACTACTATAAAAGTTAGCTATAGAATATTTTACCATATTTTACACATAAACCCAAAAATATATTTAATTGAATATTAAAACCAATACAAAATACAAAATAAATCAAAACTTCAAAATTCATCACAAAGTAAATAAAAATCACAAAAAAGCAAACAACCTACCATTTGAATGATAATTTCACCTACTTTGCAATAAAGATAAAATAAAATTATTCTACTATTGTTTTCTATCTTAAAAATCCAAAATAAAAAAATGTTTTTAATAAAAACTTAATTTTCAATATTAAAAATAAACCAAACTCCATAAAAATATTAAGTATTCATAAAAACAATAAAACGAAATAAAAAGTTAAAAATAATAAAACAAAAAGTAACTATAAATTACAAAACATTTTCTAAAAAAATAGAAAACTACAAAATACTTAAAAAATCACAAAAACAATATAAAATTTACAAAAAAATCCAAAAAACCTCAAAAAATAAATAAATATTAGGAAGCCTAATAAACCATAGTTTTCTACCACTTTCCAGGGGCAAGGAGTGAATGACAGAAGTGACGGGGAGGAGAGCAATTAGGCGAGCAGGAAGTGAGTTCTTCAGGTGCAAGAGAAAGAAGACGTCAGGAGATTCAGGTTGTTATGAGGAGGAAGGGCGATAGCCCGCTCTCACAGACTAGTCCCCCCTCTGAAGTAGTTCCGGTCTCCGGAAGTGGGCCCCATAAACAACAATTAACATATGTGGGACTCTCGGTATTCCTGGGAAGATAATCAATCCTCTTTCATTTTGATAGTGAGTAGGGTAAATACATGAAAAAGGGACCATTTTAGCGGACGGTGCGGCTACGGGAACTCGCTTTAGTTTTCTACCACTTTCCCCTGGTTTAAAACAATTTGCCACCCTTAAGTCGACACTCCCGTACTTTATCGCTATACATTTAAGTTTAGGAGTATAAATAATAAAAATAAATTTTTCTGTTAAAATCCACCTGGTCGATACAACGACCTTTTTATCATTCAGATCAGGTTTGTTTTTCAGACCCTCCTAAGCCGTGTGATCCAATGGTTCATAATGATCCAGTTAAGTGATGAACGACTCTAATTAGCGGATATTGATTTGCCGGTGGATGAATAAGATCAGATGTTCAGACATATCTTATGACTCTTGGGATTCATCTTCAAACGTACGCATTTAAATCTAGAACTGAGGTTGTCATCCAACGACTGTTGCTCTTGAGTAAGAATAGGGAAGAGCATCCACCTCGAGCTGCTTCCTCGACCCGATTCTCTGAACTACATATACCTCATAGCCTTATAAATGGCCCAAAATGATGTTGACACTCCCCCGCTGGTACTTACACACTCAGATGGGTTCAAGCATCATTGGAAGGGGCCTGGAGCTTAAGGAACAACGGGAGACCTGAAGTTGCTTCCTCTAGATCCAATCAACCCCGGATGGGGTTGTCTAGAGCTGGACCTAGTCAAAAAGGCTCACGACTCATAGGTGAACCTCTTGTCCCCGTTGGTTAGCCAAAATGGGGACTAGGTGAGTGCAATGGTGTTGATATCCCACAAAGTGGAGGTAGGAGATTAGGGACATTGATCTTTGGGAGATCAAGAGTGGTCAAGATTTCTAGATGGCAGGGAACATGAAGGGGTACAAAATGAGATGGTCAACATGATGGGACATGGTCATTTGACCGAGGAATAAAGGCCCAAAGCCTACTGCTCCAACATACTATCTTTTTGGATTTTAATCGATTCCAGATGGAATCGAGTGAAGTAAAATGCCGATCTAAGATACTGGTTTCACTATGAATCGAAGGAATCTAGAACTAAAAGCTCACCAGACCTGGGAGAGTCGGGGGCAGAACCACCTGAAGATGTTGCTCCGACAATGATTGAATCGCCTCCTCCGTTCCTCCTCTTTATCATAAATTACGAAAATCTGCTCATTATCACGAAGGGCAAGCTCCGGAAAGGATTTTCATGGAGAAAATTAGGGTAAAAGCAATTCAATTCCAGAAAAGGGTGGCGGAGATTATATATACAAAATTGCTCAAGTGAGGGTCTTTGATTAGGATTCGCATGAAGGTTGATTATCTTATAAAGATTTTTCATGAAGGAATCAAGCAGTGATGGGGCTTGATTCGAGTCCCAACAATTGGCGAAAAGAGGTAAGGACACAGACCGATCTAATAGAGGGTGGGCTAGTTTACCCATGTCAACTAGCGGTGCCTCTTTATTGGTACACCTCAACTCTTGCATGATAAAATAGGGAGAAAAGGAAATGAAAATTCAAAAGGAAAAAGTAAACGATTTTATTTAATAAATCTCAAAATATGAATGTTTTTTCTTATTTTATTTACTATTTTTAGGTGATTTGTATTTCTTTGTATTGACTTATTTGTTGTTTGTTAACTTTTACAAGTATATTCATATCTATATATATACACACATATGTTTTTAAGTAATTTTTTTTTATTTTGTATTTTAAGATTTATATCCTATTTGCATATTTCATTTATTTAGATTATAATTAAATGCACATTTATAGTTTTTTATTTTATTTTTATGATTTTATTTGTATACTTAAATAAATTATATGTATATTATACCTATATATTTTATTCTATTATTTATTTTAATAGATTTTTAATGGTTTATTTTATGTTTAAAGTTTTATAATATTTCAAAAAATATTTACAAGTACTTTAAAACATAAAAAGAGTCAAAATGCAAAAAACAAATTAAATGAATAAAATGTATAGGCATATAGCACAATGAGACCCCCAAAAAGTCGACTTTAGTATCTAAAATCCAATTTTAATGAAAATATATTCATTAGATAGATAATTTAATTCACAGTACAATAAAGGTGAGTTTGGTCAATATTGAGTTCATATGGAGAAGATATTGACATGTTTCGTCTGTTTGTCACAATTACATAGTATATTGTTTTTTCTAGAACTATTTTTGTCTTTTTCTATACATTAATGTCTACTTGTTTTTTGTTGAAAATATCTTTATTTGAGGTGTGTAAGAATGTGTATAAATTAGTGTAAGTTTTACCGATATGCTGGGTATTGGGCACTTCGGGTTTCTAGGTTTTCGTGATATTTTGTTTTTATTTTTATTCCCTTATCTCCCATTACTTTATTCCTAGTCAACCAAGTCAATATTGACTTAGTCTCAAGGTTTAGGGAAAGTCAGTATTAATAATACTTCTTATATTTTTCTTTTCTTTTCTTTATTCATTTATTTTGTATTTAAATATAAGTATTATGTAGTATTTACAAGCAACAGTTAGCATGTCAATTTATACAAGTTAGATATATTTACATGTATTTTTATAGGGATTTAAAAAAAATAATGGAATAAAGGTGAATGAATTGGTATTCGTCATCTACTGTACATACCTTTCCTAGTCCTTAACAAATACTTATTAGGATAATTAGTGATGCAAAATAGAAAATAAAGAAAAGAAAAAATAAAAAAGTAGAATGATTATGACTTTTAAACATGTCTTTGCAAAATCAATGTTTTGATCATGTTAAGACATTTGGATTAATAATATGTTCATAATTATATTCTGGTTAGGGATTGTCGCTCAACAACTCTTAGGATACATGTTCCTCTATTCAGATAAACCCAATAGCCTAGTCAGAATTGTCTGTTCAGACATATACTCTTGTAACCTTGAAATAACAGGTACCATGTGTGACAATTATGTTAGCTCTTCCCCAGATAAGTAGTTAAACTATCAAGTGGTCTTCTCCTTTATTAACTCGTCCTCGAGGAGCTGAATATTTCCTTCCGAGTTCAACTACATGGCACGTGCTAGTTCACAACAAATAAAAGGGAAGCTAGAACAAGGAGAAAAGAAGTAGAAATGGACCAGTGTAGTCGTATTTAATTGTGAAGCTTGTCTAGTGTGACTAAGTCTTCACCAAGAAGCATGCCTTTTCTGGAAGCTCCGTTTTTTGTGAGTTTTTAGTATATGCTTATTTTTGGGCATTCTTTGTTTGGCATTGCTCTATATTCTTGGATGGCCCCAACGGATATAGAATCATTTATTCCATCCATATTTTGGGTCTTAGAAAAATTATGCTAGTAGTCCATTCAAATCCAAAGCTTTATTTCAATACATTCTCCAGTTGTTATGTATGCCCATGCCACTGATGGAACAATTTATTGAAGTACCAGTTTCAGTAATCACCAAGAATGGTTCTTGAGCCAACCTTGATGAACTCACCTCGTATCGTCCCGACTTTTACTCTAAGATATTTCTACAATCCATCTTGATTGAGCTATGTGTTGAGTGCAAGGCCTCAAGTCAAGACATTATCTTAAGAGTCATAAAGATGACATGAAAGGTTCTAATTAGACATATTGAATCGACTCATGAACACAATCTCATAGAACCTAAAAAATTAAGTCAAAGTGACATGAAGCATCCCAAGTCCAGTCCTTGATAGGTTCCCTTAAGATTAAACAGATTAAGATCTAGATTAAGCTCCCATCTTCAGATTTTATTTATACCTGTTCAATTGTCAAAACCATTAAAAAAATGCTTATGCAATGTAATACGAGAAACTATTTTTCTAAAATCATTTTCTAGTTTTATACTTTTCATTGGATTTTCAAAATGTTATGCAAATTTGTACGGTGTTTTGAAAATAATTTTCTAATTTTTAGATATTTTTGGATTTTTTTTCTAATTTTAGAAAAGAATTAGTGATGTAGAGGTATTCCCAGTTCACAAGAGTTCAATACAATGTATTTTTGTGCTAGTTATGTGCAGATTTTATACGAGTGTAGTCTTTACAGTTGATTTGTCGTATAACACTACCTAATGTATTATCCATATTTATTGAAAATATAGAAGTACGAGTTATGTCAACTGTATTGAAGGATATGGGGAGATCCTCAAGCGCAACACGGAAGTGTGTGGATCGCATCGAATGCGATCGGGAGCGACTAGTCGCACTAGTTTCTCCGGGCAATGAAATTTAAAATTTTAAAATGATGAAACCTCATGATCCAAGAACCTTTCTCGGATCATTCCATATAAACCACAATAAGATATAAGATTTATCTCTTGAAGCATGGTTGCGATCGAGTCTTTAAACCAAGAGACCTCCTGTCTCATGTCCGATCCAACGGAGGAGAGGCTTGCGAGCGCGGGGATGAATCGTGTACTCCTCGAAATCCATGTTCATGATCCAAGTGGCGGATCTCCTGATCTCGTGACATGAGATCCAACATCTTTTTCACAAGCGAGATGCACCGAAGGAGATGGAGATCCACGAGTAGATACTCCGATAGCATATCAACGATGTTGCGGTGAAGGCGAGTCCCTCAATGGCTCCATGTTGGACGGCCTTAAGAGAGAGAGGGAGAGAGGCACAAGACGTGTAGAGAGAGAGAGAGGAAGAGAGCATTTGTTGTTGTCGTAAACTTGTATCTCAAAGAGCATGGGGTGCCTCTTCTTATATATAGTTTTGGGAGTCCATGGATCCCAATCCAAGGACAACACACAATCAATGGTTAAGATTGATTTGTGTTTCTTTCAATGGCTAAGATGTTGTTGTAAAAACACAACAACAATTGATTTAATTTGAATTAATTTATATTGATAAATCAATATAATTAATCCCAATTTAAATCACTTTGACTGGTCTTGGAGATAATGAGATAGAATGAGTCTATCTCCTCAAAAACTCTTGAGATCTCATTATATCATGAGATCTCATTATCTCATGAGATCTCCAAGATTTACAACAACATTCGTTGTAAATTATTTCATAAAAATTATTCATAATTATCTTGTGAACATTGCAATCATGCCATTGAAAAAATATGAATCACATACACATCCCAAAACAAAATGTAAATTATATTTTCAATTAATCATCCAATGTGAATCATATTCACATCAATAATTAACTAACAAATATAAATCACAATATGCTCTTTTTATTATATTATAAATCATATTTATAATATACTTGAATAATATGGATAGTGCAATCCAATTATTCTTATCCATGATAATTAAATCACATTTAATCATCTTGGATCTCAATTCTCACATGCCCAAATAATATGAATCATATTCACGTTATTCACATTTTTGATAATTTAATCACAGTTAATTATCTTAGATAACTCTCCTAATAATATGAATCAAATTCATATTATTCATCATAATTAAATCACATTTAATTGTCCATTTTCTCAATGCTTTGATACATATATCAACAATGAAATTATCCATGAAATCTTTCAAGGATAATGTGCTTTCTTTGTAGATACTTAGAGATAAGGATAGGGTGATTGTATTGTTCCATGTATAGTGATTTGCATATTGATATCACATCTCAAATCCAGATCTTACGTACCTCCCGTAGATGCTTGATTAAATCAAGACAATAAATCTTATCTTCTCAATACATCTGAATCACATTCAGATCAATGTCCAACATTTAGACTAACATTAGATTACTTCTCTATGAGAGGAGTCACTAAAATCCAGACCCGTTTCATCACTCCCTCGGAATGGAAGCGTCAAGGTTATACAATCGTTTATGATCACATCACCCTCCAATATTCCCAATACATGTACATCCTGCATACTGGAAGACACAAAATAAACCTGAAGCATAAGATCAATTTTACACTGTATACTTCAGAGTTTTATCATCAAGTTTCTCATTCGATCATTGGGAGTCAGTATCGATTATATGATTTCCAAAAGCATATATCATACCAAATGTTGATCATATACTTTTCCACAAGCATATATCAAATCTACAAATTCAATAAAGCTTCCAAAGCTAGATGAACGTGCACGAAATTCGATTCTTTCCAATATCTCATGAGTGAGCTCATGTCTTCCAATTCAGTAATGAACTTGTATGATCCCTTTGAGATCGTATTACTCATATGCCCTTATATGCACTCCAGCATGCCAGTGTATAGACCTTGATTAGGTCATCAACCTATTGGTCTGCCAAATGTACATACTAAGACATATAGTAACACATCTGTCTCCAGTCAGAGGATGCGTGCTTATATCGTGACAACATACGACAGAGGACTTTGGTTATCTCAATCTCGTTAAGTCAACTCTTTGTCCAAACTAATCTGACACCTCTGAATCTCTATTCCCATGCAGAGGACCTACATCAAGAGGTCGATTAGATATCACCCAAGTGAGAAAGGATTGCCATCTCCTACTCATGCTGGAGATCATCTCTTAACAATCATTTGACGGTACTTGATGAGTCCTCAATCTAACTCTTTAGATATTCATCCCAGCACTAGTCTCTATGATTCAATAATTGAATCAATGGTTGTATGATCATCAAGATGGCTGTGGTACATAATCCTAATTGTACTAAGCGACCTATTATGCAAATTAGTTATTCTTCATTTCAGATTAGGGAATGATATTCACAATAACATTTGTTGCATAATGGCTCGTTGTGGGCTCGCATGTCCAACAATCTCCCACTGGCCCAAAGAGCCATTAATGGGCTAATCATTTAAACCCACACTGATGTGACAATCAAAGGCAATTTAATATTAGCTAGGTAAGCTAATGAGTCACTCTGTTCCCGAGAGACTACGCCAAGTCCTTTTATGGCACTTGCATATACCCTAGTAACAGTGCTCACATCCAATGCAAATGTTGCCTCTTTTGCAACCAATACTCAATCTTTTCAGTTATAGTGTCCTTGAAACTATACTTAATAATTATTATAAACAGTATGCCTATAATCCTTATCAGAACATCCTTATTCCTGGAGATCTCTATCTCCTAAGGTATCCACAATTAAGACCTTTTCGATTACTATCTATAAAGTCTCAAGTTCTTGAAGATAAGACTTAGATATCACTATCTCAAAACTCTTTTCATCTTTAAAGATATTGTTATCACTGCAATCAAGTGTTTTATCTCCTTAGTAGGATTAGTAACATTTACTACTCCCACTGCATGGCAGATATCCAACTTTTGTGCACATTTAGCATACACTCGGCTTCTCATAACTGATGCACAGTGGCAAGTAGTTCTAGCATTCACTTCCTCAACTCTTTGAGGTGTTATCCCTTCAGATAGGTTAGGACCATTTCTTAAGTGAAGGAAGCTTTTCGTGGAATTTTCCAAAAAATGGAACATGTCCAAGGTGTACTACTAATGTGATGGTCCCAATACTCTCTTCTCTTTGCTTCTGAACTTCTTCAGAATTAAGAGGTATCCTTGAGATCATATCTCAAGGTATGGATAGCCAGTCTATGAAACACTTATTATTATCATTCCAAATGATTAAGGTATCATCTACATATAGCACGATGAACACAATGGAACTCCCACTAAGCTTTTCATGGTACATCAAGATTCTATCCGAAATCATAACATTTATAATTCCATCAAATCTTGTGTTCCAACTACAAGAATCTTATTTGAGTCCACAGATGGAGTTTCTTTAACTTCCATACATTGCTTTCCTAAACCATGAAGCCCTGGGGCTACTTCATGTGAATATCCTTGGAGAGGTATTCATAGAGAAATGCAATATTGACTTCCATCTTGAAGATGTCAAAGTCAAGTTGCGTAGCTATAGTTAGCAATATTCTCATGGGTTTAAGCAAGGTCACAAAAGAGCAAGTCTCATTGCAAGCAATGTCTTCTCTTCAATGTGTAACTCATGGCTACGAGCCATGCTTTGAAGGTCTCTACCTTCTCATCAGGTTTCCTTTTTCTCTTGAAGATCCATTTATACCTTAACGGGTCTTACCCATATAGGTGAATCCTCGAGGGTCCATATACAACACTTGTATATGAAGTCTACTATAGACTTTATTGCCAACATCCATCTTTCCATGACATGATCTTCAGAAGCTTCATCACATGAAGTTTGATATGAAGGATATGGTATAATCCTCAAGCGCATCACGGAAGCGTGAGCGTCGAATCGAATATGACGAGGAACGACTAGTCGTACTAGTTGTTCTATGCAGCAGAAATTAAAAACTTTTTCATGCGACGAAACCACATGATCCAAGAACACTTCTCGAATCGTTTCGTTTAAACCACAAACAAGTAATAGGATTACCTCTTGAAGCGTGGTTGCGATCGAGTCTCTAAACAAAGAGACCTCCGGTCTCAAGTCCGATCTGACGGAGGAGACGCTTGCGAGTGCGGAGATGAGTCACGTGCTTCTCACGATCCATGTTGATGATCCAAGCGGCGGATCTCCTGATCTCGACACACGAGATCCGACGTATTCTTCATGAGCGAGACACACCGAAGGAGATGAGATCCACGAGCAGACGATTGGGTAGCATAACGATGACGTTGCGGCGATGGTGACTCCCTCTGGGGCATCCATGGTGGATGACCATATGAGAGTAAGAGAGAGTAGACATGTAGAGAGAAAGAGAGAGAGAGAGAGAGATGGGCTTCAATAGCATAGCCCTAGAGAGCATGGTATGCCTCTCTATTTATAGAGTTTTGGATCCATGGATCTCAATCCATGGGACTCATAAAATCAATGGTTGAGATGGATTTATGATCAATCCAATGGTCAAGATTGTTGTTGGTAAAAGCCAACAACTTATGATTTAATTTAGATAAAATATATTTGACAAATCAAATGTACATCAATCCTAAAATTAAACCAATCAAATAAGGAGACAAATTCCATGGAGATCTCAATCCCATTGGAATATAGTGGACGGCCACTTATTTCCAAGTGGGGTAAGCTCATGAAATCTCATGAGATTGCATATCTCCATGAAATTCTCCATTATTTAATTCAACAACTTTTGTTGTGATTTATTCTTCAAAAATAATTCATAATTAATTTTGAAAATATTGCAATCTTTCCATTGGAAAATTTTGAATCACATTCACAACCCAAAACAAAATATAATTTACATTTTCAATTAATTACACAGTGTATCCAATACACATTAATAATTAATCACCAAATATAAATTATAATAAACTCTCTCTAATACATTATAAATCACATTTATAATATATTATGAATAATTGGATATTGCTATCTACATTATTCATATCCATGATAATTAAATAACATTTAGTCATCTTGGATCTCTTTTTCTCTTGTACCCAAATAATATGAATCACATTCACATTATTCATATCTTTGATAATCAAATCACATTTAATTATCTAAGATAACTCTCCATATAATATGAATCAAATTCATATTATTCATGATAATTAAATCACATTTAATTATCCATTTTCCCAATGCTCGGATACATATATCAACAACAGAATTATCCATGAACTCTTTCAAGGATAATGCGCTTTCTCCGTGAATACTTGGAGATAAGGACCGGGTGATTGTATTGTTCAACGTATAGTGACTTGGATATTGAGATTGCATCTTAAATCCAGATCTCGGGCCTCCTATAGATGCTTGATTAAATCAAGACCGTAAATCTAATCTTCTCATTGCATCTGAATCACATTCAGATCAATGTCCAAATTTTGGATCAAGATCAGATTACTTCTCTACTGAGAGGAGTCACTAAAATCCAGACCCGTTTCATCACTCCCTAGGAATGGAAGCGTCATGGTTATACAATCGTTTATGATCACATCACCCTCAAGTATTCCCAATACCTGTAAATCCTGCATACTGGAAGACTCAGAATAAACCCGAAGTATTAGATCAATTTTTTACCGTCTACTTCAGGGTTTTATCATTAAGTTTCTCATTTTGATCATTGGTAGTTGGTATCGATCATATACTTTCCAAAAGCTTATATCATACCTAGGTCTTGATCATATACTTTCCAAAAGTATATATCAAACCTATAAATTCAGTAAAGCTTCTAAAGTGAAACGACTGTGCATACGGAATTTGATTCTTCCCAATATCTCATTAGTGAGCTCATGTCTTCCGGTTCAGTAGTGAACCTGTATGATCCCTTTGAGAGATTGTATTACTCATATGCCCTTATATGCACACCAGCACGCCGGTGTATAGACCTTGGTTAGGTCATCAACCTATTGGTCTGCCAAATGTACAGACTCAGACATATAGTAACACAACTGTCTCCGGTCAGAGGATGCATGCCTATATCATTACAGCTTACGATATAAGACTTCGGTTATCTCGATCTCGTTAGATCAACTCTTTAACCTAACTAATGTGACACCTCTGAATATCTATTCCTATGCAGAGGACCTGAATCAAGAGGTCGGTCAGATATCAGCCTAACTTAGAAAGGATTGCCATCTCCTACTCAGGCTGGAGATCATCTCTTAATAATCATTTTACGATGCTTGATGAGTCCTCAATCTAACTCATTGAATATTCATCTAAGCACCATCCTCTATGATTCAATAATTGAATCAACAGTTGTATGATTATTAAGATGGCCATGGTACATAACCCTAATTGTACTAAGGGACCTATTATGCAAATTATGTATTCTTCATTTCAGATTAGGGAATGATATTTTCCATAACATTTATTGCATAATGGCTCGCCGTGGGCTCGCATGTCCAACAATCTCCCACTAGCCCAAAGAGCCATTAATGGGCCAATCATTTAAACCCACACTCATGTGACAATCATAGGCTATTTAGAAAATAGTTAGGTAAGCTCATTAGTCACTCTGTTATCAAGAGACTATGCCAAGTCCTTTTATGACACTTGTGTATCCCATAGTAACAGTGCTTGCATCCAATGCGAATGTTGCATCATATGCAACTAATACTCAATTTTGTTATAGTGTCCTTGACACTTTAGCTCGATAATTATTATAACCAGTATGTCCATAATCCTTATTAGAATGCCTTTATTCATGGAGATCTCTATCTCCTAAGGTATATATAGTTAAGATCCTTAAAGATCACTATCTACAAGGTCTTAAACTTTTGAAGATCAAACTTTGAGATCACTATCTCTGAGTTTCATCATCTTTGAAGATATTGTTAGTACTGCAATCAAGTGTTTTATCTCCATAGTAGGATTAGTATCGGTTTACTACTCCCGCTTCATGGCAGACATCTAGCCCTTGTACACATCATACACACATCTTCTCGTAACTGATGCACAAGGGCAAGCAGTTTGCATTCACACCCTCAACTCTTTGAGGTGCTATCCCTTTAGATAGGTAGTACCATATCTTAAGGGAAGGAAGCCTTTCTTGGAATTTTCCAGAAAATGGAATAAGTCCAAGGTGTACTACTAATGTGACGGTCCCAATATCCTCTTCTCTTTGCTTCTGAATGACTTCAGAACTATGATCTAAGAGGTATCCTTGAGATCATATCTCAAGGTATGGAACAACCAAATTATAAAATACTAATTATTATCCTTATATCATTCCAAATGATTAGAATAATATCTACATTTGGCACGATAAACACAATGGCACTCTCACTAAGCTTCACATGATTTATCAAGATTTTTATCTGAAATCATAACGTTTATAATTTCATCAAATCTTATGCTCCAACTACAAGAAGCTTATTTGAGTCCAAAGATGGAGTTCTTTAGCTTGCACACCTTGCTTTCCTCAACCATGAAGCCCTGGGGCTACTTCATATGAATATACTCAGAGAGGTATTCATAGAGGATTGCAAACTTGACTCACATCATGAAGATGTCATAGTCAAGTTGTGTAGCTATGGTTAGCGATATTCTGATGGGTTTAAACATGGTCACTGACGAGCAAGTATCATCGCAAGCAATGTCTTCTCTTCGGTGTGTTGCTCATGGCTACGAACCATGCTTTGAAGGTCTCTAACTTCTCATCTGGTTCTTTCTTTCTCTTGAAGATCCATTTACACCTTAATGGGTTTTACCCATATAGGTGGATCCTCGAGGGTCCATATACAAGACTTATATATGAAGTCTACATTAGACTTTTATTGCTAATATCCATCTTTCCATGTCATGATCCTCAGGAGTTTCATCACATGAAGTTTGATCATTTTTAGACTTAACTGACACATGGAATACATCCTCAAACTTATTTGAAGAAGTATTAGTGATTCATCTTATATTATTCTTTTAATATCTGATTTCAGGAGCCTCATTATCTTCTCAAGATTAAATGAGTTCCTTTACTTCATTTTCTTCCTGATTCTTAAGAGAGTCATCCTCTAAGAATCACATTCTCGGAGATGAGATCCTTTAAGAATCTCAAGGTCATAAAGTAGGTATACAATACCATCCTTTATTTTCCTAATGAAGTAGCACTCTCCAGTGCCAGATTCTAGCTTAATCACAAGGAACCTCATTAAGGATATATATAATGTAGTCTCTACCACATATATATATACTTGGAAACTAAGAGAAAATTATTCAAAGATTAATTATTGATCAAATCAAGTCACACATGATCTAATTATATCTCCCTACAACTCTATTGAGTTAAGGTTCATTAGGAGGATTGAGATAGGAATGATATTCACATCTCCATAAGGTATTCCTTGAATTCATCTAATAGGTACAAGCTACCTTGGTTAGATCAAATTCATTTCATCTTCCTTCAAACTTTTGTTCTAAACTAAAATTGTGAAATCTTTGAACATTTCAAAGGTTTCTAAGGTGAAGAGAAGAAATCTCATATCATACATAATCATCAATAGATATCACATATCCATAATGTTTACTATGATATAGATGATTCACATACATCAATATGTATGAGATCCTAAATACCTTGACATCTTACACCTTTCCCAAAGAAGGTGTATTGGACATTTTACTTTGAATACAATATTCATAACTATGCAAGTTTTGAAATTTTAGACATTCTAAAGTTTCATCTCTTACTTGTCCATTGATCTCATCAATAGACATATGTCTAAAACATGATGCCAGGTCATTGTCAAATGAAATTTATCCTCCTATTGATCTTTAAAGGTTTAATTTTCAGTATTAGAAATCTTAATGAACCATTCATTAAATTTTAATTTAGTTGAGTCCACTATATGTTAGATTACTATATGAAATATCTCCATCTTAACTCTCTATGATAGGTTTATTCCAGAATTAATGTTTATTTCCAACATTTAGAAATAAACTATGAGTGTATTCTAATATCCAGGTCACAGAGACATTCTCTAAGACTAAGGGCTCCCACTGAAAAATATGAAGTCTATTGATCCAATGGAAATTGTTGCAACAGTTGCATCACTTCCAACATGGATGATCATTAAACCTTATGATCAAATTTCTAATATTCTAATACAGATGCAACCAATTGCAAGCGTCATTAGAAGATAGAGATACGATTATTAGACTTTATCTTATTAAATAAGTAAGTCAATATCAATGATTATGTGTAGATTATTCTCATGTACTATCTGATTCCTTCTCTAAGGATTCTAGATAGATTTGATAGTCATACATAAACACATCAAATTATTGCAGTATTGGCATTCATCCAACTCTTTGGATGTCATATGGCAGTCACAGAAGTACAGTCAACTCATTGACTATACTTCTTACTTGGGTCCAACCCATGCTTCCACTACGCTCCCTTTATCTATAAGCAACCATTGCTCAAGACAAAGGATCTCTTATGTTAAAATAAAAAAAATTCAATATAAGAGTATTTCAAAATTTATACATGTTTCATTCAATTCATACAATATGAATATTATGAAGCTTCATGAATGACTAGAGTAACGATAGTAGAATGATGACACTCATCGTATCTACATCCATTTAAACTCTTAAAATTTGGTTCATGTAGGTACTCAAACAATTTGAATACATTATCTCCTTTAGAGCCACCATTCTGCATAATGCAGAGAACCATGTCATTCATGATTATATGTCGAGAGCACATATGTATGCCAGAACATCTTCTTAGATTTTATAAGGATTATTTGATAATTGTGATCATTATCGCCATGTTACTTCAAAAGTACATTCGATGAGATCAAGACTTATAGAGACATACAAACCCCAGGGTTTTAGTCCTATTGTCTATTTAATTATCATTCCTCATTATTACGAGGAAACTTACACATTGCAATCACATACATTATGTGTCCAATTGCCAGTACAATATCTGGATCACAGGTCCAATACATGATATTCTACTGGTTATTCTTGAGTATAACATTGAGTGGGATTAAAGAAGGATTATCTGAAATAAGAAATTTGCATAGACATATATAAATATATAATTTACTTTGATTTAGGAATTTTTATATCAAAGTTGTCTTGCCATGTCAACAATGAAAGTTCATTCCCTCAATCACTTTCAATGTAAGAGATATACTTACCATTATATCTCAAGCAAGATCTGTGATCTCCTTCCTTATCTTTATTACATCCCAATAATATGAGAACCTGAGACTCAGATAAAAAGATGCGGGAACACATTTTGCCTTGCAAGTCCAACTTGCATCTCCCAATTTGATCTTTAACACCCGGGCACACCATCCATCATTAATTGAACCAATTGTCAACATGAATACAACTCGCTATGCGCAATCTAATATCACCCCAATAATATGAGGACCCGATATTGGGTCACTACGCATACGTCCTTACTCTTTCGAGAAGAGACGAGCTCGATCCAAATGGATCATATGCAAGAGCTGTCACTTCGGACATGCATCTCCTACATACAATATCTGGCGACGGAACCCTTCGCCTTGATGGGAGACAATGGATGTCACTTTTGTGATCCTCCACCTCATATTCAAATTTCAATTAATTATCATGAATCATATTCACATAATTAATTCTTCCAAGGGAAATAATAACTCTATTCATAATAGAGTGATTTAATTTGGATATAATTAACTTAATCATAATAAGTTAATTATCAACCCAATTCAATCAACGAGCTTGAGTTTACTTGAATATATGGTATTATCTCAAAATATGTATTAATTCGAATTTTAATAATTAAAAATTTACATCATGATCTCTCAGGCATCATTCGTTCCCTACCCGTTGTCATGGCCAGTACCGGCAGGAGAGGGACGGATCGCATCCGGTGCAACCCGCTACCCCAGCGATCCCCGACTAGACACCATATCCGCCTCGGGAAAAAATAATGACGAGTCAATCATTTTGTACTTGAGATGATCATCGATTCTTCAACCAAAATTATACCATATAGTAATAATCAAAACATTTTTGATTATAAGGAAATTTGCTAGACAAATTCCCAATCCTATTCAAGCAAGGAATTTGATGATTGTGTTTCCAATTATGATCTACATCAAATTTAATCAATTTATTGGTTGAGGCCAAGTCAATTGAGGAAATAATCATCATTAAATATTTTTCAAATATTTTCCATAATTATTTAATGAAAGTAACAATTAATTTCACTAATTGATAATCACATGATTCTTAATTAGGACTATAATTTCAGCAGTGACCCCTACTTACTAAAATTAACATATCTCAATATATTTAAATACAAATTAGACAAAATCAATTTTTAAAGATTTCTAATTTGATTTAGGACAGAATCTAAGTGATATTTTACACATTTCAAGGTGGATCAAAATAGCAATTAACTCATTAATCATGTTATGATTCGTAGTTCCCGCAACAGTGAATACATGTTCATAAAAAAACCATATCTCGAACAAACTGAATCCAAATTACGTAAACTCAGATCCTATGGTTTCCTTATTTAATGGGGAAAAATCCAGATTTTCGTGCTTAAACAATTTAAACAGGGACAAAAATGATCACTAAACAGAGATGCGAAAATGAAATGCGATAAAACTTTCGCAACCCTAACGAACCCAAGTCGCCTTCGGTTTTATGGATCGTATACAAAACCGTCGACCTAAGGCTCTGATACCACTTGAAGGATATGGTATAATCCTCAAGTGCATCACGGAAGCGTGAGCGTCGTATCGAATACAACGAGGAACGACTAGTTGTACTAGTTGTTCTAGGCAGCGGAAATTAAAATCTTTTTAATGCGACGAAACCACATGATCCAAGAACACTTCTCGAATCGTTTCGTCTAAACCACAAACAAGTAATAGGATTACCTCTTGAAGCGTGGTAGTGATCAAGTTCGTAAACGAAGAGACCTTTTGTCTCAAGTTCTATTCGACGGAGGAGACGCTTGCGAGCGCGGGGATGAATCGTGTGCTTCTCGAAATCCTTGTTGATGATCCAAGAGGCGGATATCCTGATTTCAACACACGAGATCCAACGTCTTCTTCATGAGCGAGATGCACTGAAGGAGATAGAGATCCACGAGCAGACGATCGAGCAGCATAACGACGACGCTGTGGTGATGGAAACTCCCTCAAGGACATCCATGGTGGACGACCATATGAGAGTAAGAGAGAGTAGATGTGTAGAGAGAGAGATGTGTTTCAATAGCATAGCCCTAGAGAGCATGGTATGTCTCTCTATTTATAGGGTTTTGGGATCCATGGATCTCAAGCCATGGGACTCATAAAATCAATGGTTGAGATTGATTTATGATCAATCCAATGGTCAAGATTGTTGTTTGTAAAAGCCAACAACTTATTATTTAATTTATATCAAATATATTTGACAAATCAAATATACATCAATCCTAAAATTAAACCAATCAAATAAGGAGACAAATTCCATGGAGATCTCAATCCCATTGTAATATCGTGGACGGCCACTTATTTTCAAGTGGGGCAATCTCATGAAATCTCATGAGATTGCATATCTCCTTGAAATTCTCCATTATTTAATTCAACAACTTTTGTTGTCATTTATTCTTCAAAAATAATCCATAATTAATTTTGAGATCATTGCAATCTTGCCATTGGAAAATTGTGAATCACATTCACAACCCAAAACAAAATATAATTTACATTTTCAATTAATTACACAATGTGTATCCATTACACATTAATTATTAATCAACAAATGTAAATTATAATTAACTCTCTCTAATACATTATAAATCACATTTATAATGTATTATGAATAATTGTATATTGCTATCCACATTATTCATATCCATGATAATTAAATCACATTTAATCATCTTGGATCTCTTTTTCTCTTGTGCCCAAATAATATGAATCACATTTACATTATTCACATCTTTGATAATAAAATCACATTTAATTATCTAAGATAACTCTCCTTATAATATGAATCAAATTCATATTATTCATGATAATTAATCACATTTAATTATCCATTTTCTCAATGCTCGGATACATATATCAACAACAGAATTATCCATGAACTCTTTCAATGATAATGCGCTTTCTCCGTGAATACTTGGAGATAAGGACATGGTGATTGTATTGTTCCACGTATAATGGCTTGGATATTGAGATTACATCTCAAATCCATGTCTTGGGCCTCCCATAGATGCTCGATTAAATCAAAACCATAAATCTAATCTTCTCATTGCATCTGAATCGCATTCAGATTAATGTCCAACATTTGGATCAAGATTAGATTACTTCTCTACTGAGAGGAGTCACTAAAATCCAGACCCGTTTCCTCACTCCCTAGGAATGGAAGCATCATGGTTATACAATCGTTTATGATCACATCACCCTCAGGTATTCCCAATACCTGCATATCCTGCATACTGGAATACTCAGAATAAACCCGAAGTATTTGATCAACTTTATACTGTCTACTTCAAGGTTTTATCAAAAAGTTTCTCATTTTGATCATTGAGAGTTGGTATCGATCATATACTTTCCAAAAGCATATATCATACCTAGGTCTTGATCATATACTTTCCAAAAGTATATATCAAACTTACAAATTCAGTCAAGCTTCCAAAGCGAGACGACTGTGCGCACGGAATTTGATTCTTCCCAATATCTCATGAGTGAGCTCATGTCTTTCGGTTCAGTAGTGAACCTGTATGATCCCTTTGGGAGATCGTATTACTCATATGCCCTTATATGCATACCAGTGTGCTGATGTATAGACCTTGGTTAGGTCATCAACCTATTGGTTTGCTAAATGTACATACTCAGACATGTAGTAACACATTTGTCTCCGATCAGAGGATGTGTGCATATATCATGACAACATACGATATAGGACTTTGATTATCTTGATATCGTTAGATCAACTCTTTAACCTAACTAATCTGACACCTCCGAATCTCTATTCCTATGTAGAGGACCTGCATCAATAGGTCGATCAGATATCAGCCTAACAGAGAAAGGATTGCCATCTCCTAATCAGGCTGGATATCATCTTTTAATAATCATTTGATGGTGCTTGATGAGTCCTCAATCTATCTCATTAGATATTCATCTAAGCACCATCCTCTATGATTCAATAATTGAATCAACAGCTGTATGATCATTAAGATGGCCATGGTACATAACCCTAATTGTACTAAGGGACCTATTATGCAAATTATGTATTCTTCATTTCAGATTAGGGAATGATATTTGCAATAACATTTATTGCATAATGGCTCGTCGTGGTCTCGCATGTCCAACACAATCATTGTCAGATTTATATGACACATGGAATTCATCCTCAAACTCATTTGAAGAGGTATTAGTGTTTCATCGTTAATTATCCTTTCAATCTCCGATTTCAGGAGCCTCATTGTCTTCTTAAGATTAAATGAGTTCCTACACTTCATTTTCATCTTGATTCTCAAGGGAATCATACTCTAAGAATCATATCCTTAAAGATGAGATCTTTTAAGAATCTCAAGGTCATAAAGTAGGTATCAAATATCATCCTTTATTTTTATAATGAAGTAGCACTCTCTGGTGCTAGATTCCAGTTTACCAGCATGGAACCTTTTAAGGATATATTGTAGTCTCTAATACATATATATACCTGCAAACTAAGAGATAATTATGCTAAGATTAATCACTGATAAAATCATGTCACACATCATCAATTGCATCTCCCTACAACTCTCTTGAGTTTAGGTATATTAGGAGGATTGAGAGAGGAATGAAATTCATATCTCCATAAGGTATATCAGTATGTATGAGATCTTTAATACCTTGGCATCTTACACCATTCCGAGAGAAAGGTGCATTGGACATTTTTACTTTGAATGCAATATTCAAAAGAATGTAAGATTTGAGATTTTAGACATTCTAAAGTTCATCTCTTACTAGTCTATTGATCTCATCAACAAACATATGTCCAAGGTTTGATGCCAGGTCATTATCAAATGATATTCATCCTCCTATTGATCATTTAAGGTTTAATTTTCAGTATTGGAAATGTTAATGAACCATTCATTAATTTCTAATTTCATAGAGTCCTCCAGACATTAAAATACTATCTGGAATATATCCATCATAACTTTTTATGACAAGACTATTCCAGAGATCATGTCTATTTCCAACATTTAGAAATAAACTATGAATGTTTTCTAATATCTATGTAGTAGAGACATTCTCTAAGATTAAGGGCTCTCCCACTGAAATTATGAAGTCTATCTATCCAATAGAGATTATTGCAATAATTGCATCAATATCCATGTGGATGACTATTAAACCTTAAGATCAAATTTTCTAGTCTTCTAAAACATATGCAACAAATTGCATGTGTTACTAGAAAAATGAGATACAATTATTAGACTTTTGATCTTATCTAATAAGAAAGTTAATTTCAATGATTAAATGTAGATTATTTCAATGCACTATCTAGGTCCTTCTCTAAGGATCTTGATAGACTTGATAGTCATACTATCAACACATCAGCTCATTGCAGAATTGGCATTCATCCAAGTCTTTGGATATCATATGTGTAAAACCATAGAAGTACAATCAACTCTTTGACTTTTCTTCTAACTTGGGTTCGACCCATGCTTCCACTATGCTCCTTTGATCTATAGACAACCATTCTTTAAGACAAAGGTTCTCTTATGTTGAATTCAAAAGATTTCAATATAAGAGTATTTAGATATTTATATATGCTTTATTAATTCATACAATATGAATATTATGAATATTATGAATGTCTAGAGTATCGATAGTAGGATGATGACACTCATCATATCTACATACATCTTAAAGGTAGGTATTCAAACATTTTGAATACATCATCTCTTATAGAGCCACCATTCTACATAATGCAGTGAACCATGTAATTCATCATTAAATGTCGAGAGCACATATGTATGCCATAACATCTTCTTAGATTTTATAAGAATTATTTGACAATTACGATCATCATCGACATGTCACTTCAAAAGTACATTCGACGAGACATCAAGACTATAGAGACATAAAACCCCTAGGGTTGTAGACCTATGGTTTATTTAATTGTCATTCCTCATTATTAGAGGAAACATGCACATTGCAACCACATACAATATGTGTCCAACTGCAAGTAGAATATCTTGATCATGGATCCAATCCATGATATTTTACTGGTTATTATTGAGTATAGTATTGAGTGGGTTTAATGAAGGATTATCTGAAATAAGAAATTTGCATATATATATATATATACACACACACACACACACATACACACACATTTTACATTGATTTAGGAATTTTTATATCAAAGTTGTCTTGCCTTGTCAGCATTGAAAGTTCATTCCCTTAATCACTTTCAAAGCAAGAGATATTCTTACCAATATGTCTCTAGCAAGATCTCGTATCTTATTTCTTATCTTTGTCACATCCCAATAATATGAGAACCTGTAACTCGGATAAAAAGAAGCAGGAACACATTGTACCTTACAAGTCCAACTTGCATCTCTCAATTCGGTTTTTAACACCCATGCCCACCACCCCTAAGGTGATGTTGACCCATCATTAATTGAACCAACTTTCAATAGGAATACAACTTGCTATGCACAATCCAATATCGCCCCAATAATATGAGGACCCGATATTTGAGTCACTACGCATACGTCCTTACTCTTTCGAGAAGCGAAGAGCCCGATCCAAATGGATTGTATGCAGGGGCTGTCACTTCGGACATGCGTCTCCTACATACAATATCTGGTGATGGAACCCTTCGCCTTGACAGGAGACCATGGATGTCACTTATGTGATCCTCCACCTCGTATTCAAATTCTAATTAATCATTATGAATCATATTCATTATGATTAATTCTTCCAAGGGAAATAACAACTCTATTCATAATAGAGTGTTTCAATTTTAATTGGATTTTAACTAATCTAATCATATTAAATTAATGATCCAATAAATATCTAACAAACATTTTAATTGTTACTTGAAATATGGTATTATCTCAAATACGCATTATTTCGAATTTTAATAATTAAAAAAATACATCATGATCTCTCAAGAATTATCCGTTCCCTAATTGCTGTCATGGCCAGTACCGGCAGGAGTGGGACAGACCGCACATGGTGCAACCTGCTACCCCAACGCTCCCTGATTAGACACCATATCCGTCTCGGGAAAAGATAATGCCAAGTCAATCACTTTGTACGTGAGAAGATAATCAGTTTTTCAATCGAAGTTATACCATATAGTAATAATCAAGACCATTTTTATTATAAGGAAATTTGCCAGACAAATTCCAAAACCTATTAAAGCAACATGTTTATTGAGAGTTTATCAAGTAACCAAATGGTGATCTAGATCAAATCTAATCATTTATATTGGTTGAGGCAATTGTCATTTAAAGGAACAATTATCATTCAAATATTTCACAAATATTATCCATAATTATTCCAGTAAATTAACCATTTTCACAAGTTTCTTAAGTGACTATCACAAGGTTCACAATTAGGATTGCAATTTTCAGCAGTGACCCTCACTTACTAAAATTAGCATAACTCATTTATTTTAAATCCAAATTAAGCAAAATAAGTTTATAAAGTTTTCTAACTTGATTTAGAACAGAACCTACATGATTAGCATGCATTTCCAGGTGTTTTAAAACAATAATCAACTCCTTAATTATGTCATTATTCGCCAGTCCCGAAACTGTGGATATAGATTCATTAAAATTATTATATCTTGAGTTATCAGATTCCAAATCATGCAAACTCAAATCCCACGATTTCCTTAATTAATGGAAAACATTATCCGAGTGATAAGTTCATGTTTAAATATTTTAAATAGGGCCAAAAAATATCACAAGACATGACTGCGAAAATTAAAATGCTAAAATCTTCACGAACCCAAATGAGCCCAAATATTCGTAGGTTCATGGATCAAATCCAAAACCTCCGTAAACCTGGCTCTGATACCACTTGAAGGATATGGTTAGATCCTCAAGCACATCACGGAAGCAAGTGGATCGCATCGAATACGATCGGGACCGACTAGTCGCACTAGTTGCTCCGGGCAACAGAATTTAAAAATTTTAAATGATGAAACCACATGATCCAAGAACCTTTCTCGGATCGTTTCATCTAAACCTCACAATCCATGTTGATGATCCAAGCGGCATCGTATCCCTTGATCTTGTCACATGAGATCCAACATCTTCTTCATGAGCGAGATACACCGAAGGAGATGGAGATCCACAAGTAGATACTCCGGCAACATATCGACGATACTGCGACAAAGGCGAGTCTCTCAATGGCTCCATGGTGGACGGCCATAAGATAGAGAGGGAGAGAAGCACATGATGTGTATATAGAGAGAGGAAGAGAGCATTCCTTGTTGTCGTAAACTTGTATCTCGAAGAGCAAGGGGTGCCTCTTCTTATATATTGTTTTGGGAATCCATGTATCCCAATCCATGGACAACACACAATCAATGGTTAAGATTGATTTGTGTTTCCTTCAATGGCTAAGATGTTGTTGTAAAAACATAACAACAATTGATTTAATTTAAATTAATTTATATTGATAAATCAACATAATTAATCCTAATTTAATCACTTTGACTGGTCTTGGAGATAATGAGATAGAATGAGTCTATCTCCTCAAAAACTCATGACATCTCATTATCTCATGAGATCTCATTATCTCATTAGATCACCATGATTTATAACAACATTTGCTGTAAATTATTTCACAAAAATAATTCATAATTATCTTGTGAACATTGCAATCTTGTCATTGAAAAAATGTGAATCACATTCACATCCAAAACAAAATGTAAATTATATTTTCAATTAATCATCCAATGTGAATCAAATTCATATCAATAATCGATTAACAAATATAAATCACAATATGCTCTCTTTAATATATTATAAATCACATTTATAATATACCTGAATAATATGGATAGTGCTATCCACATTATTATTATCCTTGATAATCAAATCACATTTAATCATCTTGGATCTCAATTCTCATGTGCCCAAATAATGTGAATCACATTCACATTATTCACATTTTTGATAATTTAATCACATTTAATTATCTTAGATAACTCTCTTAATAATATGAATCAAATTCATATTATTCATGATAATAAAATCACATTTAATTATCCATTTTCTCAATACTCGGATACACATATCAACAATGAAATTATCCATGAACTCTTTCAAGGATAATGCGCTTTCTCCACGGATACTTGGAGATAAGGACAGGGCGATTTTATTGTTCCACGTATAGTGACATGGATATTGAGATCACATCTCAAATCCAGATCTTGCGTAACTCCCATAGATGCTTGATTAAATCAAGACCGTAAATCTTATCCTCTCATTACATCTGAATCACATTCATATCAATGTCCAACATTTGGACTAAGATCAGATTACTTCTCCATGAGAGGGTTCACTAAAATCCAGACATGTTTCATCACTCCCTCGAAATGGAAGCGTCATGGTTATACAATCGTTTATGATCACATCAAGCCTCTATGATTCAATAATTGAATCAGCAGTTGTATGATCATCAAGATGGACATGGTACATAACCCTCATTGTACTAAGGGACCTATTATGCAAATTAGTTATTCTTCATGTCAGATCAGGGAACGATATTCGCAATAACATTTATTGCAAAATGGCTCGCCGTGGGCTCGCATGTCCAACATGTATATATACAAATATATTGCCCCCTGCACATAGCTTGAACTATGTCCTCATGGTGATCAAAGAAAAATAAATGAAGACATAACTCGTGCAGAGAATAAAAGAATCTAAAGAATAATTCAATGAAAATTTGAGAAGTCGATCATCCCCCTGATGAATCTGCATTTCATCATCTTTATTCAATTATTTTAGCTTAAAATCCCTTATAAAATATACGCATATAATATTAACCCCATATTCTTATTAACTTGCATCTGTGTGTAAATATTGGACACTTATTACTATTTTAACCTAAAAAATAAATAAAGAAAGAAAGGAAAAAAAGAAAAAAAAAGAGAAGACTGTATATATGTATTAGATACAGGCTGACCCGAATACTGAGAGACGGTCAAGACATGACCTCATTGACCTGGAATAAAGTAGAGGGAGACAAGGTCCTTAATCAGAAAATCCAAAAAAAAAGTGTGATGTGTATTTGTCTGCTTACACTATTTTATTTGTACATAAATTGACCTCAAACTTAATAATTTTCAAAACAAAACTTGTAAATAAAAATGTTTTCTAAATAATAAAAATATTTACATAATAAAATCATGTACAAAACAAAAGTAACCACATTCAGAAAAAAGTCATAAAGCGATAAATAAAAGTTCAATTCCGGCTCCATATGAACTCAAATTGAAGCAAACTGACTTCCATTTTATTCTAAATTAAATTATCCTCAAAATGGTTGTGATTTCATAATTTTTGAAGTTACGGTTGAAAAGTCAGTTTTCTGGGCGGTTTGTGCAATTTTACATTTATTTGTACATATTGTATTTGTAAATATTTGTCAATATTTTTACTAATTATTTAAAATAAAAATAAAAAATTAATAATAATTTTAAAAAAGAAAAACCTAATTTCGTTATTTAACTATGTATATAATGTACCATATTTATATAGTATATATATAGTTGATATTCTTAAATAACCCTCATAAAAATAAAAAAATTAACATTTATTATTCAATTTAATAAAGTGATGAAAATATAAAAAAATTAATTTTTGTAAATAGTTTTAACACTAATTTCTTTTTTATCTTTATCTCATTTCAAATTCTTTCTTATCTCTTTATCTCCATTCAATTTTTAAATCCGAATCCAATTTCAAATTCAATTAATCCTCTAATTAATTGGCTCATGCTCTCTCATTCTCACTTGATCAATAATTAGTGATAGGAGCATATTTTCCGAGAGCTATCTTATCATTGAAGGGAGCCTAGCCTCCTAGCTATCTGATGACAGCGAGTCGGCCTTCGTTGAGGCGATCACGGTCTTTTCCGCTCCTAAGGTGAGATCCATTTTCTCTTGTTATTTTTAAGGTAGGTTAATCTTAGTCTCATTTTCGCACCTTTAATTTTAGCGTCATTTTTCTTAATTCGTAGATTTTAATCGTAGTCAACCATTCCTCAAAAATTGTAAATCCGACTTGATTTTTCATATCACACTCTCGATCTCTCCACGTTTACGTTCTATCTCACATAATATACCAACTCCGACCACGTACGGTCCGCCGTAGATCCAGATCCATTCCTTTTTTTGTCGGATCCCCATTCACATATTCTTTTTTGATTTTGAGATTGAGCCACCGTGCTCGCGTCCTAATTTTTTCATAAAAAAATAAAAAAATACATAGTTTTTTTCTCTTCTAACATTTTTTTGCAGGAAAAAAATCAAAATAAAATTATAATAAAATAAAAGAATTTCATTTCTGTTTTTACAATGAAAATAAATGATGCAATGTTATTTGATTTTATTTTCTCTTTCTCAGTTTCTATTTATAACACACACACAAAATATAAAAAAATTAAAAAAAATACAGATTCTGTTTAAAAAAAAAATAAAAAAGTTAAAAATATTTCAAAAAAATCTTACAGTTTCCCTACCTGTCTAAAAAAAAATACACACGACGAGCGTCGCCTCTCATTTCACAGCGATGCCCGCCACCCCACTCCACCGACTACCTCTTCAGCCTGCGGTAGCCTGCTCCGTCGCTTGGAGTAGGGCGTGTGTTGCCCCTCCTCCTCCTAGACTGCGTGCCCGCCTGGAGGCCCACCATCGTCGTAGAATTGCCGGGAGCTTCTTCAGAGGAGGAGAGCCACCGCTCCACCATCCATCTACGAATGAGGGCATCCTTCACCACCCCCCCCACCGCTGCAGGTCTCCACGGCACATCCCAGCCACCTGCGTGAGCGGTAGGAGATCCGCCGTCAGCTGATCGCCGATGCCCATCTGACTCCTCCACATGCGCAAGCCGCTAGTGGACACCACCAACCACCCCCTTTTGCATGGGTCACCCGCCACGCTAGTGAACATCATCAACGCCCACGAGACCCGCCGCCCGTACGCCGCATGGAAAAGAAGTGTGCGACGACGCCCCTTCCCTTTTGGCTTGTGTTTGAAGGAACAAAGAATAGAAAGAAACCCTACGGGAGGATAAAAAATTTGGCCAAATTATAATCATACCTCTTACGTTGATCAAAATTGCAAAGAAAAGCTCTACCTCTAGATTAAAGCATATATGTTTGGGCAAATTGCGTAAGAGCCCCCAGACTTCTTGCATATTACAAAGAGGCCCCTGCTAGAGACAGTCACGCAACACATGCTTTTCATTATGTAAATTGTGAAATTGTACTGCTATTTTTTTGTTATAGTTTGATGCACAAACAATAAATATTTTCAACTCATCACTTCATTACCAAACTTGATTTTACACGATCATTTCATTGAAATAATTTTTTTGTTCGTCAATATATTCCCCAAAAATCAAGTTAGAATCATTTGTGTGTATCTTCATCGTATAAAAATTTCATTGTATTTTATTTTCATTTTTTATCATTAAAAAATAAAAAACATGACATTTTCCCTTGTTTGAACTTTGAAAAATCCTAAAAATTTGAATATTGCTTAAAAAATTCCAAAAAATTGGATTAATTCTCTTTTGTTGTGTTTTAATTTCTTGCAAATTTACACATTAATTATTTATGAAATCCAAAAAAATATAAAATACTAAAAATCTTAAAAAAATCATATTAAATCGTAGAAAAAGCAAACAAATTTGATTTCATTCTTGTTTATAGATAATTTCATCTAGTTTTTTCAGAAAAATAATTTTCGCAATTTTTTATTCCATTTAATATTTTTAAAATACAAAAAGTCCTATTTATTCACTTTTTGCATTTCCCTTTATTTTTATTCATTTAAAAATCCTAAAAAATCTAAAATTCTCTAAAAAATTACAAAAATAGTAAAAAAGTCATAAAAACACCAAAAAATTATTTTAACATTTTGAGCATTTTTGTTATATTTGAAAAATCCAAAGAAAATGTATTTCATTTGTGCATGATATTATTTTGAAAATCATATTTTTGAAAACTAAAAAAATGCAAAATTAAAATGATCAAAAAATCTAAAATTAACAAATAAAAAGAAAAAAATAAAAAGGTGAAAATTTCACAAAACCAAGGTAGCTTGCATTTGAGATTCGCTTTTTCTTCTAATTGATTTTTTTCTGATTAATTGAATAACCATTGGGAATTGTAGCCAACCTGAGTTTGTTCCTGATCCTATAAAGGTAAATAAGTAGCAAAAGATTTCTCTTGCATCATTATTCTTGTAATTAATAATTATTTGCTTGAGAAAAAAATAATTTCTTCGCAGGATATTTGGGTTGCAACGACCACTACGCATTTTTTTCATCAATAATTTAAAATCTCAAAAATCATGTTGAACAAAATGGTGTCGTTGCTGGGGAGGCATGGCGAGGGTAGTAAGGTTTCTCTTTTGACGTGTATTCTTGGTTGTATATATTTGTTTATATTTTTCCAAATTCATTCCATTATTCATATTCACTATATTTATTTCATTTTTCTTGGTCATATTTGATAATTGTGTTTCATACACATTCTCTCTTCTCTTTTTCTTGCGAGGGCTCACGAAGTGTTGGAAGCGATTGAAGGGGGCTTGATTCTTTATCGAGCCGCATGATAGCTTGAGAGGAGGAGAAGAAGAATTGAAGGAGACCAAGCAAAAAAAAAGATTTTTTAAAATTTATTTCTAGCATTTGAACCATTGTAAACGGGCATTCATTTATTGTGAGGTATGTTTTGCCAAGTGCTAGTGCACTTGGGGGACCTCATCGGTTTTGTTTTCATCGCCTTATTTTTCTATATTTCATGTGGATTTCATGAGCTACCTATTGATTGATTTCATTAATTTGCTTGAGATAGATAATTAATTAGGTCTAAAAACACTAAACAAGAATTTCTGTACCTATAGAATAGAGCGTAATTGGACTTAGTCAAATTAACCGGTTCTTGTCCATTAATAGAATCTATTGTTAGGATGGTTCACTTGCATTTGCATATTGGTTAGTTTATTTTTCTGTATTTAAATTCTGCGCAGATCTCCCTGCATGTCTAGTGCTGGCGATAAGGTACGCATCTCTAACTCATGCATGCACCATTGTGTTTACTTGTGCATTGGCATTTCTGATCCCCTTCCTAGTTTTCACTCACATAAGTTAAAAAGGAAATTGGACACTGGGTAGGTGATTCATTGAAAATATTCAAACAGAGTGATAACTGTCTAAAATTCGAGGCTGCTAAAGAAAACTCGACCCTAAAATAAACATAAGGAAAAATCATTGTTTTGGGGAGAGTAACCCCTGCCTTGTTTGATTTATCTGTAGCGAGAGAGCGACCAACATACTAGGATAGAACCACTCCCAAACTCTCTTCAGAGAACCGTCTTGTGATTAGTTGTTCTCCAGTGAGGACTTCACCGGGTAGCCAGTAATCGGTCCAGGATTTCCTTAGCAGAGTGGACATATCGGTATCTGGTAAATGGTTTGCACCCATATTGGTTGGAAAAAACTAGTTGTGAGATTGGGAGAGTATCCCAGGAGCATTGGATTCTTAACAGCTCTCATTAACGATTCAGATGGATTGTATTTCCACCAAACTCTAAAAATTGACAAGATAATTGACCCTTTGAGATCACTTTGAGAGATGCGATTCTCAAGATGAGATAGGAAAGAGAAGATAGGAGAGAGGAGGATAGAAACAACCCTGGAGGTGGGAATGGGGGAGAAGAGCTTAACATAGAACATGGGTCTAAGCCTACATTAAAGGATGCTTATAATCCAGGGGCAAGACAGACAAATTCTTAGATATAAATCCCTACGATTCATGGGAGTTTCGAGCTTAAGACTAGTATCTTACCTCTTCTCCCAAATATTCCATGGAAATATTAATGAAGAACCTTATATACATCTACAGCAGTTCCATTGCATTTGTGGAAGAGTGCACTACCCAAATGTCCCATTAGAGGTATTGTAAATGATCGCCTTCCCATTCAGTGTGATGGACAAAGCTTTATATTGGTTAAATCACTTGGGGAAGGTTGTCACTACTTGGGAAGAGTTGAGGTCCACATTTCTAAACAAATATTACCCGCTCGGATGACTCAACCAAATGCGATCCTTGATTACTAATTTCTCCCAGATGCCCCAGGATCCTATTCACGAGGCATGGGAAAGATTCAAAGATCTGAATGAGAAGTACCCCCATCATGATATTCCTAAGACCAACCTTGTACAAAATTTCTTTAGGGGTTTAAACATAGAGAATCAAAAGCTGGTGGATGCATCTTATAGGGGGAGCCACTTCAACAAGGATGAGGATGTCCTCTATCAAATTTTTGAGAAGATGGCAGAGAGTTCAACAGCTCTTTCTTCTTCATGTGCTTTTTAGAAGCGCCCTGTCACCTCCCTTGCAGTACCCCACAAGGCTGTCAATATAACAGCAAAACATGAAGTGGATAAGGTGGATAGAGCTGACATAACCATTATTGGAAACCACCTATCCAATGTGGACATTATTGAGAAACGATCTAATATGCTTGAGAAGTTTCAAGCAATCGAGCAGAGGACGAAGAACATGGATAAGCTGGATGAGATAACAAAGCACCTGGATCTTCTTGTGAGTAAGATCAATGTAGTTCATAGTTTGAGTGCAACAATTTATACCTCTACTAGGGAGCAGATTTCTTCAACCCAGCATAGTAGTGGAGGACCACGCACAGTTCACCATGTCTACTACGTGCAGACACCTGATCAGGTTTAGCAGCATTCCCATCAGATAGTTCCATACCAACAAGAATTAGCCTACATTCTTGAGTAGCAGTCTCCACCTCCACCAGTCATTCAGGAGGTGAACGACATATGGTTTGACTGTGAGCAAAACCAGACCATCCGTCAGAGCAAGGCTACTTGGGTTTACAGTAGGGTTAGAGACCCGCCCACCAGTTTCAGGGAGGCAGACAACAACAGTACCAGCACCAGTAGTTCCAGCATCACTATCAGTCTCCACCACAGTTTCAAAACTAGAGATAAGGAAAGCCACAACAACAGTCTATGTATTTTCCTCATCCTAATCAGCAACAGACTGCATATCATCGACAATATCCTCCTCCACCACCTCATTATCAGAGTCTGTATGGTTACCAACATACCCTGTATTATCAGTCTTAGTGACAACAAGTCAATGAGCAACCTAAGGCCCCTTCAGTCAACCCAACACTGGACCAACATGGATTGCTCATGAAGAACATGAACGAACTGACTCAATGGATCGATGACCTGACCACCACCAAGACACTGATTCCATCACAGGTCGAAGCCAACCCCAACAACTTCAGATGCAAAGAGCAGGTCGCCAATAGCCCACCCACCCCCGAGATAGGTATGTCCCTTGATTTTACATGTTTATCTGATGCCATTCATCTCAAAAGCAGTAGGAGATTGCAGCTGCCTACGTAGCAGTTGGGGTTGGGAGATCGAACCACTGAGAGATCATCATCTTCTACATCATCTCCTTCACCATCAATCGAGAGGACCAGTGTAGTAGAACCCAAGTCTGGAGTTTCACCACCATCACCACCACCTTCATCAGGTAGATGATCACCATCAGCAAGGGAGAATATACCAGTTGCAGATTCTTCCTCTTAACCAGCAGAAACATCCCGTTCTATTTTAGATTCTGTTTTTCCTTGATCTAGTTTAGACAACACTATACGGTCTAATTCTAGTTGTCCTTTTGTACATGAGGATTCTATTTTGAATAATGGAAATGAACATTTGAATGTTTACTCTAATTTTGTGCCATTTCCTTCTGCTCTCAAATCTAAGATAATTCAAAAATTAGAAAGAGTCCTATTTGATCCTAGAGCGGTTGAGATCTTACATAATATCTTTTTAAATATGCCATTTCCTAAGGTCGTGGAATAAATGCCTACAGTAAAAAAGGGAATGAAAGAGGCATGCACACAAAAGCATCAACCAAGGCAGAACAAACGAAAGGAAATAAAGAAACACATCTTGACCATAGCCACAGTTCATGCAATCAATAACCTCCCACCTAAAAAGAAAGACAAGGGAGTACCTCACATTCTTTGCCATATCTTTGATCAAGAATTTGATCGTACTCTTCTCGATAGCGGTTCCTCTATTATTCTCATGATTTCCTCTTTACTAACTGAATTTCAATTAGGACCTCTTAAAGCAACCTGGATGATCCTTCAATTTGTTGATAGATCGATAAAGAGGCCAAGAGGCATTTTAGAGGATGTTATTGTAACGGTGTAGGGAATGAAATTCCCTATTGATTTTGTCGTCATGGATATGGACACACATGCACCATTACTCCATACCCCAATCATACTAGGTCGACCGTTTCTCTGAAGTGCCGAAGCAACAATTTATTACGGTACTGGAGAGATCATCTTTCACTCTACCAGTGACAAGGTGAAAATTGAGACGATCTGTGATCCTAAAACATCACCGCCACCAGCAGCAGCAGATGATACAGAGAAAGTTATATCAGATCCAGATGGCTATGATTTTCTTGCTGAATTCAAAGAGACAGATCTTTCTACTTATTTTATAGATACCAAGGAGTCCTTTTTCCAAAAGGACTTTATGGAAAGCATAGTCGACATGAGTTCCCTTGGTGGTCCAATTGAGCTAGTTGTTGATGGGTAGTTTGAACTATTTTTTGGGGATCAATTTGAGTCTTCTATGGTACAGATATCTAAGTCATTTGTTGAATTTCCTGAATTATGCACAAATAAGAGATATCTTTCTGAGATTATTGTAGAGATATCTGAACCATTAGTTGAGAAGAATTCTGAACACCCTGATGAGCCCCTCCTTTCTGAGCGGAGATCATTCATTGTAGATCTATCAGATATTCTATTTGTTGAGTCGTCAGTAGGCAAGGTGGATAGTCCACAGAGTATAGATCATATACCGTCTACCATTACGGTATCAGAGGTTATTGTAGAGTATATTCAGATCCCACCTGAGCTCAAGGTTTTAACATCAATGTTGAAATATGCCTTCTTTGAGGGCCCCTCCCCAAATGTTTCCGGTCATCCTCAGCTCGTTGTTGACAACTGAACAAGAATCTCGCGTACTGGAGGTTCTTTAGAGAAACCGCAAGGCCATAGGATTGGAATATCTCGGATCTCCGTGGGATTAATCCAGCTTTGTGCCCGCATCATATCTACATAGAGGATGACTGGCAAACCCTCCCATGAATGTCAGCACCGCCTAAATCCATATCTAAGGGAGGTTGTCATGAAGAAGATTAGAAAATGGTGTGATGCTGGCTTTGTATATCCCATTTCAGATTTTAAGTGGGTCAGCCCTTTAAATGTGGTCCCAAAGAAATCCAGGATTACGATCGTAAAGAATGACTAAGGCGAGGAGATTCCTACCCAGGTACCTACTTCATGGCTTGTCTGTGTAGATTACCGACAGGTGAACTCAGCTACCAAAAAGGATCACTTTTCGCTGCCCTTTATTGATCAGATTATTGAGAGATCAGCAGGGAAAGAGTTCTTTTGCTTCATGGATGGGTACGAGGGATATAACTAGGTTGCTATCGCTCCTGAGGATCAAGCGAAAATTACTTTAACTTATCTGTTTGGCACCTATGCCATTAGACGGATGCCATTTGGATTGTGTAACTCCCCCGCTACATTCCAAAGGTGTATGTTGGTCGTTTTTGCCGACATAGTGGGTAGTTTCCTTGAGGTCTTCATGGACGATTTCTCGGTCTACGGGGATAGTTTTGAAATATGTCTTGCATATTTAGACTGAGTTCTTCAATGTTGCTGTGAGGTAAACCTAGTTCTATCGTGGGAGAAGATTCACTTTATGGTGACTAATGGGATTGTATTGGGTCATGTCATCTCCAAACATGGTACGAAGGTTGACCCGGCTAAGATTGATGTGATTTCCAAGTTAGAGCCACCGCATAATTTGAAGCAATTGAGTTCATTTCTGGGACATGTAGGATTCTATAAACGATTCATAAAGGACTTCAACAAGATCGTCAGACCTTTGATCGAGCTTCTATGTAAGGAGAGTGAGTTTGTTATCAGTGAGAAAGTCCTACTTGCATTCACTCAGATGAAAGAAATGGTTACTAGTGCTCATGTCTTAAAGCCACCTGATTGGTCTCTTCCTTTCAAGATCATGACAGACACCTCAGATTTCGTAGTTGGAGCTATTTTAGGACAGAGAAGGGATGGGATATCATTTGCTATACACTATGATAGCAAGACTCTGGATGAAGTACAACGAAATTATACAATTACAAAAAGGAGATGTTAACGGTTGTGTTTGCGCTAGAGAAGTTCATATCTTACCACATCGATTCACATGTTATTGTATACATGCACCACACTGCCATACGATAATTGTAGGAAACGAAGGATGACAAACCACACCTTATCAGATGGATCCTTCTTCTCTAGGATTTGATTTAGAGATTTGAGATAAACTTGGAGTGGAAAATATTGTGGCAGATCACCTTTCTCATATCATGGATGAAGAGACCTCTTAGCAGAACATGATCCCTATTTTCGAAACCTTTCCAGATGAGTCTATTTTGTCTGTGAACTCACTCCCATGGTATGCTGATATTGTAGACTATCTTGTCTCCAGGAAAGTTCCACAAGATTGGCCGAAGTACAAAGTAGACAGATTTCTATCAGAGATTCATTATTACTAGTGGGAGGATCCGTACCTATTTCACGAGGGTACGGATTGTATCTGGAGAAGATGCATTCCTAAGAAGGAACACACCGGTGTACTTGAGCATTATCACAGACTAGAATCTGGTAGACATCATCCGGGGAAACGTACGGCAACAAAGGTTTTACAGAGTGGCATATGGTGGCCCACATTATTTAAGGATGTTATAGAGTATGTTCGAGGTTGCATTGACTGTCAGAAAATGTGAGGAATCGTTGGTTCCAAAGATACCGTGCCCCTAAGATACTTATAGACTTCTGATTTTTTGATGCTTGGGGCATAGACTTCATGGGCCCATTTCCTATCAGTCAGAAATTTCAGTACATCTTGCTCGTTGTGGATTATGCCAGTCCATAGGTGGAGGATATCCCCACCTGAGCCACAGATAGTCGCACAGTGTGTTCCTTTCTCAAGTACCACATTATTGCACGGTTTGGGATTCCCAAAATACCGATTTCAGTTGGGGGAAGCCATTTCATTAATAGAGAAGTAAAGAACCTAGTGAAGGAGTATGCCACTGAGCATAGAGTTGTGTCTCGTTACCACCCTCAAACTAATGGCTTAGCAAAAATTTCCAATAGGGAGATAAAGATGATATTGCAAAAACTTATTTAAAGATAGGAAGAACTAGTCCCATATGCTTGATTCGGTTCTACTGGCTTATCGGACAACGTACAAGTCTTCTTTTGGTATGTCTCCCTACAGATTGGTGTATGAAAAGCCTTGTCACCTGCTAGTGGAATTAATTCACAAATCTTTATGGGCCTTCCATGTATGCAATCTTCATTATGAGAAGGCGGGAAAGAACAGGAAGTTTGAATTGAATATATTACTGGAATTCTGATACGTTGCATATGATAACTCGCTCATGTATAAGGAGAAAACCAAGCTTTGGCACGATAAACACATTTGAAGGAAGTCTTTCTCTCCTGATTAGAAAGTTTGGTTATTTGATGCTAAGTTGAAGTTGTTTATAGGAAAACTGTAAAGCAAATGGTCAGGACCGTTCATCGTGAGAGCTTTGCGTGACAATGGGAGTATTGTCATATTTGGTTTGTCTTCTGATGCACAGCCATTTGTTGTGAACGGACAGTTGCCGAAGCCATATATAGATCATGATACATTCCTGTTCGTCGTTGATTCTCTATTTGTGGTATGAGATGATGATCTATTGATTCCATCTTCTGCATCTGATATATGAGCTGACAGCCTTTTGTATATCCTTTTGTTTCCTTCTTTTTTCTTCCGTTTTATCATTCACCCCTTTTCCTTGTGTGTATATATGCTATACTTAGGATGTACTTTACCCTAAGTACAAGGGGGGTGAATGATTTGTGTTGTTCATATTCGTCCTGTTCATCACTACTGTTGTTGCCTAAACTTAAGGATACTCTACCCAAAGTATAGGGGTGTGATGTTGTTCATATCATCTTTTTTGTGTTTTTTCGTTGAGCCCGTACATTCTATACATCGGTTTTCCCCTTTTGTACAGTCTTCTATACTTAGGATTACTTGATCATAAGTATAGGGTGGATCACCGACTTCTATTCTTTTCATTTTCACTTCGAGTCGTTGTATCATAGGAGTTTTTTCACTTTTCTATACTTAGCACGAGTTATGTCTTCCTTTGCCGCTCTCTTATCACTATGAGGACATAGTTCGAGCTAAGTATAGGAGGTTATCATATATAGTGTATATATACTTTAGACATAACTCGTACTCAAAAATATAATTATTTTTGGGGATATGTATATAATTCATAAAATCCACTTGTGTGTGTATAGACTTTGATCACCTTAAAAATAAAACAATATAAAACAAAACAACAAAACAACAAAAAAACAAAAAATAAAAAAATGTATAAATAAAAAACCAAAGAAAACAAAAAAATAAAAAAACCCAAAAAACAATAAAACTCTTGTATATACTTGTATATATTTTACTAACCTTTTTCCCTTAAAACTATTTTCACATGTGCATCACTTTTTTCTTTCTTTCAAAAATATATAAGAAGTTCAAAACTAGAAAATTGTTTCAAAAAAATCTTTCTTTTTGCAGTGTACATAGTTCTTACATTTGCATGTGCAGTTTTCAGGATAGTATTGACATTTAAACTAAGTCTAGAATAAAATCGAAGAATGGAGCTTAGTTGGGCCTTAATCCACTAATTTCAGAGGATCCATATAAGAATTGGAGTTAACACATTTCAGGTCCTAGTGACTTAATTCTTTGAGTCCATAAGACTATGTTCACATGTCATCTTGATTAGTCTAAGTATACCATTTAACAACCCACACATGATTCTTTCGGACAATGGCTTATCTTGGACAAGCACTCTACATGTAGCTCTTCGTGGAGGATGTAGTGAGGAGGCAGAATCATTTGTCTTAGAGTAGCATACGAAGGTAGTGCTTCTAGGCGGAACCTCTCGTCTTCCTCTAGAGATGGTTGTGCATCTCAACCTAATATAGTAGCATTGAGGTCTAAAGATAGGATGTTGTAGGGTTGCAATAATGCTTCAAGAGAGGGATAGTATACTACCTCAAGAGGAAAAACTCCTTATGTACATGCTATACCTTGTATATATTTTCAAAAAAAGAGAGAAAAAATGCAGTATCTCCAAAAGTGGACATGTCTAATTGAAAAGAAAAATGTATGCCGGAGTGTATATGAAAGGATAAAGAAAAAAGAAAATAATAAGAGCTTCAAAGTAAAATTTTTGTAAGCTTGCAGTTGGATGACTTGGCTACACTGGTCATGCATCCAAGTATAGGTAGCTACATTGGTTACCATCCATTGTTTTCTCCATCTCCTCTTCTTGAGCTGGTTGTACTTGATCTTAGAAGGGAATATCTTCGCTCCTCAAATGAAAGAGTTCCTAGATCGGGGGACTAGAGTTACCTTGTTGAGGGAGGCTATTTCTTTTCTACTAGAGCTATATTTTATTTACACCATACAAGTAAAGATTCATAGTCATAAGAATTTGTGTTGTTTTGATCTGACTGTTGAGGTGACCTGAATAGGAGTCTTGTGGAACATAGAGGCTGCTAGGTTTTAAATCCATTTCCCATTAAGGTTCTGCCACACTAATAATTCAAAGGTCTGATAGTGCTCCATACTACAATTTTATGAAGATAAGCTTAATACTCAATATTGTCTTAATTTATTTATTTTCCCTTTCTTTTTCTTTTATTCAATTATTCTTTCAAATAAGTGTCTGCTAATGGACTAGCAAAGGTAAAGCATAGGGGGATGACGAATCTGCATTCCATCATCTGTATTCATTTATTTTAGCTTACAATCCCTTATAAAACACATGTATATAATACTAACCCTATATTCTTACTAACTTGCATCTGTGTGTAAATATTGTACACTTATTACTATCTTAACTTAAAATAATTAAATAAAGAAAGGAAAAATAAAGAAAAGAAAAAAAGAGAGAAGATTGTATATATGTAATCGATACAAGGTGACCCGAACCTCGAGAGAAGGTCAAGACATGACCTGATCGATCAGGAATAAAGTGCGGGGAGATAGAGCCCTTAATCAGAAAATAAAAAAATGTATTTTGTGTATTTGCATACTTGTACTATTTTATTTATACATAAATTGACCTAAAACTAAACAATGTTAAAAAAAAGCTGTCAATAATTTTTTTTCTAAATAATAAAAATGTTTCAAAATAAAATCATTTATAGAATAAAAGTAAACACATCTGGAAAAAGCCATAAAGCGATAATTGAAAGACCAGTTCCGGCTCCATATGAACTTAAATTTAACCAAACTCACTTCCCATGTATTCCAAATAAAATTATCTTTAAAATAGTTGTGATTTAATAATTTTTTGTGTTATGGTTGAAAAGTCAGATTTCTGGGTGGTTTGTGCAATTTTACCATTTATTTGTACATATTGTATTTTTAAACATTTGTAAATATTTTTACTAATTATTTTAAAAAAAATAAAAAAAATTAAAAATTTTAAAACAAAAAAACTAATTTCCTTATTTAATTATGTATATAATGTACCATATTTATATATTATATGTATATAGTTGATATTCATAAATAAACCTCATAAAAAATTAAAAAAACATTTATTGTTCAATTTAATAAAGTGATGAAAATACAAAAAAAAATTGTGAATAATTTTAAAACTAATTTCTTTTTTATCTTTATCTCATTTCAAATTCTTTTTTATCTCTTTAACTCCATTCAATTCTTAATTTCGAATTCAAATTCAATTAGTCCTCTATTTAATTGGTTCCTCCTTCCTCATTCTCATTTGATCAATCTTTGGTGAGAGGACCCTATTCTCCGAGAGTTATCATGTCACAGATGGGTGCTTAGCCTCTGAGCCATCCGGTAACAGTGAGTCAGCCTTCGTCGAGGTGATCACAGTCTTTTATGTTCCTAAGGCGAGATCCATTTTCTATCGTTATTTTTAACCTAGGATAATCTTAGTCTCATTTTTGTAATTTCATCATCATTTTTCTTAATTCGTAGATTTTAATCATAGTCAATCATTCCTCAAAAATTCTAAATCCTACTCGATTTTCATCTCACACTCCCGATCTCTCCACATCCACGTTCTATCTCACATAATATACCAACTCCGACCGCATACGGTGGCCGGAGGTCCGTATCCATTCCTCATTTTTCACCGGATCCCTGTTCACATATTATGTTTTAATTTTAGGATTGAGCCATCATGCTCGCGTCCAAAAATCTAATCTAACATTTGTTTTACAGGAAAAAAATTCAATAATAATAATAATAAAATTTTGTTTCTAATTTTACAAAAAAAACTAACTTTTGCAGTGTTATTTTTTTTCTCTTTCTCAGTTTTTGTTTATAACACAAAAAATATATTTTTTTTTAAAAAAAGATTATATTTTAAAAAAATAAAAAATATTACAAAAAATCCTTTCAGCTTCCATGCTTGTTTAGAAAATATAAAAAATAAAAAATATGCATACTGCAGGCGCCGCCGCTCATTCCATCAACGACGCCTATTGCCCCACTCTGTCGGTCGTCTCTACCGCCCCCGACAGCCTGCTCCGCCACACGTGGCAACCTGCTCCGTCGCATGGAGCAGGGCATGTGTTGTCCCTCCTCCTCCACCTAGCCCGTGCGCCCGCCTGGAAGCCCACCATCATCGCAGAACAACTACGAGCTTCTTCAGAGGAGGAGAGATGCCGCTCTGCCAGCCATATGCGGCACAGGGCATCCTTCGTCGCCCCCTCCATTGCAGGTCCCCACCACACATCCTAGCCGCCTACGCGAGCGGTAGGAGCTCCGCCATCAGCCGATCGGCGATGCCCATCAGACTTCTCCACCAGCACAAGCCACCAGTAAACACTACCGACCACCCCCCTTTCACGCGGGTCGCCCACCATGCTAGTGAACACCGCCGACGCCCACAAGACCCGTCGCCCGTACATCGCGTGGAGAAGAAGTGTGCAACGACGCCCCTGCCCTTTTGGCTTGCGTTTGAAGGAACAAAGAACAAAAAGAAACCCTACGGGAGGATAAGAAATTTGGCCAAATTACAATCATACCTCCTGCGTTGATCAAAATTGCAAAGAAAAAATCTACCTCCAGATTAAAGCATATATTTTTGGGCAAATTGCGTACAACCCCCGGACTTTTTACATATTACAAAAAGGCCACTGCTAGAGACAGTCATATGCAACGCATGCTTTTCATTGGGTAAATTTTGAAATTATCCTGTTGTTTTTATGTTATAGTTTGATGCACAAGTAATAAATATTTTCAACTTAGTCCTTCATTTCCAGACTTGATTTTGTATGATCTTTTCATTAAAACAAATATTTGTGTTCGTCAATAAATTCCTCAAAAATCAAATTAGACTCGCGTTGTGTGCATCTTCGTTGTATAAAAAATTCATTGCATTTTATTTATATTTTTTATTATTAAAAAATCAAAAACATGGCATTTTTCCCTATTTGAACTTTGAAAAATCATAAAAAATCGAATATTGCTTAAAAAATTCCAAAAAAATAGATTCTCTCTTTTGGTGTGTTTTAATTTCTATGCAAATTTCACGTATTAATTATTTATAAAACCCAAAAATTTACAAAATACTAAACCAAAAAAATCATATAAAATTGTAGAAAATAAAAAATGTGATTTCAGTTCCTATTTATAGATTATTTCCTCTAATTTTTTCAGAAAAACAATTTTCGCAATTTTTGATTTCATTTAATAATTTTAAATAATGAAATAATCCTGCTTTTTCGTTGTTTGCATTTTCCATTGTTTTTATTCATTTTTAAAATCATAAAAAATCTGAAATCTCTAAAAAAATTACAAAAATAGTAAAAAATCATAAAAATACAAAAATATTTTATTTGAACATTTTTTAAGCGTTGTTGTTATATTTGAAAAATAAAAAAATGAATTTCTTTTATGCATGAAATTGTTTAGAAAATCATATTTTTAGAAATTAAAAACATGAAAAATTAAAATCACTTAAAATTTGAAAATTAGAAAAAAATATAGAAATAAAAAATTTTAAAAAAAATAAAAAGCCGATAATTTCATAAAAACCAACGTAGTTTACATTTGTGATTCCCTTTTTCTTTAATTGATTTTTTCAATTAATTGAATAACCCTCGGGAATTGTAGCATACCTGAGTTCGATCCTGTTGCTATACAGGAAAATAAGTAGCAAAAAGATTTCTCTCACTTCATTATTATTGTAATAATAATTTTTGGCTTGAGAAAAAATAAAATTTTTTTTGCCGGATATTTGGGTTGCAACGACAACTACACATTTATTTTCATGAATAATTTAAAACCTCAAAAATCATGTTCAACACCCCCTATTCTTAGGATCAATTGATCTTAAGTATAGGATGTTGCACACAAAGCAATGAAGATTAGGGGTTAGAACATACAGAATCATTTTACATAGGGTGAAGTATTTCTAAGTATAGAAAGAATATAAACAAGTTAGGCGGTGTGTTAGGGAAGAATGAAAGAATAACTTGCCTCATTCAACCCCCTGTATATTTACGATGAAGCATATCCTAGGTATAACACATATGAATTGGATGATTAAATAAAAAGGAGAAGAAAGGAATGGAACAAAAGAAGAAAAGAAGAAAAAAGAAAAGATAATTTTTTTGAGTTTTTAGGAGTTTGATCACTCTACTAATGGTAGTTCCTCTTGGAAGACAACATTAATGGAGTCAACTACTGATGAACCAAAAAATGGCCTCTTTAATAAGCTACAGTTGTAGTATAGAAGATGAATTTCAATTCAACAAAAATAACAATCTTTGAATGTTGTGCAACATTTTTACTTGGTATGGCCTTAAAATAATAAAGTTAATTGGGAAATAAAAGATAGGGTAATTTCATAGATACATAATGCATTAAAATTGAAATCAAGCATCTATTAATGGCAAATAAGTAGAGAACAGAAGACACTATATTATATCAGAATTTAGCACTTCTTATTAAGTGTCAAATAATGAAATAGATTATGCCATTAAGTGGAGCATAAAATTAGCAACAAAACGAGACCAAAATCAACTAAATCGGAGCACGTATGCTCAAGTTACGAATAAAAGAGTGCAAGGATCGTTGCTCATCATAAACGAGAAGGGAAACAGAGTGGTCGGCCATTGTCGAGGTGATATGATGAAGCTGGTGGTGTGGTTTATTGACAGAGGAGTGATGTGCGTGCATGTGATTAAGTTAGAGGCAGGCAGATGTGGCTTGGGGTGAGTCTCTTAGTTGAGCCTCGGGTCGTTGTTCATCATATACAGCTGGTCACGTAGCTAGGCCAAGCCAAAGGCATCCGCAGCATGGCCGGATAGGCCATGGGGTGACACTTGTCTGGAGAAACATCATTGTGTATCAACTCCATCCTTCTCTGTCACAGGAGGAGGAGGACAGCTAGGGTACCATGAGTAGAATGGTGGATGTGGGAATAAGGCAGAGAGCGTGGTGGTTTTATGGATGAGGAGAACGGTTATAGGTGAGGAGGTTCGAGATTTTTGAACGGTCAATTTGAAGGGATGGAGTGATTGATGGGCTTAATGAAGTTTACGCGAAGATAGTGGATCTCATGGCTGCATGGGGAAGTTGTTTGGACGAGGATAGGTGATAGGAGATGTCTTCCAAAATAGAAAGGGGGTGAGGGCTTCAGTGAGGCATAATGCTTTGGTTGGCATTTACTTGAGGTAGATGACGACACTTCCATCGTTGGGTCAAGCCATCCAACAGTCTAGGTGAGGGCACTAAGGAGCAATCTAGATAAGATCCTGAGATCACTATTAGTAGTGGAGAGCTAAGAGGAAATGTGCGGCATGGATTTGATCTAATGGAGAGATCGGACGAGCGTGGAGAGAGGTAGGTAGAGAGAGGGGAGTGGGCCACGTGGGCAGCCCAGAGGGTGCTACATGGCCTAATCAATTATTCAGAAAGTAGGATAAATAAAGAAAATTAAGAAAGAAATATTAGGAGGTCGAAATTAACAAAAACTCAAAACATGAAAGTTATATATCTTGATAAGATCTACAAGTTTCATGTTGAAGAAAAAGTCAAAAGAGGTCAATTAAATAATGAATATTTTTAATAAGTAAAAATACCGTTTGTGATTGGTTTCGATAATTTTATTGTATTTTTAGTTTTCTTTTAATGCCAATGTAAATAAATACAATTTTTATCTAATTTTTTGGGATTAATAATAAAAGAGAAAACAAAAAAATTGTTAGTGATGAATAAAATAATTAGCGTTATGGTTAATTACAAGGAGAATGGTTAATATTAAAGGTGTGGAATTAATGAATATTTTCTATGAAGTTCTTATTCTTGACGATAAAAAAAGAGAATAGTGATGATTGATCAGAAGATTCATCACACTCTTATACTTAAACTATGCTTGTCCTCAAGCATCTAAAGAATGAAGGAGCTGGATTATTTCCTAACAGTACATGTAAGGACATGACATTTAGTGTACTACAATCACGAGAGTCAAGTTAAGATGTCACCAAAGGTTCCGGTCCAGTAGACCCTCCTCTAGACCTCATCCTCAACACTAGGGAATAAGTTGTTTCTTGCATTCAATCCATCGTCTCATTAGTTTTTTAGACTTGAACGTGTAGATGGAAGGCCAGATAAATGAGGGTATAGGATTGTTTATTTTCTTCTCTCCCTCACATTGGAACAAGAGTCCTCTCGAGTGCCTTATTACACAACACATGTATATTTTTGTTTGTTGATCAATGTGTCTGTCAAGAGAGCTTGTAGTCATCTACACTTGCTTTCATGGGAGTACACTAGGGTGTGTCTCTTTTGACTATCTAAGATACCTTCAACACCCATACTTGTATCACTATACGATGCATAGCCCTTTTTGGTGCTAGACCAACTACTTGGTCATAATTGCTTTGGTCCAAATGGACACTTTGAAATGTTTGAGAGCGCTCTCCTTTGGTGGAATATTTTTTGAATTTGTATTTGTAATGAGAGAGCTTTTCCTTGTATGAGAGAACTTCTCTGGAAGTTTATTTCATTGATGTTTATCTAGCTCCATTGTCTTTACCCAGAGTTGGCGCACACTGATCAATAATTATTTTGTTTCATCACACCCTCACATATAGGTAAATATTAAAAGATAACATTTGAACTTGTTCTCATACTGGATAGGGATTGCTGACACTCAGGTTTCTTGAAGCCATCATTGACTTTATCCCATCCTCAAGCATCATTAAATTAGGTCTAAACTTGAATCTTCAATCATAGTTCCTCAAGTGATAGCTCAACTCATCTCATCCATCATGCAATTTGTGGAAGTGATGTGTTGATCATATTCTTTAGAAGGTATAGATACAGAGTGCAATATAGCGCTCAAATCCTCCAAACTAGGGAAGTGTGGATTATGAAGTATGAAAACACTAATGACTAAGGCTGGTTAACTCAGACTCTCAAGATCTCAGAAACCAAGCGTCCTCAACTCCTTAAGCCTTGAGTGATAGTCAATGTGTCAGGAATATAACAATTCTAGAGTTAGTGAAATTTTATTATTTTTGAGTTTTTCAATTTTTAAGAGAAAAATCTTCTAATCTCAAGAGAAATAGTGACTGGCCCAAGATCATATGAATAGTTGCATCCATTTTCATCTAATATGGGTGTAAGTACGGACCGTTAGGCAGCTACCCGTATTACTTCAAGATGGTGTCATTCACATTGTCTTTTAACCAGCCCCTCTGCTAAGGGAGACTGTAGTTACCTCTTGAAATGACTACTCATTTCTAAGCTCAGTAGTTAAAATCATTGCTTAAGAAAAGATTTTAAATTTTAAGATTTTTATGGGATTTTGAAAACATGTTAATTTAATTTACAAAATAGTTAGTTAAAACCTCAATTTTTGAAATTATTTCAGAAATGATTTTTTAAACCATGTCACGTAATATATCTAGATTTTCAAAATATCTTTCAAATGATTTTCAAAATGAGTAAAACCCCACTTTTCAAACCAATGTAAACATTTTTCAAAATAGTGTATCATATTAGAAATTTTTTCAAAACATTTTGCAAACATTTCTATAAAAATCAGTTCACAATAATACTTAAACCCTTGCCCCAAAAAAGTTTCAAAAGTTTCAAAATATGAGATATGGCTAAAGTATACATAATATACATGATATACCCCCCTATACTCAACTTTTGTTATGCCCATAGAGCACAAAGTGATATGAAGCCATGGCTCAGGTCATATACAAGGTGATATAGCAGAACTGACTAAGAAGACCCCCCTATACTAAGGTCAAATCAACCTAATGATAAGGAGAAGAAGAGGGAAGAAAGAATGACTCGGGTCCCCCCTATACTTGGGCTGAAAATAGCCTATGTATTGGTTATTAAATAAAGATGGAAGACTCATTGTGAGTTATAAGTTACTATACAAGGTTCCCCATATTTATGCTGAAGAGTAGCCGATGAATCGCTAAATGCATGTATTAATGATGATCTGTTGTAGCATGGGCATTTAGCATGTCATTCAGAACCGAATGACCGTGAAGAGGATTCGACTTTAATTTTTAACCTGGGAAGTTAAGTGGTGAACAAAAGGACACAAGCCATAATACAACTATTTAGACGTTACAATACCTAGGCAAATGATTAATAGCTCATCTAGGTCTGAACATAGACAACAATGCAGGCTAATACTACAAGATAAAATGCACTTCACAAATGCATGCATGAATGAGATGAAATGTGATTTAAAACATTAATGCATGTTAAAAAATAATGATGTGATGACAAAATGATAACACATGAAGATACATGCAATTATGCCCTAAAATGATTCATCAAACTTAAACAATTACCAATTTAGTTTGGGGACAATAAACAGATTCAATTTAGAGTCAATTGGCATTTAATGATCATACAAAGCACATATATGGACTCTAATAAAATAATCCTTATTTCATTATGTAATCCGGAAATAATTATTCTCAGGTCAAAGGAAATTAAATAAGGATCAAAATGTCGTTGAAATCACTTAATTTTGGATAAAAGATGCTCAAATTATTCAACATAGAATCCAGGGGCATAAAGGCAATAAAGCATAACATAAATTGTCACAAAAGGGGTCCTTGGAGGGCCTTAAATGCAAATAAAAAAAGCTAGTCCTGGAATTTATGAAATACAACTTGTGTTGGGTATTTTTGTAATTAAGAGAACTGATTAGGGCTTGGATGCAAATCTCTAAGAACACGCATACAAGCACGTACATCTTGTACTTAATTGCACTTCTAGAGAAGTTGGGAGCTTTGTTGCAATTTACCTAGCCAATCCACATGCTTGGCATGCGTTGTGAGGCTCGATCCTTGGTCCTTGCCGGTTGCAGGTTAGGAGCCATGTGGTGTTAGCTCCTTGCTTCGATGACGCTTTGGTTCCATCGAGGCTCAGGCATGATTTCCGAGGTTGCGGCTATAGAAGTGAGAGATGTGGCATTATCACAACCGTCGTATCATCCCTAACTTGGAATGATCCTATGGTATCTATAGCGTATCCTCGAATGAACACCATTGTATATGACTACAGAAAAAATGGTCTCCGACGACCTCTGCTTTATTCCTCCGTCCTCATCTGGCTTGTTAAGACTTCCAAAGATCCTTGTGATGCCTTCACAAAGATGTTGGGAATATGTCGAATTGTTGTAAGCATCGAAGGTATATGAGTGATGATAGTGTGCCGGTCACCAACCTCTAGAATGGAGGCATTGCAGAAGTTCTGTCCATTGAAGCTATACTACCTGTAAATGTTAGGTAACCAACCAAGACGTTTGTGTGCGTGAAGCTTGTGAGTGAAATGGAGGGTCAAAGGGGTGGTGAAGGAAATGGTATCCTAAAGGTTCTTCTCCGACGATCGAAGAAGAAGGGATCAAAAGGGATCAGATTATGGAGAAGGGGACATTGTTTGGTTTTTTCTCGTGAAGGTCAAGGACCTATGGCAAGTATCGGATTCATGTCAATTTGAAGGAACAACAACTACTCAATCCTAATTAAATGGGGAAAATGTAAACTAAAGCAGGAAAAGCATCTTACCTGAGTTGAAGATGAACATCGCGGGGTGTCAAGCTTAGGATTGAGGCTCGATTTGCCTCAGGGTTGTCACTGAACCTCACCCTACCGTGGGGAGCAGCTCATACAGCTGGAGAAGTCTGTAGCTTGGTAGGGCGGCCAAGGGACGACTCCAAAAGAAGGGTAGTTCACGTATGGATCTGGGGTAGTTTCAACTACATGTAGATACAAGGAGATTAGATCTTAGAGGATGTTAGGGTTAGGGCAAGGTTAAGGGAGGTTCAGTGAAGTGTTTAATGGAGGAAGTTAATCGGAAGGCAACTGCAGGTGGTCGAGAAAAATCGGTGAAGATGGCAGTTTGGGATCAAGGGTGCACCTGCTAAAGGTTAGAGACGATGCATGCACCATTGGATCATATGATGCAACCGTTCAAAATGGGGCGTTAATGGGCATCTATGTTCTGATCTAAGGATAAGATCGAAGGGCTACAGTGAACGCACTGATTAGTGGCTGAGATGGATACAATCAAATGGTGGCAGAGTGGACGTGTGGCGACAAAGGAGGTGGGCCACATGGGCGGCCGAGGAAGCGTCACATGGCTTGTTGAGACAATTCAGAAATTTATGAATACGAAGAAATTCAACAATAAATAGTTATATGGAGAATTAAAGATAGTGGTAAAAATGAAAGTTGTATATCTCAATGAGAATTACAACTTTCATGTAGAAGTCAAAGAGATGAGTGGTCATCTTTACATAGATTAAAATTAAATACTAATAAAAACCATATAAAACAATTTTCTTGTATTTTTCATTTGCTTATTTTTTGACTTATTATTTTGTTTTATGTTATTTTATTTATATACAATATTACTCTAATTTTTATTTGATATTACATAAAATAATTTTACAATAATAGGGTTACTTAATATATAATAATTAGAGTCAATTATATACAACACATAAATTAATATCTAATGTTATTAGTCAATTAATCTCGTTGATTAACTTAAGCAAGAGAGATGAATATAATGAATAAAGTTGATAAATCTGCGATTTATTACCCCCCGTACTTAAGCTAAGCTTGTCCTCGAGCTAATAAATAAAGAATTTGTTAAAAAGTTAGTTTAATTAGTGAGATCCCTAACAGGTGCAAGTGAAAATACAAGTCTTGGTTTAACCTAGAACACTAATTTTTAAGAATCCTAAATCTCTAATTTGATCTAAGTATCATTTAAAAGGAATTCTACTCCTTTAATTGTTAGACTCTTCATGTATGTATGTGTGTGTACGCATAAAAGAAGTATGACTTAGTGTAGACTGCACCATGAGATTAAAGTTCAAATATCACAAAAAATGTTATTCTTAGAATGTCTCTTAAGGACCCAGCCCTCAACACTAAAGAATAAATCTAGTCTTGCTTCAATCCACCGTATCTTTAGTTCGTTAGAATTTAAAGGGATAAATGGATGGCCGATTATGGAGGATATAGCATTCTGTACTTATTTTCTCATCCTCTCGTTGGATTGGGGTTCTCTCAAGTGCCAATACTCTAACACAATTTTATTTTTTTTAATCAGTGTGTCCGTCATGAGAAGTTGGAGTCGTATGCACTTATTTTCCTGGGATTACACTGGGATGTGTCTTTTTTGAGTATCTAATATACTATCTATACCCAGACTTGTAGCATTTACGATGCAGAGCCCTTTCTGGGTGCTAGCCCAATTCCTAGTCATAATAGCGGTGGCCCAAATGGCCACCTTGAAAATGGTGGGGAGCGCTTGCCTTTGGTAAAAGCTCTTTGATTTTGACTTTGTATGGTGAGAGCTTTTTCAACATTTCTTTCTTTCTTTTATTGTTTTTCTCTAGCTCCACTCCTTTTACCAAAAGTTGGATCCTATTGATAAATTTATTAATTAAATGTCATTACACCCTGGCACTTTAGGTCGAATTCAAGAGATAGCATGAGAACATGTCCCATAGTGGCCAAGATGCTGACACTCAGGTTTCATGAAGCCTTCATTAATCTTATCCCATCCTTGAGCATCATATTGATCAAGTCCAAACTCTAACTTCCAAGCTCAGTTTCCTCAGCGGCACTTTAACTCATCTCAATCATTAATGCAGTCGTGCATGTGAGTAATAATCAAATTCATTTAAGGGAGATTAAGCATGAAATATAGCATGCATATCTTCGAACTAGGAGAGTATGAATTTTTCAGTCCAAAGCCCAAATTATTACTACATGATAACTATAAGTCTCTGGAATCCTTAAACCAAGTGTTAAAAATCATCTCAAGCATTGAGTGCATAGTGAAAGTGTCAGAGAAGAACACCAATTAACAAGTCAATCTTTTTGTGATTTAAATATTTCCATTTTTTAAGTTAGAGAGTTAAATAATTAGATTCCTTTACACCCTTAGCTTTGAATAATAAGTTTAAAATCTTTTTCCAAACATTGGTACATATGTATAATAATTATGCGAACATTTTACAAAGATTTTTAAAAAAAGTAAAAATCCATTTTCCAAATCTAAGTAAAACATTTTTCAAAACAATGTCACCTAACTGTAGCTTTTCAAAACATTTTACAAATGATTTTCCAAACATGTCACACCGTATTTTCACAAACAATGTAAAACATTTGAAAACCATGTCAAATGTATATATAGTTTTCAAAAACAAATTCAAAATATTTTGTACACAAATTAGTTCAAAAATGTAATACGATACCCATAACACCAATAGTTGGAAATTTTTTTAAAATATGTGCTATGGCTAAAGTATATATGTAATATATATGGTAGACCCCCCTATACTTAACTTATGCCATGTCCTCATAGCACAAAGTGACATGAAACCATAGCTCGACTAAGTATAAAAGAAAACCCAAAAACTGTTGATAGAATCACAAGTATAAAATGAAGAAAATAATCAGTTAGATGAAGACATGGACTCGGGTCCCCCTATACTTAAGTTGAGAAATAACTTAAGTATAAAGATATGAATTTTAAGCTAGGTGACCAAAGAAGAACAATCAGAATGAAGTTGGATCCCCTCTATACTTAGGATGAAAATAAGCCTAAGTATACAAAATAGGAAGCTAAGTGATGAAGGGATCAATGTTATATTAATCTCTATATGATGAATCTCAGGAGATGATAATGGAGCCTAGGGTTTCGGGAGACTGAAGAATCAAACAAAGATCAAACAAACTCGATTATTTCACCAATACACACAATGAAGACCACAAATATGGTCTAATTATCTTGTCTCTTTTATTGATGATAATGCAAACTTTGTGTTCATTATGAGCATGTGGAATTAGGGTTTGGGATCTATCCTTGGTATACGTCCTCACCACTTAACGAATGCTTATATCTGCAAGTAAAGCGGGGTTTTCTCTCCCGAAAACAAGGTGAATTTTAGCTCCATTTTATATTCATCAATTTGCATTAGCAGTCCCATTTTTAGGTATTAGGTTATCACTTGTAATAAATCCGTGAACACATAAATCATCGTCTACCATCCAATCCCTTTTCCATTATATCCTAAGTGATAAATCATGAAAAGATAAAAGTCACGCATACGTAAAATCATGATGTCATGCTCAAGAGAAGTACTTACAGTGGTTCCCGCTCTCTTCATGCACATGCTAGACTGAATATAAAATTATATCTAAATGCATGCAAGTTGATACAAATCCACAGCTAATCGTATGTTCTATTAGCAAGGAAAATATCAATTTAATTCGAGCTAGGTTGAACATATATCATGTGCATATAATGAATCTTAGAGATGAGTGTATTTCATAAGATGGAGTTAGTTTGCCCGAACTTATGAAACAAGCACTTAGGTTAATACATCGAAAATAGATTTATGAGTCATGCGCCTAGATCCTAAATCGACCACTCAAGTTGAGTACCACCCAGCATGAGTGAAAGACTCAACATACATAACTCATAATAGAGTCCGTAGTCCAAATTAAGATACAAAAGATATGAATAGAAAAATCTTTGATTTGTCTTGAAGGCATCATCTATTGTTCTCCTCAGCGGGAACTCCATCTTCAGCTTCTAGACTCCATTCCCCACGAGCATCATCGATGAATGGGCCCTACCACAAAAGAGAAAATATTATATATTTCAATGATTATCAACACACACATATATATTTTATTGCAGAAAACATCACATCGCATGATTAACCTAGATAGAAGAATATGAAAACATAAATAATAATATTAATCAAGTCGTGTCCTCGGCAATGATGACATCTAATGAATCGCTAAATGCATGTATTAATAATGATCCATTGTAGCACGTGCATTTACCGTGTCATACAGAATTGAATGAATGATCTCTGTGAAGAGGATTCAGCTTTAATTTTTAACCTGGGAAGTCCAGCGTCGAACACAAGGACACAAGCCATAATATGAATATTTAGTTGTTTTAATATCTAGGATAAATGATTGATAGTTCATCTAGGTCAAAAAATAGACAACAATGCAGGCAAGTACTGCAATATTAAATGCACTTCACAAATACTTGCATGAATGAGATGAAATGTTATTAAAACATCAATGCATGTTAAAAAATAATGAACTGGTGACAAAATGATAACACATCCAGATACACACAATTATGTCCTAAAATGATTCATAACACTTAAAAAATTACCAATTTAGTTTGGGGACAATAAAGTCATTCAATCTAGAGTCATTTGGAATTTAATGATCATACAAATCACATATATAAACTCTAATACAATAATCCTTTTTTTATTGTCTAACCAGTAAATAATTAATATCAGATCCAAGGCAATTAAATATGGATCAAAATGCTGCTGAAATAACTTAATTTGGATAAAAGATGCTCTAGTTATTCAACATAGAATTCAGCGGCATAAATGCAATAAAACATAGCATGAATTGTCACAAAGAGATCCTTGGAGGGTCTTAATTGCAAACGAAGAAAACCAATCCTGGAGTTTATGAAATACCCCTTACCCGGGGCTATTTTTGCAATTACGAGAACCGGTAAGGGCTTGGATGCAAATATCCAAGAACACATGTGCAAGCGTGTGCATCCTTGACTCAGTTGTTCTTCTGGAAAAGTTGGATGCTTGGATGCAATTTACCCAGCCTATGCATGCGCTTGGCACATGGGTGAGGCTCGATCCTTGGTTCAAACCGGCTACAAGTTAGGAGCCATGAGGCGTTAGCTCCTTGCCTCGATGACGTTTTGTCTCAACTGAGGCTCAAGCTTGGTTTCCGAGGTTGCGGCTGCAGAAGTGCGAGATGTGGAATTATCACAACCATCAGATCATCGCTAACTTGGGATGATCTTATGGTATCTATAGCGTATCCTCGAATGAATACCATCGCATACGGCTGCGGAAAAAGTGGTCTCCAATGACCTCTGCTTTCTTCCTCCATACTCGTTTGGCTTATTTAGGCTTCCAAAGATCCTTGTGACGCCTTCGCGAAGAAGTTGGGAATGTATTGAATCAATGTAAACATAGAAGGTATTGGAGTGATGATCACATGTCGGCGACCAACCTCTAGAACAAAGACATCACAAAAGTTTGGCCATTGAAGCTATGCTACATGCAAATGTTAGGTAACCATCCAAGATGTGTGTGGGTGAAACTTGTGAGTGAAATGGATGTTCAAAGGGGTGGCAAAGGAAATGGGACCCTAAAAGTTCTTCTTCGACGATCGAAGAAGAAGGGATTGAAAGGGATCAAATTCTAGAGAAGGGAAGACAGTGTTTGGTTTTCTCACGAAGGTTAAGGAACTATGGCGAGCATCATATTCATGTAAAATTGAGGGAACAACAACTACTCTATCCCAATTAAATGGAGGAAATGTAAACTAAACTAGGAAAAGCATTTTACCTAAGTTGAAGATGAGCATGGCGGGGTGTTAGGCTTGGGCTTGAGGCTCGATTTGCCTCAGGGTCATTGCTAAACCTCCCCCATCCGTGGGGGCAGCTCATACAGCAGGCGATGTCATAGCTTGGCAGGGCAACCAAGGGTCGACTCTAGAAGATGTGATCCATAATCGCTTATCAATCCCTCGATTTCCTATCACGGAAGGAGAGACATGGCTAGGATGATCTTCGTTCAAGGGAGGACCCCTGCCTACGGTGGCCGCTGATGGGTTTTTGAAGGCAGAAGAAGGGTGGTTCGCGTATGGATCTAGGGTAGTTTCAACTGCTTATAGATACAAGGAGATTCAATGTTAGAGGAAGTTAGCATTAGGGCTAGGTTAAGGGAGGTTCAGTGAAGAGTTTGATGGAGGAAGTTAATAGGAATGCAACTGCAGGTGGCCGGGAAAGACCGGTGAAGATGGAAGTTTTGGGATGAAGGGCGCAACTGCTGAAGGTAAGAGATGATGCAGGCATTGTTGGATCATAAGATCCAACGGTCCAAAATGGGGTGCTAAAGGGTGTCTGTGATATGATCTAAGGATCAGATCGAAGGCTACAGTGAAGGCGTTGATTAGTTGTTGAGATGGATTCGATTAAACGGTGGCATAATGGAAGTTTGGCGACAAAGGAGGCAGTCTACGTGGGCGGCTGAGGAAGAACCATGTTGCTTGCAGAGACAATTTAATAAATAACTGAATATGAAGAAATTTTATAATGAATAGTTATAAGGAGAATTAGAGAAAGTGATAAACATGAAAATTGTAGATCTCAATGAGATCTATAACTTTCATGTAGGAGTCAAATAGATTAGAGGTCATCTATACATAGATAAAAATGTAATACTAATAAAAACTATAAAAAAACATTTTTCTTTTATTTTTCTTTAGCTTATTTTTATGAGTTTTTGTTTTGTTTTATGTTTTTTTTTACACAATATTACTCTAATTTTTATTTATTTTTTAACAATAATGAAATGCATAAAATAATAGCACAATGATAAGGTTAATTAATATATAATAATTATAGTCAACTATATACAACACATAATTTAATAATTAATGTTATTAGTCAATTAACTTCGTCGATTAACTTAAGCAAGAGAGATAAATATAATGAGTTAAGTTGATAAATCTGGGATTTGTCAATAGCCTAAGTATTTGGATGTGGATATTTGGCTGGGGAATCGAAGATCGGTTAGGGTTAGAGGGAGGAGTGTATATTCACAGATGAATAAATTGGGAGGGGGGGTTGATCATGTAGGTTTACGGGAGGCTTGTGATATGAAACGACCATGCTTAACCAAACAAGCAATACCCCATGTTTCACCAACACACATATGAAGACCAACAATTGTTGGTCATTTATCTTGTCTATTTCATTAGTGATCATTCAAAATTCAGGAACACTACATAGGTTTTGAGGCTAGGTTTTTGGCATTGTCACAGGGATACATCCTCACCTCTCAACAATCAAACATTCTGCATACAATGGCGAGGACCCATAAACCAAGAGTGAATTTTATTCCATTTATTTACATCGTCTTGCATTATCAGTCCCATTTTTAGCTGTAGGTTATAATTGATTAAGTGTGAGCACTAATCAAGCAATCATCGTCTATTCAACTGTCTAGTCGACTATTCCTGATTCAATTAAAATATTATGTTGTAAATCCATAGATAGAGAGATTGACAAAAGTTGATGCATACAATAAAAACCATGATGCATGCTTGATAGAATAACTTACAACGACTTTAGCTTTCTTCATGCACGTGCATGACTGAATATAAATTGACAACTAAATTCATGCAAGTCGATGGAAAGTGCATCCTAAAACCTGATTCTTTTAGCAATGAAGAAATGAGTTGAGTTTGGCTAAGTAGATCAAAGTCTAGTGTGTCTCATTGAATGAAGGAGATAATGTGGATTTTCCAGATTCTTAATGTGTATCCTACCTAGGATAAAATACAAATAATATGAAGAATAGAGTCAGCTCAGAGAGCAGTGTGCCTAGTCCTAGGTCAACACTCAAGTGGAGCCTCACCCAGATTGGGGTGAGACTTCACACACCACATGCAAGGTACAAATTTATAATTACACATTCGAGCCCTTAAACGAGGACCGATATATATGAAAATGATATACATTTTTTATTTTTCGTTCTCTTCTTTATTTTACACAATAAATGCATGAACAACATGTTGACTAACTCCTTGAACCCTCCTGAATTTCCTCTACGACTCCTCGCAGTGGGAGCTGCCAACTCCACACCTCCATGTAGATCAAACGTCATCCATCTTCATAGGCCCTGTCACAAAGGAAAAAGTCAGAAAAAATTATCAAGAAATTTAATTAAGAAATGATTCACAAATGAATATAATGTGAAGACCTAAAATTTTGAAAATAATCACATAAAAAGTAATGCAATAAAATTCAATAAAAAATAGGATGAGTCGTGTCCCCGACAATGACGCCATTTTATGAACCGAAAAATCATCTCTTTAATAAGTAATAGTTGTAGTATAGATGATGAATTTCAATTCAGCAAAAACCCTAATCTTTGAATGTTGTGGAAGATTTTTACTTGGTAAGTATAGAAAGGTCGAACATAGGGACACGAGCCTCCTCATCTATCTATCGAAAGATATCTATTAAAAATTGAGTGGTTAAATTCATAGTTCTAGGTTTTCATATGCAATTACAATGCATGATACAAAATGATGTGAATATACATTATGCAAACAACATTATGTAGAGACAAAGTTATATGATGCATGCCATTTTTATTTGATTTTATGCAATTTAAAATGAGATGCAATGTGAAATGCAAACAAATCAGTATGTATAATTATGCCCTTTGAATAGTCATGTTAGTTGAGCAATAAAAGGCAGGTTAATATCTAAGACACATAATGCATTAAAATTGAAATCAAGCATCTATTAATGGCAAATAATTAGAGAGCAGAAGACACTATATATCATTTTAAATTAGCACCATTAACTAAGTGTCAAATCATGAAATAGATTATGCAATTAGGTAGATCATAAAATTAGTAATAAAAAAAGACCAAAATCAACTAAATCAAAGCTTGTATGCTCAAGTTATGAATACAACAATGCAGGGAAATAATTGTAATAAAATGCATAGAAAATAAATCGATAATTAATTACAAATACGTCCTCGAGGGACCTATTAATATTTTTAGAAGTCAGAGGGTCCTCCTTGTAGTATTTCTTATGTGCGTCGGGGCCTATCTGTAATATTTGAAAGCCGATGGGGCCTCCATATCAAAACCCCGAGCACGCGCATGAGGCACACATCATAGGACTTGGATGCAATTTTGGAGATGACCTAGGCTGATTATGCAAATATCCCAGCCCCTCATGTGCGGGGCTTGTGGGGATAGGTTATGCGGTGGCTATAGGCTCGACTGGCTACGTGGAGGGCTCTAGAGCATAGGAGGTTGCTCCTTCCTCATTGAGCCTATCAGTATGGTGTTGCGGTCGGATTAAATCGGGGTCGTCCAATCGTGATGATCGAACGATTCCAGTCTACCAAGTTCTCTAGCAACATCGCCGCCTGCGACGGACTTGGTGAGGCTTTGACGTGGCCTGGAAAGCTCCTTCTGGCTCCACTTGCTTGCCTGATGGTCGAGGAAGGTCCCTGTAGGTCGTGCAAGGCGGCTAGAGATGAGACGAAGGCTTGGCGATGACCGGATTAGTTAGGCGATGAAGAGCTGTTGCGAGTAGGGTTGTCGAACAAAGCTGGTTACAGAGCTCCGACCACTGAAGGATAGGACCTGCAGGTGTTAGAGATCGCTGAAAAGGATTGCATGCATGCATTAGTGGGGTGATCGGAGGGATATAGGTGGACAAGGTGGAGCCCGAATAGGTTCCTCCTCCTTACAGGAGGAGGAAGATGGCTGGAGCAGAGGAGGTTCTAGATAAGGGGAGAAGGCAAACGGAGGAGTCAGATAAGGTCGAGGTGATATGATCAAGCTGGTGGTGTGGCTTATTGACATAGGAGCGATGTGTGTGCATGTGATTAATTTTGAGATAACAAACAAAAAATCACAAGAGCATACATGGAGAACTGAAGGAGATGAAGGTGGGTGGATGTGGCTTAGGTTGAGGCCCTTGGTGGAGGCTCAGGTCGTCGCTCATCGTGTGCAGTCAGTCACGGTGCTAGGAGGAGCCAAAGTCATCCGCGACATGGCCATATTGGCCATGGGTCGATGCCTGCTTGGAGACACATCGTTGCATGTCAACTCCATCCTTCTCTATCACAAGAGGAGGAGGAAGACTAGGTTACCATGCGTAGAATGGTGCATGAGGGAAGAAGGTGACCGGTGTGTGGTTTTATGGAGGAGGAGAATGGTTCTTGGTGATGTGAAGAGAGGTTTTTAAATAGTTGATTTGAAGGGATCGAGTAATGGAGGGGCTAAATGAAGGTGGTGCGAAGATGGTGGATCTCGGGGCTACTTGAGGGACATGTTATGATGAGGAGAGGTGACAGGAGATGTCTTCCAAAATAGGAAAGGGATGAGGGCTTCAGTGAGGCGTAATGCTTGGGTTGCCGTTTAGTGGAGGTAGAGGACGACACTTGGGTCGTTGGATCAAGCGTTCCAACGATCCAGGTGAGGGCCCTAAGGAGCTGTCTAGTTGAGATCCTGAGATGTCATACAGTGGCGGAGAGCTAAGCGGAAGCGTATGATGTGGATTTGATCTCTTGGTGAGATCGGATGGGCATGGACATGAGCGGGTGGAGGGAGGGGAGCACATCACTTAGGCGGCCCAGAGGGTGCAACGTAGTTCAATCAATTCTTCAGAAAATAGGACAAATGAAGAAAATTAAGAAAGAAATAGTAGGAGGCTGAATTAACAAAAAGTCAAAAATGAAAGTTGTAGATCTCGATGAGTTCTACAAGTTTCATGTTAAAGAAAAAAATCAAAAGAGGTCAATTGAACAAGGGAGAAGTTTTGGTAGTATTTTTATTAGGTAAAAATATTATTTTTGGGTGGTTTTTATTTTTTTATATTTAATTTCTTTTTAAAGATAAGATAAATATACATAATATTTATCTAATGTTTTGTAATTTTTAATAAAGGGAAAGTAAAGAAAATGTGAGTGATGAATACAATAATTGGGATTATGGTTAATTACAAAAGGGTTATTTCTAAAGATCCGGAATTAATGAAGATTTGCCATGAAGTTCTTATTCATCGAGGATAAAAAGAGAGAATAGTGTTGATCAATAAGAGATTCATCAAATATGGACATGAAAGTATCATGCTCGAGGTATGGCTTAAGTAACTGTCCGCTGACTATGAAAGGTTGTGTGTTAGATGACAACCTGACATCATGATGCTACCATTGTCACGTACATTTTTTTAGAACGAATGGGGTTGACCATTTACTTTTCAGCTTGTCTATAAACAATTTTATCTTTTCATCAAAAACTTACACTTTGTAATTTGGCTCGAAATTCTTTCTTCTGATGTGCTTATCATGCCATTTCTTGACTTTTTCTTTGTATATAAGGTTGTTGTCGTATGCATAGTCTCTGAATTCTAATAGTCAGTTCAGATCATTCTTTTGGTTTCAGTCAGCTTTTTCTCTATCTTTATCTACCTATTAGAACATTCAGCCAAACCATTAATTTGTGGGTGGTAAGGAGATGGGATACTGTGTTCGATGTCGTACTCCATAGTCAGCTTCCTGACTTCTTTATTGATAAAGTGAGTAAGCCCCATCTGATATGAGGATATTGTCTTTGAGAAAGCCATAAACTATGTTGTTGTCTACGAATCAAGCGGGGATAACATCATAATCGACAATAGGTAGTATGTACTCATAGCCTTGGCTGTTAGGAAACATGACAATGAAGTCAACGCCCCAAGCATAAAAAACATCAGATATCTATTTGTATTTGAGAGGCATTGTGTCTCTAGAGCTGATAGTTCCACCCATCTTCTAACAATCAGGACAACCTTTGACGTAAGTAGTAGCATACTTGAAAAGAGTTGACAACCAAAGGCCATATTGAAGCACTTTCGTCATCGTGCGCTTCCAAGAATGTTGCCCTCTAGATTCCACCTTATGATAATGTTCAAAGACACTCATGCACTCCTCCCCAGTAATGCACCTTATCCATATATAATCCGCACCCTAACAAAATAAGCATGGATCCTACCATCTGTAAAAATGTATATTAGAAAAGAACGTGCCCACTTTTAGCTTCAGCCAATCTTGCAGGACTTTCTTGGAGACAAGATAGTTCACAATATTGGCATACCAAGGAAGAGATGCAATGAAATGAATAGCCTCATCTGGGAATGTTTTAGTGACCGACAAATAGCCTACTCAAGTGTATTCAGCTCTATGAACTTCTCTAGTGCAAACATGACTGCTAGCAGTTCTTTCTCTGTGATTGTGTGAATTCTCTATGTCACATATGGTGTTCTACTAGAATAACGAATTGTAAATGGCCACCCATTCCTATCTTTTTCCCAGAACAACCCCAATGGCATAATAAGAGGCATCTGTCATGAACTCGAATGAATGAGGCCAATCCGATGGATGTAGGATAGGAGCTTGAATAATTATTTCTTTTATCTGATTAAAGGCATGTGGCACTTTGTTATGTACAATAAAATTAGTGTCCTTGCTGAGACTGTCAACGGTCGAGAAATCTTGTTAAAATCTTTGATGAATCTTCGGTAAAAATCGACATGCCCCATAAATATACTTACGTGCTTTAATGTAGTAGGTGGCTCAAATTTTGAGATTACTTCTTCCCTGGTCAGGTCAACCTCCATGCCTTGCTTAGAGACGATGTAAACCAACACAATTCCATCAATCACCATAAAGTGATTCTTCTCCCATGCGAGCACCAAATTCACATCACAACATAACTGAAGTACTGGATTTGGATAGGTTAAACATGTTTCAAAACCATTTCCGTAGATCGAGAAATCATCCATGAACACCACAAGGAAACTACCCACCATATTAGCAAATTTGTATATCATACATATCTGAAATGTAAAAGAGACATTACACAATCCAAACGGCATCTGTCTAAAGGCATACATACTAAATGGACAGGTGAAGGTAGTCTTATCTTTGTCTTCAGGGGCTATTGCAACCTAATTGTATCCAGAGTACACATCTAAGAAATAAATGTATTCCTTTGTAGTAAGTCTTTCGACAATTTATAAATAAAAGGCAAAGGGAAATGATCCTTCATGGTGGCAAGGATCAGGCATTTGTAATCCACCCAAACGTGCCACATTGTAGGTACTCTAGTTGGAATATCCTCTCCTTTGTCGTTCGTTACAATAGTGATTCTAGCTTTTTTAGGAACCACATGTAACAGACTTACCCATTTTGAGTCTGTGATAGGACAGATAAATCCTACATCGCACCACTTTGTGATTTCTTTCATCACAGTCTCCCAAAGATTAAGATTCATACAACGCTGAAATTCACAAGAAGGTATGATATCTTCTTCAAAGTATATGTGGTGTGATCACAATGATGGATTTATCCCATGGAGATCCGTAATCTACCATCCTATCTCCTTGCAATTTCTTTCTAGAACCTAAAGCAAGCGACATTCCTAGTCCTTGGTCAATTGAGAATTGATGATGATCAAGAAAATATTTTGCTCACTAACAAGGAAGGCATACTTTAGCATTGAGGGCAATTGTTTCAACTTTACAGGGTCTGAACCGACCCCATTGGTGACTTCAGCAACTATGGTTAGTTTCATCTTGTCGACTGTACACTGTCCACCTTGGTTATCCTTGGATATGAATACAAGACATCAAAAAGTTATGCAGGGAATTCATCTTGCTCTGACGAAGGTGGATTGATATCAAGTAGCTCGGTTAGCTCATCATCAAACAACTCATCGTAAGGAACTAGGGATAATTCGAATGTAATTTCGAGGCAGTCCACCTTGGAGAGGAAGTCCTGGGCCTCAACATCATTAAAAAATAATATAGTGGCTTTAATCTCTGCTAGAAATCAAAATCTTTTGTCTCCTTCTGCATATGCTAACTCTCATCTGATATGGACTCAACGAGTTTTGTTACATGGATTGTCTCTATCAAGACCTTATCGTTGCTTGAGAGAAAGGTGATCTTTCTGGTGTCGTAGTCAACCACTACTTTGGTTGTTCGTAGGAATGACCTTCCTAATATGATCGGGGTATAGAGTAAGGGTTCCAAGGTGTATATATCTAGAACAATGAAGTCCACAAGGAATTGTTTCCCTTCTATCGTGATGATGACATCCTCCAAAATGCCCATGGCCGCTTCACTAATGTGACTGTGAATTGCAGAATCATTATTGTCGACTTCAGCAGTCCTAACCTAAATTCATTTAGAAGTGATGTAGGAGTTAGATTGATGGATTATCCATTATTAAGAGTGTGCATTTCAACTCTTTGTTGAACATCTCGTATCTGATGAGAGGAGCTCCCGTGTTCTTCTTGTTCGAGAGGTTGTTGGTAGCGTTGACAATAGCAATCGACATAATGTGTTTGACTTGTTTCTCGCATACTCTTTTACGATGCTTAGTTTTACATGACTCATTTAATCCTTTCTTTGTCATAGACATGTACTCCATGGCTTTTAACAAAGACATTTTGAGCACTATATTCCATAAGATCTCCACAATGCTAGGATGAGACAAGGTTTTTTTTTAATTTTTTATTGTTTTCAATTTCATAGCATCAATAAATGGGATGCACACATCATCAAAAACAACACTTTCATTATTAAAAAAATTCATATTGTACAATCGGATGATTATATACGATTCAATCATCCAATACATGCAAAGAAAGTAAAAATGGGAAATTCGGCGGTGTCGACTCGCACTGGATCAGCTTTTAATGTTGGAGTCTACTTGCATACATCAACTTGGCCATGGACATTATTTAAATCCTCTGTGATTTTATTCATTTTTTTGTGATGGTGTTCTCCTCCTTCCTCATCAATTCCAGATCTCTGCACATGATCAGATGATTGTAATGAAGAATCGCACATATATGCTTTATTTTTCCCCTTAGTTGTAGTTGTCGGTTGTAGTATCCTACCACTCCAGAGATTTACAACATTAAATAACATAAAAGAATTTATACCTGACTCGGGTGATAGTCTACCTGCTCCTTACAATGGAATTGTTGGGGTTTGCCTCAACCTACGCGAGTATGACTATTTTTACAGCTGTGATGTCATATGGGTTCTGGCTTGTCTCATTCATATTCTTGATCAATTGAGCCAAGAAGTCCATAATTGGGTTTACTCAAATGATCTCTGAAGATTCAACAATTCGCTGGAGCTATGGTTGATGGTACAGTTGTTACTGCTAATATTACTGATAGTGATGAGGTGGATACTGCTGGTATTGCCATTGACGAGGATAGAATTTCTTCTGATATAGAGCAGCAGGCTGCTGCTAATGATACAGTTGCCGGTGTGCTGACTACTATTTTTGGTACTGTAGTCTCCAAGTGTGGACTTAGTTTGGAGACTGGTGGGCTTGGTGTGGCTGGAAAATCCATCCACCCTGTTATGGGTTGGATGGCTAGACACATGTACTCTGACGTTGGGGTTGTCATACAAGATGGGTTAGAGCTTGTTCTTTTCCCAGCACGACATTCACCTCTTGGATTTGTGGTGGTGGTGGGTAGAATGGCTCTGCATAAGCATGTGATTCTGGATTGTACACAAACATATACTTCTATGGTGATGACCCTAGTTTGATGTTTGTGCATAGTACACATGTTGAACTGACTAGGGTGCCCCTTGATTATGTGGATGTGATAATTCATTCAGTTCAACAAGAATCTCGAATGGTTCTTTCACAGACTTGTAGGCATTGATTGTGCTCAATAGAAGTTCAAGCCCCTTCAAAATTTGGTCAAGTTTGTCATCGACTTTGTTCTTTGTTCGATCGCATTTAATTTCTCGAGGTCTTGTGATCACTTCTCAATTATATCAACTTTAGAGAATTGTTTTCAGATAATGTTCAGGTTGGAACTCACATCTCTCTCTATATATTTTGCATGATACGATGCCATATTCACATGCTTGAACGAGTTCGAAGATAGAGCTATCAATCCTTCTTGCATCTCTTCGAAGATTTGCCATATGGCATCTTCATCCTTGTTAAAGTGTGATCCACTACATATGGCATCCACAATGGATTGGATTTCTTGGTTCAAGCTTTCGAAGAAACTATGGACTAGGCTAGTCTATGATAGATCATGATGGGGGCACTTCTCCATGAGATCTTTGAATCTTTCCCACAACTCATGAAATGGTTCGTTGGACATCATGGAGAAGTTGCATATCAATGCTCACATCTTCTTCAGACGACCCAATAGATAGTATTTATGAAGGAAGGATGATTTGACCTCCTCCCAAGTCATCACCACCCTTCCCAAGTGATTGATCCGGTATAGTACCTTATCATGAAGGCTGAACGAGAAAGTGGTCATCTTTACTACATACAAAAGGATGTAGGGATAATGCATGGTGTTGCAAATCCTGCTGAATTATTGCAGGTGTATGTAGGGTTCCTCATTGGTGTTGCCATGGAAGGTCAGCATGATAGGAAGAAATAATGATTTCAACTCAAAGTGTCTATGGATCCTAGATTTTTTGATCCACTCTATGACCTGGATAGCTCTAGGGTTGTACGTTTCCTTCAATGTTGGCTTTTGTAATCCTCCTCTCTCATCTCCTCCTCCATGGTCTATTGCAGGATGGTCATCTTCATCACCATCATGGTGTTCTTAATCATCTCCTTATCTTTCTCTGTCCCTCCTCATTTTGTTAAGCATTTCTCTGAAAGCTACATGGGTGAGAGCATTATCCATCAACTGTTTCTGAAGGCTTTGAATTGAAGATAACAACTATGTGTTGACATCATTATGTTTCACTAGCTTGTCCCAACTCGTACCTTTATCATGTCTCTATGGAGCCATCTCAAAATCCAATCGTAACTCGGGCTCCTAATCATGTGTTGAATCAATATTGGGAAATAGAACATGGTCAATCCTCTTAAAGTAAGGAGCAAGCTCGAGACGAGAGTCGGTCTCGAGCAACGGATTTATTGGTGAGAGGAATGTAGTGAAAGAAGAAAGACTACAACAATAATTGTCTCGACCTTCGAATCAAATGATGATCGGGAGTCCAAAGAGAAGTTTGCAATGTTCAAACTAAATTCTAGGAAATCACCCCGTATTATTGAAGATGTCGACACCCAAATGTTCGCAATATCCAAACAAAGCCATCCTGTATGCGAAATCTTTGGAGTCAAGAGAAGTGATGATAAATGAGTAGATGAAGGTGATGGTGAATTCAAGAGGGATTGAGAAAAGAAGGCTTAGAGTGAGAACGATAGAAAGAGTCGTGAGAAGAGAAGTGCGAGATAGAATGGCGCAAAGGCGCAATATTTTTTTATCTTAACTTGCTTTAAACAACTCAATCAAGCCACAAAACAAGGGTAGCTTCATCAACTCAACATAATAGGTCGTAAGAGTTCGGTGATAATCTTGTTAATTTTATTGGTTCACAAGAAATCTTATAAAATTTAGTCCTTATGGCTAACCCTATATGATAGTGAGTACTCACCCGACAATCATCATGTACTTTCCTCCTCCTTTGAAACCTGTAGCCAGTTCTTTTTGTGGTCCTTGTTATCGGAATCGGGCCCACTACTTAGCCAAAGAAGTGGGGGAAAGGAAGCCAATAGGTGAAACCAATACTCCCCCCTTGCGGTGTACTCGACCGTTTTACGATGAGACAGGTACCTGTCGTTGCAGATCCCCTATGCTCTGTACTTCAGACTACATCTACAAGCAAACCTAGACCAACTCGCCCACACACACGATAGAAGTTCCAACACTTCGCAGGCCCAGGCTATACACAATGCAGAATAGAGGCTGGATTTTTGGCTCTAATCCGTATGGGCCATGGCTCATTTAATCAAGATGGTACCTGAGAATAATGAAGGTATTATGCACATAATAAAATGAAGTTTGAATTATTTTTAATTAGGTCGTGTTTTTCGTAGCAGTCCCTTCTTTATTTTTTATTGTTTTAACTTTTATTGAGTATTTTTCATGCAAGAGGCCAAACAGTTTTATCAATTCTTTGCTTGGCCTATGTGAGTAAAATTAGAGGGAGAAGATCGAAAAGCAATGCCAGTCATAAAATGATGATTCGATGCTCAGTCAGTAGACTTACAATGCTTCCTAGATCTCTCTATGTGGTATGCTAGAAAGAAAATATTAAACCAACACTATACGCAATGCATCAAGGAAACTGCCCTAAGACACGAGCTTCTATTAACTTGAAGAACTTGTTCAATTTGACTAATTACAAAGATAGGACTACATGTACATTAATGATATTAGGGCTTTGGACTTAATTAACCATACATCTACTCCTAAAATCTAAGGGTTCATTCCACAAGACGTAAAATGAGAAATAAGGAGTAAAACACAAATCACAGAAAATGAAAAAAACATGAAAGAAAATAGGGAGTAAAGAAATATAGAAGCATTGAAAACAAGAGAAAACCAGCCAAGTCCACCATGTGAACAATCACCTGATGAAATGGACTTGTGAAGCATTTAAGTGTTCATGTTTGTGTCCTATACTATTACAAATTAAGTAAATAAACCTCTCTCCCTCATACAAAACTAAACTTAATTTACACTAAGGGGAATCTGCTTGACTTCTTGTGTCATATGATACTCTTTCTTACCTGTTGGGAGAGAACCAGTAGTCTCTACGACTCTTCAGTGCATAGAATCTCTAAAGAAATCCTCCCTCGATAAGCGGACCCTCGAAACAAATTCAAATAATAAGATGGTCAGAACAGTCTCAGATATAAATATAATATAGAGAGAAATAGACAATAATAGTGAACAATGCAAAGATAGGCTAAGTAGACTACACTATGCTCTACAAACTGATGTTCCCATGTAATGGTGCCATTTGATGGAACTGATCGAGTAGAGGTACCAAACATCCAATCTTGGAGGAGCCCACTATATGTATCAAGTCGGATCCAACAATCATTATATCAGCTTTATATTGGTACTTGGTGCACAACTCAATCAAATCATCTATAATCAACCCATGAATAATGTATGCAATGAAAACTAAGTGAGCTAAAATTTATTATACCCTACAAAATATTTATAGTAGACAAGTACGAAGGGTCAAATCACAACGAGCACATGAGAAAGAGAAATGATGAGTAGACTACCTAGAGATTTTTTTGTATTTTTTTTCATTAGAAATATTTTTGTGGATTTTATTTTTTCAGTATTTTTCTATGCTTTTAACTTTGCAAATTTAAATTTTTTAATTTTAGAAAAAATGGAAATTAAAATATTTAATAAATATACTATATAGACAAGGAATAAAAAAGTATTTTTTGGATTTTTAAAAAAAATAAAAAATAAACTCAAAATTAATAAAATATAATATTTTTGGGTTTTATACATTTTTCTCTATTTTTGGTTATTTTTGGGTAATTTTTGAGAACTTTTATGTATTTTTAAATAAGGAAATTCACAAAATAACACAAATAAAAAATCTAGGAACTTGAAATGGCAGAATAATATCTACCAAATTAGATTGAGCCCAAGCTCAATTTTTCTTCATACTAGGCAATAGAAAGAAAATTGAGAAACTAAAAAATATATTTTTGTGATTGCTTTTTATTTTACAGAATTTTTATAATTTTTTCTATCTTTTGAAATTTTTATGAATGTTTTATTGATACATTGAAAAAAATACTTGGTTAGAAAATGAAATATAGTAAAATAAACATAAATGATTTTTAGGAAATTTTCACTACATTTTGTAATTTTTAAATATTTTTAAATGCTAATTGGAGCAAGATTTTTGAATTTTTATAATTTGGAAAATGCATTAAATTATCTTACAAAAGATATGTGATAAAATATGATTCAAGACACTTATGATAATTTTCCTATAAATTTTATATGCAAAATGGTATTTTTAATAATTAAAATGCAAGTACAAAATAAAATAAACAATGTACGGACATGATTGCAAATTTTAAGAAGTTTCATAGCATTTAACCACACCTTAACTAAATTCAGGGGCTTACATGCAATTTCATGCTCATAGGGGTATAAATGCGATCATCAGAAACTATAAAACCAAGTATGCAATTTATCTAAGAAGAATTATTCTGATATTCAAAGTTTTAGGACAAAACACAAATGAACAAGACCGGAGGGGGACCATGCAAAATGGCCAGGTACCCCACACACACAAGAACGTGAGATGATAATGCACTGAACAAAAGTCCACATAGAAGAAAGCTTGGGGTCCAATATGCAAATATTATAATTGCAAATGAAATTTTAGCTAATAAATAAATACAAAAGGTTGGTGTGTATAGTACAAAATACCCCCAAAGGCACGAGATCCTACAGTATGTAGTTATCCATTTAAGCAATGAACGACTTTAATCAGTGGGTATCAGTTCGTTGATGGACGAATATGTTCAAATTTTCAAACAGATCTGACGGCTCTTGGCCTTCATTATTGAACATCTACATCTAAATCTAGAACTCGGTTCATTATTCAAAGGATGCTGCTCTTCAACAAGAAGAGGGAAGAGCAGTCGCTTGGAGCTGCTTCCTCGGCCTGATTCTCCAATCTTTCACTGTTGTAGAGCCTCGACGATGGCCCAAAAAATGCTGACACTTCTCTGCAGGTGCTAACACACTCACATGGGTCCGAGCCTCATTGGAAGAGGCCTGGGGATTAACAAATAATAGGAGACCTGGAGCTTCTTCCTCTGGATCGAGTCACCCATGATGGTGTCGTCTTGAATTGGGACTTGGTCAAAAAGCTCGCGACACACAGTTGGACCTCTCATCCCTGTCGGTTAACAAAAATCAGGGTTGGATGAGGGTGATGGTGTTGATCTCTAGTAAAGTGTTGGAAGGAGATCAGGGACCGTGATCTTTGGAAGATCAAAGGCAATCAAGATGTCCAAATGGTGGAAATCATGAAGGGGTACAAAATGGGATGTTTAACGTACTGGAACCTGGTCATTTGACCGAGGAACATAATGGCGGAGTCATGCACTCTGACGTACTATATTTTTGGATTTTAATTGATTCTATATGAAATCGACTGAAATAAAATGAAGATCTAAGCTACTGGTTACACTACGAATCGAAAGAACAAGAACTAAAAGCTCACCGGACTTGGCAGTGTCAGGAGAAGAACTTCTTGAAGTTTCTGATTCAGCGATGATTGAATCACCTCCTCTGCTCCTACTCTGTATTGCAAATCAGTAGGCCCCTATAACTATCACCGAGGGCAAGCTCAACAAGGATTTTTGGTGAGAAAATGCAGGTAAAAGGAATAAATTTCCAAAAATAGATGTATGAGAGTATATATACAAAATTGCTCACGAAAGGGTCTTCAACTAGGGTTTTCTAGAAAATAAAAGTTTGACTTTGATCTTTGATCCGCAGAAGGCTGATGATCCTTTAGAGATTTTACATAAAATCATTAAGGAGATATTGGGCTTGATTCGAGCCCCAAAAATTGACAAAAAGAGGTAAGCACACAACACAGATAGGTCCAAGAGAGGGCGGGTTAGTTGACCCATGTCAACTAGCGGCGCCTCCTGATTGGTCCACGTCGGCTGCTACATGACAAAACATGGAGGAAATCAAATGAAAAATGAAAATAAAATAGTAATGATTTTATTTAATAAATCTGAAAATGTAAAAGTTGTTTTTTATTTTATGTACTATGTTTAGGGGATTTTTATTTATTTATATCGACTTATTCTTTGTATTTTAATTTTTACAAGTATATTCATAGATATATATATATATATATATCTATATTTTTATGTATTTTATTTTTATTTGTTTTTAAATACTTAATATCATATCTATATATTTTATTTATTTAGAGTAAAATTAAATACACATTTATAATTTTTTATTTTATTTTTATGATTTTATTTGTATACTTGAATAAATATGCGTATATACATTATAGATATAATATATACATATATTTTTTATTCTATTATTTTTTTAATGCATATTAGTGGTTTTATTTTATGTTTCCAGCCCGTTTTGGAGAAGTAGAGTCGAGTAGGTTTCTATTGATTCATCAACTATATATGACGCACTTTGGGATTCACGCATTGAGAAGGCTTTCTTTCTTTTCCGAAGACTCGGGAACAATGAAAGGACTTCGAGATTGTTTATATTTTTACTTTGTTTCAAATTTTATTTATAAGTATTTAAAAATAAAAAAAGAGTAAAAATATAGGAATAAATTAAGTGAATAAAATGTTTATGCTTAGAGTACAATGGGAACCCAGAATGCTGACATTTGTATTTTAACTCCAATTTTAATGAAACCATCTTCATTAGATAGATAATTTAGTTAGAGTACAATAAAACTGAGTTTGGTCTATTTTAAGTTCTTATGGAGAAAATATTGATATGTGAAGTTCAGTTTACAACTTTTTCATCTGTGTGTCCTAGTTACACATCGCATTGTTTTTATCTACAATTTTTTTTTGTATTTTCTATGCATTACTGTGTACATGTTTTGTAATGAAAATTTCATTATTTGAGGTTTGTAAAGAGTGTGTATAAATAAGTGTAAGTTGGTTTATTTTGCATTGTGTTATTTTGTCTGTATTTCTCTGCCCTCATCTCACCCTGCTTTATTCCTTATCGGCCTAGTCGATATTTACTTGTCTCGGGGATTAGGCTAAGTCACTATTAAGAATACTTCCTTTATATTTATTTTATTTTATTTTTTCATTTAATTTTTATTTAAATACAAATATTGTATACTATTTACAAATAATAGTTTGTGTGTTAATTTATACAAATTAGATATATTTACATGTATTTATCTAGGGATATATAGATAAAGTAAAGAAATAAATGTTAATGAATTGGTTCACATCATATCATTGTGGCACATCTCTGTCAACTATAGACGCCTAAATGTCACGACCAAGAAAGATCACTTTCCCTTACCTTCCATTGATCAGATTTTAGAGAGATTAGCAGGAAGGAGTTCTTCTATTTTCTTGACGGGTACTTGGGCTACAATCAAGTAGCCGTCAGACTTGAGGACTAGAAGAAAACAATGTTTACATATCTGTTCGGCACTTACCTATTCAAGTGCATGCCATTCGAGCTTTGCAATGCCCCAAGTACATTTCAATGGTGCATGATCGTCATATTTGCCGAAATAGCAGAGGATTTCCTGGAAGTCTTCATGGATGACTTTTCGGTCCATGAAGATTCATTTGTTTCATGTTTATACCACTTGGACTAAGTTCTTAAAAGGTGTAGGCATGTTAATATGGCACCCTCATGGGAGAAAAGTCATTTTCTGGTTTAGGAGGGTATCATGTTGGAGCAAGTCATCTCCAAAAAGGGAATGGAGATTGTCCCTTCCAATGTTGATGTGATTAAGAAACTTGATCCACCAATAAATGTTAAGTTAGGTAATTTCTGGGGTATGTTGGATTCTATCAACGCTTTATTCAGGATTTTTCTAATATTGCCTGACGTCTGACTGAGCTCTTAGTAAAGGACACTAAGTTCATTGTTGATCACATGATTCTTGAGGCCTGTGCGTTGTTAGAAAGGAAGATTTGTGACTCACCTATCTTATAGGCTTCTGATTGTTCTCTTCCATTTGATATCATGGCTAATGCGTCAAAATTTTCTATAGGAGCTGTGTTAGATCACGACGAGAAGGGATATCATTTGCAATTCATTATTCAAGTAAAGTTTTCGATAAAGAACAGAAAAACTATATAGTCATTAAAAAGGAAATGCTCATTGTAGTTTGGGCCATTAAAAAGTTTAGGTTATAAATTTGGGTTCAAAGGTGACGATTATATACAAATCATACAACGATACGATATTTAATGGAAAAGAATGACATTGAGGCACAACTTCTTAGGCAGATTATGTTACTCCAGGAGTTTGATTTGGAGATTAATGATAAACATGGAGTTAAGAATGTTGTGGATAATCACTTATCCTATTTGGAGTTAAAGAATTCCCTTATATAGAGCCGATCATAGAGACTTTTCCTGATGAGTCGGTTTGTGTTATCGATTCTATTCCATGGTATGCCAACATGGTGAACTATCTTGTCTCCAGGCAGGTTCCCCATGGTTGGACTAGGAGCAGTATTAACCTACTAAATTCAAATTCGCAAAAATACCACTTGGAGGATATGTTCCTTTTCTTCGAACGACCATATTGTGCTTGGAGAAGGTGTAATCCTTATGAGGAATACCAAAGTGTCCTCATGTACTGTAATTAATAAGAAGCTTGAGGGCACTATTCGGAAAAAATAACCACACACAACGTACTTCAATGTGGATTGTACTACACAACCTTGATTAGAGATGTTGTTGATTTATTACGATTGTGCCCGATTTGTCAAAGGATGGGAGAGATAGTTGTCTATAGAGATGAGATGCCCATGCAACTGATGATTTTCTATGAGGTTTTGATGCATGGCGCCTAGATTTAATGGGTCCCTCTCACAATAGTCATGCCTTTGAGTACATCTTGTTGGCGATAGATTATCTATCAAGGTGGGTGGAGGCTATCCCTGCCCAAGTTGCAGACAACAAGACTATCTGTGAGTTTAAAAAGGAATATATTATGGCAAGGTTAAAGGTTCCTAAGGTCTATATTTCCGATGGGCTTAGCCACTTTGTGAACAAAGAGATAAAATCTTTAGCTAAGGATTACAAGTTTGAGTACAGAGTGAGTAGTCCTTACTGCCCACAATCTAACTGCATGGTAGAGGTTTCAAATAGAGAGGTGAAGAGTATACTATAGAATTTAGTTTATATTGATAGGAAGAATTGGTCCAAGATATTGAACAAAGTTCGACGGGCATACATGTCAACCTACAAGACTCCTCTTGGTACTTCACCTTTTAGGATGATTTATGACAAGCCATGCCAATTGCCCGCTAAATTGATTCATAAATATGAGTGGTAATTAAGCAAATTAATTGGATTTGTCACCTAGGGAGGTTATATCATGACTTGAACCTTAATGAACTTGTGGAAATAAAGAATAGGGCATACGACAACACTTTAATCTCTAAGGACAAAGTAAAGAAGTGGCGTGATCTGCATATTAGATGCAAGTACTTTATCCTGGTTATAAGATATGGCTTTCAACTCAAAGTTGAAGAATTTCCATGGAAAAATAAAATCAAAGTGGATGTGTCCCTATATAATGAAGGAAGTACACGGTAATGGCAGTGTAGTGATGGTTGATGGCAATAATGGTGAACATTCTTTCTTGGTAAATGGACAACTACTGGAGAATTTTGTTGAATCTAAACAACGGTTGGTCCAAGTTGAGATGATTGACTTCATGTCGAGTGAGTACGTGGCAAACACTTTAGATACCTAGCTTGAGGTTGTAGCTTAATGATTTAGATCAGACAGATTCAACAGCTAGCAGATTCACATTCTTTCTACTTCTTTTTACTGACATTTGCTTTATTCTTTTAGGATTTGGTTTCTCCATTCTTGAGATTCTTACTCTTTACTTAGGCTATTTAGAGCCTAAATATAGGGTGTACCAACCCTACTTCTGCACATTCTTCTAGGTTTTACTTAGTCTAATTAATAATAATGACTCATAAATAATTATCATTATTTATAGGTTTCTAATATTTAGTCTTTGTGTTATATATTTACACCTATACTGTTCTATTATTTTATATATTTTCTAAACATCATAAATCATATAAAAAATATCATTAACTTGTAAAGAATAATATGTGTATTATTTATTATTCAAAATACTAAAAAATAACAAAAGAATTAAAATAAGTGTTTTTAATTCTTTAAAAAAATGTTTTCAAAATAATACTATTTATATACATTCTATTTAGATCTCGAGTTCTACATGAATGTTGTAGATCTCATTGTGATCTACAACTTTCATGTTAAAATTTTTCTACTTTGAAGCCATGTACTATTTATTTTAGATTTAACTTGATTATTTCTATTTTCTAATTTCCTTACTGGGCCTTGTACCCCAACCATACCCTTCCACCTCAGTGCCTTCACTTTAAGTCGTCTGACCACTTAGATTAGATGACCAAGAACATTTCTCTCGTGCCCTAGCCCTTGGCCACTTGATCCCTCTAATCATGGGATCCATATCACATCTGCAACTCCCACTCCATCTCCATCTTCCGTCATTGTATCATTGCAACCAACGGTCGGGGGATCGTCCCCAACCACCCACCTCAATGTTCACTAGATGTGAACAACACCAGCCATGCAACTTCTAGATTTTCTCCCACTGTTGTCAGTCCTCCTATAAGCCAAACCCCATCACCCATTTATTCCTCTAACCCGGCTCTTCCATTCTAACCTCCTAGTAACCCCTAAGCCTAACATACCTAACTACTACCAGTGGTGGAAACCGCCACCTGAGTTTGAAACCTCTGTCATCTTCTTCTTCAAATACCTCATTTTCGCCATCTGTAACCACCATCTGCCCTTTGTGCGAGCAACCCTATGAGCTCTATTCTCCACCCAATGATAGTCAAGTCGAGAATTTGAGAATGAAGAAGGACTCTTCAATGCCATGTTTCAACCCCTATTAGTGGCGGAACAAGCTTTCATTTTACCCAAGTGGTGAAGCGACGACCTAAGAAGCTTTAGAGCTTCTTGCCATGCTGAGATTCATCTCAGATTCCACATTCAATCCATTCGAATTCTAGTTTAGTCATTCCATTTTCATTTATTTCATAATTTCCCTATTTTATTCATGCTCATTTGAACACCATGTTACTGATCTAATCACATTCTAATCTTCACTAATCATTCCACTTTTACACGTGCTCCTTCATGATCTTCCTTCGCTTCTCCATCTTCATGAACACCTCGGTCTATTCTTCCTCCTAAATAGATGAAGACCCCAATTAGCGCTTATATGTTCCATCTTCGAATGAACCTCCACTTCACCTCCTTTCATATCCAATAAATTCCCCAATGTCTTTTCTATTGTGTTAACAAAAGTAGGTGTGCAGAAAGCTTGAATGGTCAGAAATTTGCTTCTGATCAACCTTTTTCCCTCCAACAAGACTCCTTTGATATCACACACAAGATCACCCAGATCATTCTAAGGTATTGTATCTTTTTCATTTGAGCTTTGTAGAGGTTCCTTGACCTTCAAAGCCATCAACTATTTGATGAGGAGTATGATAGACCTTACCAGAGCCCAGCCCGGCCTCTGCTGCTTTCGTGTGAGAAGATTGAACATGATATAAAAACAACTGTTGGATTAAATCCACGTGCCTTCTTGGAATGACAGTGGAGCTTCTATGTAACACAATTGAAGCAAAAATTCATACTTGAGGTTTGAAGCTCCCGAGCCAAAAGTAGCACGACATGTAACACCAAACCTTCGCCGTCTACCAAACCTCCAGTCATTTGCCTTTAATCACGGAGTGAAGAAATTGTAGGTGCACCCCTTTGAGTCTTTGAAATTACATATAAGTCCTCACTTGTGGTGAAATTGCAAAATATCCTAGATGATTCTCATATTTGCATTTTAGTCCCTATCAGTGACCTGTTTGTAATAGAAATTACATTTTTGATTATGTTTTATTAAATTTATGCCCTTTCCATGATTGTTCAATCATATTTAATCCATGAATCCATATTCAAGGAAATTGGTCTCGATTTAGAGATAATTTTATTCTCTTTAATGTGATAAAGTTAATTTCATGTTTTAAGTTATATCTCACGCATTAAATTTCAGAGAGTAAATTTCATCTATATAGCTCTGTCATTGAGCTTTAAAATTGATTTTTTTATCATTTGTTGCTCATTAAAATACCCTTATTTGCAATAAAGACATTTAATCTCATTAGGAGAATAGAATATATTATTGCATAATTATTCTCCTCAAAAGCTAATATTTGACGTGTTATTTTGGTGTTCATCATATTAGGGGTTTAAGTTATGGCACATTGAGTTGGTTGATCAATTAGAGCTCGATAATTGGTTTTTTCATTGAGCTGATTCTTTATTAATATTTCAAGTTATCTAATCAATTAATCAAGAGCCCATTTGTGTGTTGTGCATTTTACTTTGTGTTGCATTATCATTATCGACTCACTTAAAATATTTTCATTAAAAAATCTAAACAATCATGCATTACATTATATTTGGATAAGTTGACCAAGATACACTCATTAATCACTTAATTGAGTAATTAATATCTAGAGTAACTTGATTAATTGTTCTTGTCCTTGTGTTCAATCCTAGACTTATCTAAGATAATTTAAGCTGAGTCCTCCTCGTAGAGATCTTTAGACTTAATTCTAATCGATTGTTAGTTGGTCTTATTACAATGATTGTTTCTTAGGATAGATAATTAGAGATTAACTAATAAGGAGGTGACATCATCTCCGTTTCCATTTTGAAATGATTCACACTATGTTTGAGCACAAAATGGACTACGGAAATGAGCTCAAAGATGTGAGGCTAATCCAATTAATTCTCCTTCATATAGCCATATAATGGAGTCACTAAAATCTATTAGTTTCATCACTCCCTTGCAATGGTAGTGTCATGGTATATATGATCTATTATGAACCTATCAACCCAGAGCATTCCCAATACTCCATCTTCCTACATATCGTAAGACATACATAAACATGAAGCAAACCATGTTTGACTATCTCTTTCTAGGATATATCAATAGATTTCTCAATCGATAATTTGGGTAAAAATATTGACCACACACATTCCAAAACCATATATTAATATTTCAGAATTCATGTTTTATTTTATAAATAAGACAACCATGCATGGTATTCTATTTGACACCAAATATCTCATGATTGAGCTTTGTCTCTTGATTTATCAAGTGTGAACATGTATGATCTCTTCTAGAGATCATGCATCCTACATGTCCTTATATACACACCAAGGTGCGTGTGTATGGACCTTTGTTGTATGCTCAACCTAACGGTTTATCTAATGCACATACTCAAATATATAAATGCGTATTTGTCTCCAATCAAAGGATGTATGCATGATAGTGACAATTACGATTTAGATCTTAATTTATCTCTACCTTGTTAAGTCAATAATTTGATATAACTATTTTGATATCCCTGAATCTCTATATTTATATAGAGGACCTACATCAAGAGGCAAGTCAGAAATCATTTTTTAGAGAAAGATTGCCATATCTTTCTTAAATTGGAGAACTATCATTAATATTCATAGATGCAATAAGGTTTGTTCTCAATATTACTCCTTAGGATACAAATGCATGGTATTTAAGATGGCTATGGTATATAACCCTAATTGTAATGAGGGGAATTCAACTAAGAGCAACACAACCATTCAAGTCAGATTAAAAAATAATAACTTTTGTAACATTAGTGGGTCTCCATTGGCTTACATGTCCAATTGTCTCCCACTATCCCTTAGAGTTGTTCATGTACAATGCTTAAATCCAAACTCATGTGATAATCATTGAGTGGTTAGTCAAATAGTCAAGCAAGAGGATTAGTCACTCTATTATCAAAGACTACACCAAGATTTGTAACAACCATACATATCCTGAGTAAAGAGTAATCGCATACAATGTAGTCATTGCATCTTACGCATCCAATACTCAACTTTATCAAAACATCCGCATTGTTTTGCTTCTTGCTACACAAAGCTCGCATCATTACGATCCAGGAAGAATATGAACGTTGAGGTTTACTTCCTATCTTCCACATCGAATTGGAAACTTGAACTTTTGTACCCTATGATTTGGAGATCATTATATCCATAAACTAAGGGTAGTCTTGAGTTCTACTAATCTACTAGAATGCTTTTTATTACAGTCCAATGTTTCTGTCTATCATTGGATTGGTAACGGTTTACTACTCCCACTACTTGGAAGATATCTAATCTAGTACACATCGTAATATTAATGAATAGCCAATCATTTACCTTTAATCTTTTATATTGGCTTTAAATTTCTAATAAAATACTTGTAAATATTACTAACTCACATGAATTAAATACTAACATTATTGTATAATTATTGTATAAATACTTTTATTTAAGCCCAAAATAAAAGAATAAATAAAAAAAATAACGGAGGTATCTATGATATTGATTGACATGAAACCAAAGACCAAGTCAAGCATTGACTAGGTCGACCAAGAATATAGTAAGGGGAGATAGGGAGATTGTACAGAGTACCCTAATTCTTTTAAGAGTAGAATACTATGTAAATGGCTCAAACTTGCACTATTTTATCATCTTACACAATCTAAAAGACAATACCTTCAACATAAAAAATGTATATATTAATGTATAGAAAACAAGAAAATTGTTGGCAAAATTAAATCATGCACCAGTCACTCGGTACACTATGTTGAAAAAACCACAAATAGAACTTCAATTATTAATATCTTCCCCATATGAACTCAAAATGAACCAAACTCACCTCTATTGTATTTAAAATTGAGTTATTTATGAAATGAAGGTGGTTTCATCTTAATTGGAGTCAAGAGGCAAAAGCCAGCTAATTAGGGAAGTATGGTACTTGTACATTTGTATATTAAGACAATATATTTTACTCTTTATATTTTTAATCACTATATTTTTAAGTGATTTTACATATTATAAAACTTATATCATACAAATAAATTTAAAAACACTTAAAAAACCAAAAAATTTAATAAACCCTAAATATACATGTATAGTGTACCTATGTTGTAATTACATGTATCTATTTGAACATATAAATAAAACCATTAAAATCTCAGAAAATATGTATATATATTAGTTGATGTTGTAAATACATAAGTTAATTAAATATGGTATTATTTTAAAAATAATAAAATATAAATATAAATACATAGCATACATGTATAAATACCTAATAACTAAGTATATAAATAATAACACCTAGTAAATAAGTTTGTAAAAATAAATTAAAATCACTACAAAAAAGTTTAATAAGTAGGAAACATTTTTTATGTTTTTTAGTTTTTACAAATAAAATCATTTTCTACGTTATTTTTCAATGTTTTTGTTTTTGGTGCTATTTTATCTCTTAGTGAGTGACGCATGCTAATCAAAGCCCAAGAAGGATTGACTCTGTTCAAGCCTCCCTTCACCATTCAAGTGCCCCCTTCACACCGGTTTCCTTCTCTATTTTTGTCATGCGAATCCAATTCTCATTACACCTTGATCCCTTCATGAAAGTATTTTATTGGTAGACTATGATCCACACTGACACAAACAATCATATCAATCTTCATTGGGTCACGCTAAAACCCTAAATCAAAGTCGTCTGATCATTCTCTGTTATCTGTCATCTTCCTCCACCTGCTACGAACCCTAATCCCCTTTCGTGTGGCCATCACCCCTTTATCTATCCCGATGTGCGTGACCTAGTGATAGGAGGTATACCCACCGATCTGAGGAGAGAACTAGTCTAGTCAGATTCGGTTCAACAATCATTAGAGCTCCTCTGTTAGTCTCAGCTTCCCAGGTCATTCTGGCTAGGTGAGGCTCTTATCTTTATTGCTTTAGTTTCGTTTTTAGTTCCATAGTGTAGTACTGCCTTTTATTTCATTTCATTTCACATAGATTTTATTGACATCCAGAAATTTCGTACGTTGAAGCACTAGTCTCTGGCCTCTGTTCACCATGCTCCCAACCTTGTTTCAATTCGTCGACCACCACACGATATTCCCCTACATGTTCTCCATCTCCCTATACCATCAGACCCCCTCAATCTTGCACAGATCGAGGTATCGTAGCTCCATCACCGTCGCTTGATGGAGATCTCCTCCACCTTAATTTCTCCCCTTTTTACATAACAAACGGGTCGAGGATCATCACCCTCGAGCCCTGAGTCATCCTATGCAGGAGTCGAGCTTCAAGGAACCCTTTTGGGGTAATTTCAATCTAGGAGACTGCTGAATCGTCAATTCATCATCTTTATTCCTTCATATTGGCTTAGAATCCCTTATAAAACACATGTAAATATCACTAATTCTCATATCTTAATAAAGTAACATCATTTGTTAATAATGTATTATTATCTTTATTTCAACACAAAATAAATGAATAAATAAGAAGAGAAAAAAATAACGAAAATAAGATGGTATATATTTACTAGAAATATAGTAACCCTGACCATAAGAGTAGGTCAAGTATTGAGCTAATCAACAAGGAATAAAGTAGGGGGATATAGGGTCAATAACCTATAAATAATCAAAAATCCAAATTGACAATGTACATCTTCATAATATTCATTGTGTACATATCTTGTAATATTTTATTTACAAATAAAGCAAACTCAAATAAAATGCTTTCATGATGAAACTTGTACATAAAAATATGTGTTATATATAAAAAATATTTGCAAAAATAAGTCTTATAAAGAATAAAAGCTACAACAATCGGAAAAAAGCCATAAAACCATAATTGAATTCTCAATATCTTCTACATATGAATTCTATATGAATCAAACTCACCATCATTGCATTTAAATTAAAATAATCTTTTAAATGAAAGTGGATTAGAAAATTTGGAGTTAAGATGCGAAAGTTGGCTTTTTGGAGTATCATTGTAATTGTATGCACGTCTAGTATTTGTATTTATTTTTATTATTTATATATTTGTAAAAATAACTTAAAATAAACAAATGTATTTATTATATATGTATGAGGTACCTGTATTGCACTTATTTATAATTATTTGTACCTTTAAATAAACCCTTAAAAATAACATAAAAATGGATTTATAAAAATTAACTTATTTCCTAAATAAATAAAATATAAAATATCTGGTATATTTGTAACAAATAATTAAAAATGTGTATATTATGTATATAGGTATTTATACCAACAAATGCATGTATTTTATTAATTTAACCTTGCAAATTAAAGTATTTAATTTATTAAAATCACCAAAAATAACTTATTAAATTTATAACAATTTTTATTCTTTTTTTTAAATTTAGGGATATTTTACATATAATTATATTTATCTTATCTATTTTAATTTTTTTTCTATACTTTTATATTTGAATTTACTCATCCTAGAATCCTATTGATTGGACCCAAGTTTGTTGAATCGGGTCAACACCCCCATCTTCTCTAAACCTGACTCCATCTCACCGACCCTGCTTCTTTTCCCAATTACCCATATCTATTATGATTACTAATACATACAATTCAACTTTCAATCGATCCACCAAACAATGAAGATTTTTGCCCAATTATTTTTACTCCACTTTCACCTCGGTTCGCATGCTCCTCTCTGTTTATATTTCTCCTCCACTTCGCCTATAAATTTTGCTCCAGGTCTTCCTTTTCTACTTGATCCATATTTTAACCTTTATTCACCCCAAGATCGAGTCCAAGAGAGAGTTGCTTGTGACAGGAGTCGATTCCTCACGATCAAGAGTGTGTGAAGGACCATGGAGGCGCAATCCAAGTGCTGACAATTGGAGAACTACTATGATGAAGCTTCTACTCCTAAAATCTAAGGGTTCATTCCATAAGATGTAAAATGAAAAATAAGGAGGAAAAAACAAATCACAAAAAATGAATAAAAACACGAAAGAAAATAGGGAGAACGAAATATAGAATCATTGAAGACAAGAGAAAACCAGCCAAGTCCCCCATGTGAACAATTACCTGATGAAATGGACCTGTGAAGCATTTAAGTGTTCATGTTTGTGTCCTATATTATTACAAATTAAGTAAATAAACCTCTCTCCCTCGTACAAAACTAAACTAAATTTACACTAAGGGGAATATGCTCGACTTCTTTTGTTATATGATACTCTCTCTTACCTGTTGGGAGAGAACCACTAGTCTATACGACTCTTCGGTGCATAGAATATCTAAAGAAATCCTCCCTCGATAAGCGGACCCTCATAATAATTCAAATAATAAGATTGTCAGAACTATCTCAGATAGAAATATAAAAATAGAGAGAAATAGACAATAATAGTGAACAATGCAAAAATAGGCTAAGTAGACTACTTTATGCTCTACAAACTGATGTTCCCCCAGCAATTGTGCCATTTGATGGAATTGATCGAGTAGAGGTACCTAACATCTGGTCTTGGAGGAGCCCACGATATCTGACAATCGAATCCAACAATCATTATATCAGCTTTATCTTGTTACTTGGTACACAACTCAATCAAATCATCTATAATCAACCCATGATTAATGTATGCAATGAAAACTAAGTGAACTAAATGTTAGTATACCCCACAAAATGTTTGTAGTAGACAAGTACTAAGGGTCAAACCACAAAGAGCAAACGAGATAGAGAAATGATGAGTAGACTACCTAGAGATTTTTTGCATTTTTTGCATTAGAATATTTTTGAGGATTTTAATTTTTTATGTATTTTTTATACTTTTAACTTTGCAAATTTTTAATTTTTAATTTTAGGAAAAAATGTAAATTAAAAAAGTTAATAAATATATTATATAGACAAGGAATAAAAAAGCGATTTTTTGGATTTTTTAAAAAAACAACAAACAAATTCCAAAATAAATAAAATATAATATTTTTAGGTTTTATACATTTTTCTCTTTTTTGGGTTATTTTTGGGTAATTTTTTAGAACTTTTATGAACTTTGAAATAAGGAAATTCACAAAATAACACGAATAAAAAATCTACAAACTTGAAATAGCATAATAAATATCTATCAAATTAGATTGAGCCCAAGCTCAATTTTCCTGTATTCTAGGCAATATAAAGAAAATTGAGAAACTTAAAATATATTTTTGTGATTGTTTATTATTTTATAGAATTTTTATAATTTTTTTTGTCTTATGAAATTTTAAGGATTTTTCCTTGATACTTCGAAAAAATACTTGGTCAGAAAATGAAACATAGTAAAATAAACATAAAGGATTTTTTTGGGAATTTTTCACTACATATTGTATTTTTTCATGGATTTTTAGATTCTAATAGGAGAAAATACAAGATTTTTTAATTTTTATAAATAGGAAAATGCATTAAATTATCTTACAAAAAATGTGATAAAATATGATTACAAACACTTATGATAATTTTCCTATAATTTTTATATGAAAAATGGTATTTTTAATAATTAAAATGCAAGTACAAAATAAAATAAACAATGTTGGGACATGTTTGTAAATTTTAAGAAGTTTGAGAGCATTTAACAACACCTTAACAAAATTCAGGGGCTTACATGCAATTTCATGCTCATAGGGGTATAAATGCAAAAATCAAAAACCATAGAACCAATTATGCAATTTATCTAAGAAGAATTATTCTGATTATTCAAAGTTTTAGGACAAAACACAAATGAACACGACCGGAGGGGGTCCATGCAAAATGGCTAGGTACCCCACACACACAAGAACGTGAGATGATATGGCACAGGAAAAAAATATACATAGAAGAAAGCTTGGAGTCCAATATGCAAATATTATAATTGCAAATGAAATTTTTCCTAATAAATAATAAATACAAAAGGTTGGGGTGTATAGTACAAAATACCCCCTAAGGTACGAGATCCTACAGTCTGTAGTTATCCATTTAAGCAATGAATGACTTTGATCAGTGGGTATTGGTTTGCTGATGGACGAATATGTTAAAATTTTCAAACAGACCTGACTGCTCTTGGGATTCATTATTGAACATCTACATCTAAAGCTGGAACTCGGTTCATCATCCAAAGGCTTCTCCTCTTCAACAAGAAAAGGGAAGAGCAGCCGCCTGGAGCTGCTTCCTCTTCCTGATTCTCCGATCTCCCACTACTGTAGAGCCTCGACGATGGACCAAAAAATGCTGACACTTCCCTGCAGGTGCTAACATACTCAGATGGGTCTGGGACTCATTGGAAGAGGCCTGGAGCTTAACAAATAGTAGGAGACCTGGAGCTTCTTCCTCTGGATTGAGTAACCCTAGATGGGACCGTCTTGAGCTGGGACCTAGTCAAAAAGCTTGTGATACACAGGTGGACCTCTCATCCCTATTGGTTAACAAAAATGAAGGTAGGATGAGGGCGATGGTGTTGATCTCCAGTACAGTGGAGGAAGGAGATCAGGGACCGTGATCTTTGGAAGATTAAAGGCAATCAATATGTCAAGATGGTGGAAAACATGAAGGGGTACGAAATGGGATGTTCAACGTACTGGAACATGGTCGTTTGATTGAGGAACATAGGGATGGAGTCTTGCACTCTGACGTACTATCTTTTTGGATTTTAATTGATTCTAGATGTAATCGAGTGAAATAAAATGAAGTTCTAAGCTACTGGTTACACTATGAATCGAAAGAACAAGAACTATAGCTCACCAGACTTGGCAGAGTTAGGAGCAGAACTATCTCAAGTTTCTGATTCGGCGATGATTGAATCGCCTCCTCTGCTCCTACTCTATATCGCAAATCAGTAGGCCCCTCTCACTATCACTGAGGGCAAGCTCAACAAGGATTTTTGGTGAGAAAATGTAGCTAAAAGGGATAAAATTCCAAAAACATATGTACGAGAGTAGATATGCAAAATTGCTCAAGAGAGGGTTTTTAATTAGGGTTTTCATGAAAATAAAAGTTTGACTTCTATCTTTAATCCGCATGAAGGTTGACGATCTTGCAAAGATTTTACACGAAATCATTTAGAAGATATGTGGCTTGATTCAAGCCCCAAAAATTGGCAAAAAGAGGTAAGCACACTGGACATATAGGTCCAAGAGGGGGTGGGTTAGTTGACCCATGTCTACTAGTGACGCCTCCTGATTGGTCCACGTCAGCTTCTACATGACAAAACATGGAGGAAATCAAAAGAAAAATCAAAACAAAATAGTAATTATTTTATTTAATAAATATCAAAACAAAAAGTTGTTTTTTATTTTATATATTATTTTTAGGTGATTTTTATTTATTTATATTGCCTTTTTTTAATTTTTATAAGTACATTCGTAGATATATATACCTATATTTTTATGTATTTTATTTATATTTTGTTTTTAAATATTTAATATCATATTTACATATTTTATTTATTGATAATAAAATTAAATACACATTTATAAATTTTTATTTTATTTTTATGATTTTATTTTTATACTTGAATAAATATGGGTATATACATTATAGGTATAATATACATATATATTTTATTCTATTATTTGTTTTAATGCATTTTAATGGTTTAATTTATGGTTACATTTTTACTTTGTATCAAATAATATTTATAAGTATTTAAAAATAAAAAAAGAGAAAAAAAATTAGGAATAAATTAAATGAATAAAATCTTTATGCATAGAGTACAATGGGAACCCAGAATGCCGACTTTTGTTCTTAACTCTAATTTTAATGAAACTACCTTCATTAGATAGATAGTGTAGTTAGAGTATAATAAAACTGATTTTGGTCAATTTCAAGTTCTTATGAAGAAGATGTTGATATGTGAAGTTCAGTTTACAACTTTTTCATCTGTGTGTCCTAGTTACACATTGCATTGTCTTTACCTACAATTATTTTTGTCTTTCTATGCACTAATGTGTACTTGTTTTGCAATGAAAATATCATTATTTGAGGTGTGTAAGAGTGTGTATAAATAAATGTAATTTGAGCACCTAGGGTTGCTAGGTTTTTGTGTTATTTTATTTGTATTTCTCTTCCCTCATCTCACCCTACTTTATTCCTTGTTGTCCTAGTCGATATTTACTTAGTCTCAGGGATTAGGCTGTCACTATCAAGAATACTTCCTTTATGTTTATTTTCTTTTCTTTATTCATTTAATTTTTATTTAAATACAATTATTGTGTACTATTTGCTTACATTAATTTGAGTGTTAATTTATAAAAATTAGATATATTTACTTGTATTTATCTAGGGATATAGAGATAAAGTAAAGAAATAAATGTGAATGAATGAGTACACATCATAACATCTTGGCACATATATGTCAACTATGGACACCTAAATGTTGCGACCAAGAAAGATCACTTTCCCTTACCTTCCATTGATCAGATTTTAGAGAGATTAGCAGGAAGGAGTTCTTCTATTTTCTTGATGGGTACTTGGGCAACTATCAAGTAGCCGTCAGATCTAAGGAATAGGAGAAAACAATGTTTACATATCCGTTCGGCACTTACCTATTCACGTGCATGCCATTCGGGATTTGCAATACCCAAGTACATTTCAGTGGTGTATGATCGTCATATTTGCTGAAATGGTGGCAGATTTCCTGGAAGTCTTCATGGATGACTTTAGGTCCAAGATGATTCATTTGGTTCATGTTTATAGCACTTGGACCAAGTTCTTAAAAGGTGTAGGCATGTTAATATGGCACCCTCATGGTAGAAAAGTTATTTTCTGGTTTAGGTGGGAATCGTGTTGGAGCAACTCATCTCCAAAAAGGGAATGGATATTGACCTTGCAAAGGTTGATGTGATCAATAAACATGATCCACCAACAAACGTAAAGTTAGGTAATTTTTGGGGTATGTTGGATTCTATCAACGCATTATTCAGGATTTTTCTAATATTGCCTGATGTTTGCCGGAGCTCTTAGTAAATGACACTAAGTTCATTGTAGATCACAAGAGTCTTGAGGACTATGCATTGTTAAAAACAAAGATTTGTGACTCACTTACCTTATAGGCCCCTGATTGTTCTCTTCCATTTGAGATCATGGCTAATGCGTCTAATTTTGCTATAGGAGCTGTGTTAGATCAATGACGAGAAGGGATATAATTTGCAATTAATTATTCAAGTAAAGTTTTAGATCATAAACAAAAAAATTATATAGTCATTAAAAAGGAAATGCTCGTTGTAGTTTGGAACATTAAGAAGTTTAGGTGATAAATATTGGGTTCAAAGATGACGATTTATACAAATCATACAATGATACGATATTTAATGGAAAAGAATGACAATGAGGCACGACTTCTTAGGTGGATTATGTTACTCCAGGAGTTCTATTTGGATATTAAGGATAAACATGGACTTAATAATGTTGTGGATGATCACTTATCCTATTTGGAGTTAAAGGATTCCCTTGATATAGAGCCAATCATAGAGACTTTTCCAGATGAGTCGGTTTGTGTTATCTATTCCCTTCCATGGTATGCCAACATGGTGAACTATCTTGTCTCCATGCATGTTTCCCATTGTTGGACTAGGAGTAGTATTAACCTACTAAATTCAAATTCGCGGAAATACCACTCGGAGGATTTGTTCCTTTTCTTCGAATGACCATATTGTGCCTGGAGAAGGTGTAATCCTTATGAGGAATACAAAAGTATTCTCACGTACTGTCATTAATTAGAAACTAGAGGGCACTATTCAGAAAAAATAACCACACACAACATATTTAAATGTGGATTGTACTAACTGGCCTTGTTTAGAGATGTTGATTTATTACGATTGTGTCTGATATGTCAAAGATTGGGAGAGATAGTTGGCTATAGAGATGAGATGCCCATGCAACTAATGATTTTCTATGAGGTTTTGATGCATGGTTCCTAGATTTTATGGGTCCCTGTCACAATAGTCATGCCTTTGAGTACATCTTGTTGGCGATAGATTTTCTATCAAGGTTTGTGGAGGCTATCCCTGCCCAAGTTGCAGACAACAAGACTATTTGTGAGTTTATAAAGGATCATATTATGGCAAGGTTCAAGGTTCCTATGGTCTTTATTTCCGATGGGCTTAGACACTATGTGAACAGAGAGATGAAAGTTTTAGCTAAGGATTACAAGTTTGAGAACAGAGTGACTAGTCCTTAATGCGCACAATCTAGCATCATGGTATAGGTTTCAAATAGAGAGGTGAAGAGTATACTATAGAATTTAGTTCATCCTGATAGGAAGAATTGGTCCAAGATATTGAACAAAGTTCGACGGGCATACATGTCAACCTACAAGACTCCTCTTGGTACTTCACCTTTTAGGATGATTTATGACAAGCCATGCCATTTGCCCGCTGAATCAATTCATAAATATGAGTGGTAATTAAGAAAATTAAAAGGATTTGTCAACTAGGGAGGATATGTCATGATTTGAACCTTAATGAACTTGTGGAAATAAAGAATTGGGCATACGACAACACTTTGATCTCTAAGGACAAATAAAGAACCGGCATGATCTGCATATTAGATGCAAGTACTTTATCCAGGACATAAGGCATGGTTTTCTACTCAATGTTGAAGATTTTACATGGAAAAATAATATCAAAGTGGATGTGTCCCTATATAATGAAGGAAGTACACAGTAATGGCAGTGTAGCGATAGTTGATGTCAATAATTGTGCACATTCTTTTTTGGTAAATGGACAACTGCTGGAGCATTTTGTTAAATCTAAAAAATGGTTGGTCCAAGTTGAGAAGATTAACTTCATGTCGAGTGGGTATTGGCAAACACTTTAGATACCTAGCTTGAGGTTGTAGCATAAAGATTTAGATCAGAGAGATTCAACAGCTAGCAGATTCACATTCTTTCTACTTCTTTTTACTGACATTTGATTTATTCTTTTAGGGTTTGGTTTCTCTCTTCATAAGATTCTTACTCTTTACTTAAGGCTATTTAGAGCCTCAATATAGGGTGTACCAACCCTACTTCTGTACATTCTTCTAGGTTTTACTTAGTCTAATTGATAATAATGACTCATAAATAATTATCATTATTTATTGCTTTCTAATATTTAGTCTTTGTGTTATATATTTATACCTATATTGTTCAATTATTTTATATATTTTCTAAACATCGTAAATCAAATAAAAAATATCATTAACTTGTAAATAATAATATGTGTATTATTTATTATTCAAAATACCAAAAAATAAGAAAAGAATTAAAATAAGTGTTTATAATACTTTAAAAATATGTTTACAAAATAATCCTATGTATATACATTCTATTTAGATCTTGAGTTCTACATGAAAGTTGTAGATCTCATTGAGATCTACAACTTTCATGTTGAACTTTTTCTATTTTAAAGCCTTGTACTATTTCTTTTAGATTTACCTCTATTACTTCTATTTTCTAATTTCCTTACTGGGCCACGTACCATAACCACACCCTTCCACCTCATTGCCTTCACTTTAAGGCATATGACCACTTAGATTAGACGACCAAGAACATTTCTCTCGTGCCCTAGCCCTTGGCCACTTGATCCCTCTAATCAAGGGATCCATATCACATCTGCAACTCCTGCTCCCTCTCCGTCTTCCATCATTGGATCATTGCAACCAACGGTTGGGGGATCGTCCCCAATCTCCCACCTCAATGTTCATGATATGTGAACAACACCAACCATGCAATTTCTACATTTTCTCCCACTGTCGTGAGTCCTCCTCTCAACCAAACCCCATCACCCACTTATTCCTCTAACTCAGTTCTTCCATGCTAACCTCCTTGTAACCTCTAAGCCTAACTTACCTAACGACTAGCAGTGGTAGAAACCACCATCTGAGTTTGAAACCTATGTCATCTTCTTCTTCAAATCCCTCATCTTCTCCACCTGTAACGGTCATCTGCCCTTTGTGAGAGCAACCTATGAGCTTTCTTCTACACCCAATGATAGTCAAGTTGAGAATCTGAGAATGAAGAAGGAGGATTCTCCAACGAGATCCTCTACAATGCCATGTTTTAGCCCCTATTAGTGGTTGAACAAGCTTTCATTTTACCCAAGTGGTGAAACGACGACCTAAGAAGCTTTAGAGCTTCTTGCCATGCTAAGATTCATCTGCGATTCCACATTCAATCCATTCGAATTCTAGGTTATCATTCACTTTTTAATTAATTCATAATTTTCCTATTTTATTCATGCTCATTTATACACCATGTTACTAATCTAATCACACTCTAATCTTCTCTAATCATTCCACTTTAACACGTGCTACTTAGTGATCTTACTCCGCTTCTCCATCTTCATAAACACCTCACTGTATTCTTCCTCCTAAGTAGAGGAAGACCCCAATTAGGACTTAGATGCTCCACCTTTGAATGAGCCTCCACTCCACCTCCTTTCATATCCAATAAATTCCCCTATGTCTTTTCTATTATGCTAACAAAAGCAGGTGTGAAGAAAGCTTGAATGGTTGGAAATTTGCTTATGGTAAACCTTTTTCACTCTAACAAGAGTCCTTTGATATCACACACAAGATCACCCAGCTCATTCTTAGGTATTGTATCTTCTTCGTATGAGCTTTGTAGAGGTTCCTCGACCTTCAAAGCCATCAACCATCCGATGAGGAGTATGAAAAACCTTACCGGAGCCCAGCTCATCCTTCGCTGCTTTCGTGTGAGGATATTGAACATGATACAAAAAAACTGTTGGATTAAATCCACATGCCTTCATGGAACAACATTGAAGCTTCTATGTAACACAATTGAAGCGAAAATTCATACCTGAGGTTCGAAGCTCCCGAGCCAAAAGCAACGCGACAAGTAGCACCAAGCCTCAACCGTCTCCCAAACCTCCAGTCATGTGTCTTTAATCACAGAGTGGAGAAATTGCAGGCACGCCCCTTTAAGTTTTCGGAATTACAAATAAGTCCCCACTTGTGGTGAATTGCAAAATATCCTAGATGGTTCTCATATTTGCACTTTAGTCCCTATCAGGGACCTTCTTGTAATAGAAATTACATTTTTAATTATGTTTTATTAAATTTATGCCCTATCCATGATTGTTGAATCATGTTTGATCCATGAATACATATTCAAGGAAATTGGTCTCGCTTTAAAGATAATTTTTTTCTCTTTCATGTGATGAAGTTAATTTCATTTTTTCATTTATATCTCACACATTAAATTTCAGACAGTAAATTTCATCTATATAGCTCTGTTATTGAGCTTTAAAATTGTTTTTTATCATTTGTTGCTCATTAAAATACACTGATTTGCAATAAAGTCATTTAATCTCATTAGGAGAATTCGATAAATTATTGCATAATTGATCTCCTCAAAAGCAAATATCTGATGTGTTATTTTGATGTTCATCATATTAGGGGTTTAATTAACAGCACATTGACTTGGTTGATCAATTAGGGCTCGATAATTGGTTTTTTCATTGAGCTGATTCTTTATTAATGTTTCAAGTTATCTAATCAATTAATCAGGAGCCCATTTGTGTGTTGTGCATTTTACTTTTTGTGTTGCATTACCATTAATGACTCACTTAATATATTTGCATTTAAAAATCTGAACAATCACGCACTGCACTTTATTTGCATAAGTTGACCAAGATCCACTCATTAATCACTTAGTTGAATAATTAATATCTAGAGTAACTTGATTAATTGTTCATGTCCTTGTGTTCAACCCAAGACTTATCTAAGATAATTTAAGCTGAGTCCTCCTCACAGAGATCTTTAGACTCAATTCTAATAGATTGTTAGTTGGTCGTATTACAACGATATATTCTTAAGATAGATAATTATAGATTAATAAATAAGGAGGTGTCATCATCTCCATTTCCATTTTGAAATGATTCACACTATATTTTAGCTCAAAATGGATTACGGAAATGACCTCAATGATATAAGGCTAATCCAATTAATTCTTCATCATATAGCAATATAATGGAGTCACTAAAATCTATTAGTTTCATCACTCCCTCAGAATGGTAGCGTCATGGTATATACGATCTATTGTGAACCTATCAACCAAGAGCATTAGCAATACTCCACCATCCTACATATCGGAAGACTTAGATAAACTTGAAGTAAAGCTTGCTTGACTATCTCTTTCTAGGATATATCAATAGATTTCTCAATCGATAATTTGGGTGAAAATATTAACCATAAACATTCCAAAACAATATATTAATATTTCAGAATTCATGTTTTATTTTATAAATAAGACAACCATGCATGGTATTCTATTTGACCCCAAATATCTCACGAGTGAGCTTTGTCTCTTGATTCATCAAGTGTGAACAGGTATGATCTCTTATACAGATCGTGCATCTCACATGTCCTTATATGCACACCAAGGTGCATGTGTATGGACCTTTGTTGGATGTTCAACCTAATGGTTTGTCTAATGCACATACTCAAACATATAGATGTGTATTTGTCTCCAATCAAAGTATGTATGCATGATAGTGACAGTTACAATTTAGGTCTTAATTTATCTCGACCTTGTTAAGTCAAAAATTTGATATAACTATTTTGATATCCCTGAATCTCTATCTTTATATAGAGGACCTACATCAAGAGGCAAGTCTGAAATCAATTTTTACATAAAGGTTGCCATCTCTTTCTTAAATTGGAGAACTATCATTAATATCATAGATGCAATAAGGTTTGTTCTCAATATAACTCCTTAGGAATGCGAATGCGTGGTATTTGAGATGGCTATGGTACATAACCATAATTGTAATGAGGGGAATTCAAATAAGAGCAAACACATCCATTCAAGTCATACTAAAAAATAATAACATTTGTAACATTAGTGGGTCTCCAAGGGCTTACATGTCCAAGTGTCTCCCACTAGCCCTAAGAGTTGTTCATGTACAATGCTTAAATCCACACTCATATGATAATCACTGAATGGTTAGTCAAATAGTCAAGCTAGATGATTAGTCACTCTATTATCGATGACTACAACAAAATTTATTATAACCTTACACATCCTGAGTAAAGAGTAATCGCATACAATGTAGTCATTGCATCTCATGCATCCAATGCTCAACATTATCAAAACATTCGTACTGTTTTGCTTCTTGCTACACAAAGCTCGCATCATTACCATCCATTAAGAATACGAACCGTGAGGTTTACTTCCTATCTTCCATATTGAATTGGAAGCTTGAATTTTTGTACCCTATGACTTGGAGATCATTATATCCTTAAACTAAGGTTAGTCTTAAGTTCTACTTAGGTACTAGAATGCTTTTTATTATAGTCAATATTTCTATCTATAGTTGGATTGGTAACGGTTTACTACTCCCACTACTTGGAAGATATCTGATCTATTACACATCGTAACATTAATGAATAGCCATTCATTTATATTGGCTTTAAATTTCTAGTAAAATAGATGTAAATATTACTAACTCACATGAATTAAATACTAACATTATTGTATAAATATTATATAAATACTTATATGTAAGCCCAAAATAAAAGAATAAATAAAAAGACAGAAAAATAAAGGAGGTATCTATGGTATTGATTGACCTGATACCAAAGACCAAGTCAAGCATTGACTAGGTCGACCAAGAATATAGTAGGGGAAGTTAGGGAGACTGTACAGAGTACCCTAATTCTTTTAAGAGTAGAATACTATGTAAATGGCTCAAACATGCACTATTTATTTATCATCTTACACAATCTAAATGACAATGTCTTCAACACAAAACATGTATATATTAATGTATAGAAAACAAAAAATTTGTTGGCAAAAATAAATCATGCACAAGTCACTCAGTACACTATGTTGAAAAAGCCATAATAGAAATTCAATTATTAATATCTTCCCTATATGAATTCCAAATGAACCAAACTCACCTTCATTGTATTTCAAATTGAGTTATTTATGAAATGAAGGTGGTTTCATCTTAATTGGAGTCAAGATGCAAAAGCCAGCTAATTAGGGAAGTATGGAATTTGTACATTTGTCTATTAAGACAATATATATTGCTCTTTATCTTTTTAATATCCATATTTTTAAATAATTTTACATATTATAAAACACTTATAAATCAAATAGATAAATTTAAAAACACTTAAAAAACCAAAAATTTAATAAACCATACATATACATGTATAGTGTACCTATGTTTTAATTAAATGTATCTATTTTAACATATAATAGAACCATTAAAATCTCATAAAAATGTGTATATATATTAGATGATGTTGTAAATACATAAGTTATTTAAATATGGTATTTTTTAAAAAATAATAAAATATAAATATAAATACAAAGTATACATGTATAAATACATATTAGCTAAGTATCTAAACAATAACACCTAGTAAATAAGTTTGAAAAAATAAATAAAAATCACTACAAAAAAGTTCAATAAGTAGGAAACATTTTTTATCTTTTTAGTTTTTACAACTAAAATCATTTTCTATGTTATTTTTCAATGTTTTTATTTTTGGTGCTATTTTATCGCTTAGTGAGTGACGCAGACCAATCAGAGCCCAAGAAGGATTGACTCTGTTCAAGCCTCCCTTCCCCATTCAAGTGCCCCCTTCATACCAGTCTCCTTCTCCATTTTTCTCACGTGTATCCAATCCTCATTACACCTCGATCCCTTCACGAAAGTCTTTGATTGGTAGACAATGATCCACATCGACCCAAACAATCATATCGATCTTCATTGGGTCATGCTAAAACCCTAGTCAAAGACGTCCGATCATTCTTTGTTATTTGTCATCTTCCTCCACCTCTTACGGACCCTAATCCCCCTTCGTGTGGCCATCACCCCTTCTATCTATCCCGATGTGTGTGACCTAGTGATAGGAGGTATGCCCACCGATCCGAGGAAAGAACAAGGTAGTCAGATTCGATTCAACCATCATTAGAGCTCCTCTGTTAGTCTCAGCTTCCCAGGTCATTCTGGCTAGGTGAGACTCTTATCTTTACTGCTTTAGTTTCGTTTTTAGTTCCTTCGTGTAGTACTGCCTTTCATTTCATTTCATTAGATTTTATTGACACCCAAAAATTTTGTACATTGGAGCACTAGTCTCTAGCCTATGTTCACCATGCTCCCAACCTTGTTTCAATTCGCCGACCACCACATGATATTCCCCTACACGTTCTCCATCACCCTATATCATATACCATTAGACCCCCTCAATTTTGCACAGATCGAGGTATCGTAGCTCCATCACCGTCGCTTGACAGAGATCTTCTCAACCTTCATTTCTCACCTTTTTTACATAACAAACGGGTCGAGGATCTTCACCCTCGAGCCCTGAGTCTTCCTGTGCACGAGTCGAGCTTCAAGGAACCCTTTTGGGGTAATTCTAGTCTAGGAGTCTGCTGAATCGTCAATTTATCATCTTTATTCCTTCATATTGGCTTAGAATCCCTTATAAAACACATGTAAATATCACTAATTCTCATAACTTAATAAAGTAACATCATTTGTTTATAATGATTATTATCATTAATTCAACATAAAATAAATGAATAAAGAAGAAGAGAAAAAAAATAAAGAAAATAAGTTTGTATATATTTAATCGATATATACTAATCCTGACCCTAAGAGTAGGTCAAGTATTGACCTAATCAACAAGGAATAAAGTTGGGGATATTGGGTCAATAATGTATAAAAAATCAAAAGTCCAAATTGACAATGTACATCTTCATAATATTCATTGTGTACGTATCTTGTACTATTTTATTTTTAATTAAAACAAACTCAAATAAAAATGCTTTCATGATGAAACTAGTAAATAAAAATGAGTGTTATATATTAAAAATATTTGCAAAAATAAGACTTGTATAGAATAAAAGGTACAACACTCAGAAAAAGATATACAACCAGAATTGAATTCTTAATACATATGAACTATAAATGAATCAAACTCACCATCATTGTATTTATAATAAAATAATCTTTTAAATGAAAGTGGTTCATAAAATTTGGAGTTAAGATGTGAAAGTTGACTTTTTGGAGTATAATTGTCATTGTAAACATGTGTAGTATTTATATTTATTTTTATTATCTTTATATTAGCACATATTGTATTTTTAATGATCTATAAATAAAAATAACAAATGTTAAAAAAAACCTAAAATAAATAAATGTATTTATTATATATGTATGAGGTACCTGTATTGCACTTATTTTAATTATTTGTACCTTTAAATAAACCCATAAAAATAAAATAAAATGGATTTATAAACATTAACTCATTTCCTAAATAAATAAAATATAAAATATCTGGTATATTTGTAACAAATAATTGAAAATGTGTATATTATGTATATAGGTATTTATACCAGCAAATACATGTATTTTATTAATTTAACCTTGTAAATTAAAGTATTTAATTTATTAAAATCACCAAAAAAGGCTTATTAAATTATAACAATTTTTATTCTAATATTTTTAAATTTAGGGTATTTAATTATATTTATCTTATCTATTTTAATTTTTTTCTGTCCTTTTATGTTTGAATTTACTCAGCCCAGATTCCTATTGATTGGACCCAAGTTTGTTGACTCGGGTCAACACCCCAATCTTCTCTAAACCCGACTCCATCTCACCGACCCTGCTTATTTTCCCAATTACCCAGATCTACTACGATTACTAATAAATACAATTCAACTTCCAATCAATCCACCAAACAATGAACATTTTCACCCAATTATTTTTACTCCACTTTCACCTCGGTTCGCATGCTCCATCTCTGTTCAAATTTATCCTCCACTTCACCTATAAATTTAGCTCCAAGTCTTCCTTTTCTTCCTGATCCATCTTTGAACCTTTATTCACCCCGAGATTGAGTCCAAGAGAGAGTTTCTTGTGACAGGAGTCGATTCCTCACAATCAAGAGTGAGTGAAGGACCATGGAGGCACAATCCAAGTGCTAATAATTGGAGAACTACTATACTTAAGCTTCTTTAACTTTTTACTACCGAATCGTGGTCACGACACCCCAAATCCTTCATCATCAATTGCATGTAATCTTTTTCAGATCTAGATTTTAACATCACTTAATTTTACAATAAATTTACGATTTGTTTCCAGTTGTAGTAATAAAACCATTTGAACCCACGATCTGCTTTATCGAAGGTATTTGATCCACTTAATTTGATCTAAAACCCACAACAATCCATCTTCTTCTCCATTTCCCTTCCAGAATCTCTCCATGAGATTCGATTGAGATTTGAGTCTTGATCTCCTTCCACTATGTCACTAGAGATCCCTGATCACTTATCATGCATTCTCTTTAGCTATTAAGTTTCAACCTAGGCTAGAAAAGCTTCGAGCAAGGTTAAATAACTTGTTGGTACACAAGGAGGCAGATTGAGACATGGATCATTCTTCATCTAGAGCTTCATCGACAGGGGAGATAGAAACACTACCAGGTCCCATCTCAATGGGATATGGATCCTAGATCGCCATCGATCATACGCGGAACCTGCAAAGCTATTGATTAGGATAGTTAGAGCATCAATCTAAACTATTCAGAGGAGACAGGACAGATTGATGCACAAAGGAGGAATCTTTCTTCTGCATTCTTGCTCCACCCTCCAGTGATGTTCGATCGAGAGAGAAGCTCCAGGTTCAATCCAGATCATCCATTTGTGCCCAATAACTGATTGTTTGATCAGATCTGGAGTAGTAGATCCCAGTCGCCCGACGTAGCATGTGCATCGCATATATAAATTACAAATAAGTCCTTGTTTCTTCTTCATTCATATTTAGTCTTGTATTTCTTTATTAAAATAGATTCTATTATCTTAAAAATCTATAAAAAATAGGAATCCTTATCTAATTATTGTAACTATAGTTTGTAAAATTTCTTTTGTTTTCTAAATTTAAAAATAGAAATGCAATTCACTTTTCACTATTTGATATTTAGAAGTTCAAAAAATTTTGTTTAGTGTTTAAAAAAGTCCAAAAATATTTATGTATCTTACTTTTACTATGTTTATTACATACCTAAAAATCAAACAAAAGCATAGAATGATCACTATAAAAATTAAACTACTTGCAAAATTTTATAAAGATAATATAAAATCAAAAAAATTAAAAAATATGTTCTTGGACTAGTTTTAAAGCTTAATAAAAGTTCTTTTATAAAAATTATTTCTAGAATTTTCATTTCTATTTTTTATTTTAAAATAAAAAACAATAGCTTATTTTTATTTAAAATTTGTTTTCAACTTTAATGTAGTAAAAAGTATTCATAAATATGTTAAAATACAACACAAATCACAAAAAATAGTAAAAAACTTACAAAACATAAATACATTTTATTTTCTTATTTCTAATTTTATTTCACCTATTTTAAAATCTAAAGAGGCTTTTATTTCATTTTTGTATGTATCTTATTCACAAATTGGTTTTTGAAATTAAATTACATAATTACGTGCAAAAAAATTGAATAAAAATATAGACATCAGAAAATGAAAAATAAAAAATGTTAAAAATTAATGAAAAAATCATAAAATTCATTAAAAATCCATAAAATTCTTAAAAATCTTTAAAAATGAAATTAAAGATGGAAAAAGAAAATAAATCAAAAACCTTTATTTATTAACACTAACTAATCACCCTTGTTTATTTATAGCCTCCCTTGTGTTCAGCCCTGAATGTTGTACCATATTAAATAAAAAGCAATTCACATAGATAATATTTTGATTAAAATAGCTTATGGGTTGCAATGACACATTTCACCTTCATTATCTCATTAGAATTTAAAACCTGAACATTTGAATTCATCAAATGGCACCACTGTCGTGGAGGTACGACCTGGATAGTTAGGTTATTATTCCTTTTCTATCCACCTTTCTTTTATTCCTTTATTTTATACATATTTTTAGAAAAAATGTTCTGACATTTTTCTTATTTCGTCTTTGTTGTAAGGGTTCATGGAGCGAGGAAATCTATCTTGGAAGAGTCGATGCACTCGAGCCAGGTGGAGGCTGGTCATTCTTGTCCAATCAGCATGATAGACAAACAAAGGAGGATTAGTAGAGCCAAGGAGCAGCTTGTGTCATTTTGCATCTTTATTTTGTGAGAGAGTGTTAGACTTAGCAATTCATTTACGCATTTAGTAGAAGGGGCCAACTAAAGCCATCCCAACTTGTAGAGGAGACTTAAGACATGAAAAATTTTGGGGGGATGCTTCACCAAATGCCGATGGACTTGGGTGACCTCATCGGTTTTTTTTTTGATTTTATCTATTTCTATCTTTACTTTCCTTATTTTTCTCATTTTTTCTCTTTTTTTCTCGTGATTTGAGTTTGTTGATTTTTTTTTACGCCTCGGTAATTGAGTCCATAGAAATTATGACTTGTTGATTGGTAAATTAGATCCAAACCATTATAAGATATCATGTTTTCTATGGTTTATACGATTTGGAATTAGTTAAATAAAAACTGTTCTTTCCGAAAATAGAAGTTCATGTTCTCGAATGATTTCATCATTGCATCATAAATATTAGATGAAATTCATGCACATAACATTTTTCACATATACTACTGGATCAATGTACATGTTCCTAACTCTTGCATTCGCATTCATATTTTCCCGCACATCAGCTTTTCCTTATTCCTCCCCCATTTTTATGGATAGGATAATGGAAATTGAAAAAATCATTAGTTGAATTATTTGAAAAATATTCTAAAAAGTTATAACCTAAAAATCTAAAAAAGGGATTACTAAATACACTTTACCAAAAATTGAAAATTGTAATGAATCACATTGTTTGGGGTTCATAAAGCCCATACTTTATTCCGGTACATTCCAGACTAAGTAAGGTGCAATCGTAGGATATAGCCCAAATCCCAGCATGAGTACTACCTTGATTTCCGCTTTTGTTCACGAAATAATAACACTTCTATTTTACATGGGTGAGTAGGGTCGAATATGATTGCAGATTTGGTCTAATGTACTAAGCATAGGGGTTCTACGATGGCAAGACCCTATCTCATCATACCATGTACGAGTACCCTTCAGGGTACGTGCTTGTTTCTCTATATTAGCTTCCTACTCCCTATTCTTTAGTTGAGTAGTGGGCCCAAATACGGTATCAAAGACCTTATAAAAATTGATAGCTACTGGTTACAAAGGAAGTGGAACATATAGGATAATTGTTTAGTAGTATTCAATATCCAATAAATTGGAGTTAAGTATGGTAGAGTGTCGAACACTGGTAAGTATGTAAAAGCTTACTCTACATAATTTATTATAACTGTAGAGAAATCTCCTACAATCTGAATCAAAATTTATAGTAACTTTACATAAATATGTATGAGCTTAAGTATGGTAGAGTTTTGAACACTAAGAAGTGAACGAAGTAGAGAATTACTATAAATTAATGCTAATTAATAATAATATTTTTTAGTTTTTTATCTTCTTCTTGTTTTTATGTAGGTTTTTAATTATTTTTAATTTTTACGATTTTTAATCATTTTATATTATAATTTATTAATTTTTTGGTTTTTAATTTTGTAAAATTTTAATTTATATATAATTTTTATAATAAGATAAAAAATAATATTGATATTATATTTGTATATTTGTAATATATATGTAATACAACAATTTTTAATTTTTTATATAAATCAAAATAAAGTCAAAAAATAATTTTTTCTATTTTTTATATTATTATTTATTTTCGTTAATTTTTAGGTTATCTTTTAGGTTTTATGGATTTTTAATGTGATAAAATTTACAATACAATGGACATATTAACATTATCCACATGTTTAGGGTTTCATAAATATATAAGTATTAAATTAACTCTGAAATATTTTTAATATATACTATATATTAATGAAAATTCAGAAACAAAAAGTTATATTTTTGGATTTTTATAGAACTTTCGTTAATTTTTAAAAAGATTTTAGGGTTTTTCAATTTTTAGTTTTGTATTTTGTATTATTTAGTGATTTTTTGATACATGATAGAATATACTATAATATAGCTAATATTTTTTTGTAATTTTTGAAGATATATTCAAAAAATTTTGGGTTTTTAAATGCTAAAAAAGGAAAATATGCATTTTTTGTAAGGACTATTTTAAATGTCTTATGAAAAATATATGTGATTATGAAAGGTCAGACTACTAACATTTTTGTACAATTTTTAGCATACAAGAAACATTTAATAAAAACAAAGTACAAAAAAATACATAGAAGAACAAGGAGATAGATACAATTTCTAAAAGTTTAGCACGTGTTGCATAATATTTGATAGAAATCCTGGTATAAACATCTAAAATATCCCAAGTTTAAAAATATTAAGCACATACCATGGATATATATGTAATTATACAAATTTGTAGGTCCACTGATGCAAAATACTCTAAATATGTTTCACTTTAAATGATATTTAGAAAACTAAAATTAAAATACAAAGTGTGGGGGGTGTTGCATAGATTACCCTGCGAGGCACGTGCTTGGCCACATGAGGCATTACCTGATATGGTGGTCCATGTCGCTTAACTTAACTCGATCCAATGGCTGGATATGCACAACATTTTGACTTAAATCAATGGCACAAATTAGATGTGGGCCTTCATTCTTGATCGGAGAACATATAGATTATTAGGAAGAATAGGTAAGTAGCTCCTCTTCATTTAGCTTTGATCGATGATTCCTTCGTCCTCCCTCCGACCACCTCTAGGGCTTCTTATGATCTCAAATCATCGTTGGAACTCCTCCGCACCAGTAGGTGGGCTCAGATGGGTCTGAGCCACATCGGAGGAGGCATGGAGCTTGATTCCTTCTCTGACAAACTAGATACGAGGTTTGGACTCAATTTGACTTATTGGTGGCCTCTCTATAGCTCTAACATGCCCAAAAAGAAAGAGGGATCGAGGGCACTGGTCCTTGTCCCAAATTGAAGCTGAAATAACATAGTATGAGTTGCAATGGAGGGATCTCTGACAGGAGACATAGATGGAAATCTGAGAACTACTTAAATCTTATTGATTCAAGATGATCTGATGAGTTGATTACATGGAGAAAATATAGGAGATTGTTATGAGGTGTTCAGATGGTCGAAGCAGGGTCGGATACGATGTGAACAGACGACAGACCCTAGTTCTCCAACAAAATTTGATTTTGAATTTTAATGATATAAAAACAAAATAAACCAAAATAAAAAGCTAGATTACACCAGAAAGAAAATGTGAACCTGAAAACCTGCTCCACCTCGAGATAGGCTCCTGCAATGGAGGATCTCGCCTCTCCTCCTTCTCCTCACCGGAGAAATCTGCGGTGCAACTTACTGTCTTAAAGTGTACTCTCGTCCTTGTTGTTCTTTGGGGTTACCAGGTCAGGAGAGGATAAAAAATTGAGTGCAAGAAGAAGGAGAGTTCATATATGCTCCTATGATGGAGGGTGATTTTGGAATGGAGATTTCTAGTCGATCGATTGTGGTAGGTGAAGTCTAAGGATAGTGTGAGGTGCTCAATGATCCGATGAAACTTTTTCAGGAAGAAATTGAGGTAATCAATGGTATGGTGGAGTAGTGGAAATTTATAGGTGAATCCCGTGAAGAGGGGGTGATGATCCGGGGGGTTAACACACGCTAGAAGCTGATTGGGCCACATGCTAGAAGACAAAGCAGAAAAGAAAGTATGAGAAAGCATAAAATAAAATAGTAAATGATTATATTTAAAACATTCAAAATCATGAAAAATTATTGTCATTTTATAAACTAGTTAACCATAATTTTTATTAATTTTGACAATATTATAGTTCATTTTTTTACATAATATCATATTTTACATATATATATACTTGTATATTATGTATTTCCATTTTATTTTGTATTTTTATACGTAATACCATATTTTACATATTCTATATATTTACAACATGATTAATATGTATTTACATGTTTTTACAGATTTTTTACGATTTTATTTGTAGGTATAAATAATTAGGGTTATTTATAACATAGGTATATTATACCCTTGTTTTAGGTTTATTCTTTTGTTTAGCATTTTTTCTTGCTTTTAATTTGGACTTATATTATTAGCAGATGTGATCCAATATGTACAATTATTCTAAATTATAAAGAGACTAAAAATATAAAGAATAAAATAAATTAATTTTATATACAGATGTCCAAGTCCAACAGTACTAAAAAGTTGTTTTTGCTTTTTAGTTCCAATTCTAATGAAATCACCTTCATTTGATAGATAATTTAATTTGAAATTTAATTGAAGGGAGTTGGGCTCAGTTTCCATTCATATGGAGTAGATATTGTTCAATGAAGATTTATTTACGGCTTTTTCATCTAAGGGTACCAAGTGTATTGTGCATGATTTATTTTGGCAAATAATTTTCTTATTTTTCACACATTAATATGTACAAGATTTGTGTTAAACACTTTATTTTTAAAGTGCGTGTGATGTTGAATAAAGGAGTGTAAATTTGTCTATTTACAGTACAAAGAATTAGGGTTTCTTGTGTGTATTTTTATATAGTATCTTATCCTTATCTCTCCCTACTTTATTCCTGGTCATCCCACACAATATTTGAGTTGGTCTTGAGGTTTATAGTTAGTCAGTATCAAGGATACTTCCTTTATTTTTCTTTCTTTTCTTTATTCTTTTAATATGGGTTTAAATACATGTATTTACACACTAATTACATATGTTAATTCATGTAATTTAGTTATATTTACATGTGTTTTACTAGGTATTTAAATTCAAAATGAATGAATAAAGGTGAATGAATGGCTATTCATTAGACGACCACATAGAAAAAGGATTCCATGGTGGTCGTCCACCCTAATGATGAAGGAATCTCTCCTCTTTTCTTATTATTCCACATCTACTTGATTTAATGTGATTTTTAATTTATTAAAGAATTTATTAAATTAATTTATATCTTTTAAATTATCTCATTTTTGTCGTAAATCGTTACAACAAAATCTAGGCCATTTATTTGAATTACAACAAAATCCTAGCCATCCTGATTTGTATAAAAAAGAGCCAACCCTAGGTTTTTCAACACACAACAAAAAATAACAAAACTATCTCTCTCTCTCTCATACACTCTGAAGGATATGGGAAAGTCCTTAGCGACATCACGAAAGCATGGAGATCGCATCATATGCAATTGGGAGCGACTAGTCATACTAGTTTCTCGGGGCAACGAAATTTAAAAATTTTGAACAATGAAACCACATGATCCAAGAACACTTCTCGTATCATTTCATCTAAAACACAAACAAGTATTAGGTTTACCTATTGGAGCATGGTAGCGATCGAGTCTTTAACGAAGAGACCTCATGTCTCAAGTCTAATCCAATGGAGGAGACGCTTACGAGCGCGTTGATGAAACGCATGATCCTCACAATCCATGTTGATGATCCAAGCAACGAATATCCTAATCTCGCCTCATGAGATCTGACATCTTCTTCACGAGCCAAGCACACTGAAGAAGATGGAGATTCACGAGTAGTCAATCCGACAACACAACGGTGTCATGATGACTATGACACTCTGAAGTATTTAGGGTGGACGACCAGTCTAAGGAGGGAGAGAGGTGGCGTGTGTAGAGAGAGAGATGGAGAGAGTTTAATCCTCTTGGAATTATGTGTGTATTCTAAAAGGCAAAGTCCACCCTTCCTTTTATACTAGTTGGATGTATATGGATCTCAATCCATGTGCCATCTTAATCCATTGTATATACTAAGAGGTTGTTAATCAATGATCAAGATTTACTGCTATAAATTTGCAATAACAAATTTAATTATATCCCTTTATCAATATAGAAATTAATTCATTTTAATTTCAACTATAATAAATACTTGGAGTTAAGGATATGGTGATTGTACGTTCCATGTATAGTGACTTGGATATTGAGAATACATCTCAAATCCAAATCTCAGGGACCTCCAATAGAGGTTTGATTAAATCAAAGCTGTAAATCTAATCTTCTCAATGCATATGAATCACATTCAGATCACTGTCCAACAATTTGACCAAGATTAGATTACTTCTCTTTTGAGAGGAGTCACTACAATCTAGACATGTTCATTACTCACTTGGATTGGAATCGTCATGGTGATACAATTTTTTACGATCACATCACCCTCAGGTATTCCTAATACTTATACATCATGCATACTGGAAGACCTAAAATAAACCTAAAGTTTTAGATCTATTTAGATTGCCTTCTTTAGAGTTTTATCATTAAGTTTCTCATTTGATCATTGGGAGTTGGTATCGGTCATATACATTCCAAATCCATGTATTATAGCCATGTATTGATCATATACTTTCCTAAAGCATATATCAAACCTACAAATTCAATCAAATTTCCAAAGCGAGACGACCGTGCACGGAATTTGATTCCCAATATCTCATGAGTGAACTCATGTCTTCCGTTTCAGAAAATGAACTTGTATGATCCCTTTGAGAGATCGTATTACTCATAACAAGCACACCGGTATATATACCTTGATTAGGTCGTCAACCTATCGGTCTACCAAATGTACACACTCAGACATATAGTAATACATCTATCTCTAGTCAGAGGATGCATGCCTATATCATGACAAAATACGACGTAGGACATGGTTATCTTGATCTCGTTAGGTTAACTCTTTCACCAAACTTGTCTAACACCTCCAAATTTCTATTCCTATGCAGAGGACATGCATCAAGGTCGGTTAGATATCAACCCACTAGAGAAAGGATTGCCATCTCCCACTCAGCCGGTGATCCACTCTTAACAATCATTTGAAAGTGCTTGATGAGTCCTCAATCTTACTCTGTAAATATTCATCCAAGCACCAACTTCTATGACTCATCAATTGAATCAACCATTGTATGATTGATGAATCTGTGATTCATCACTCTAAAAGTTGAAAATAGAACTTTGTTCCTGAGTAATTAGATGCATATTTCCACTTATATTGCATAATTAGCATTCATGCATGTGTAAATAATATATGCATTTTAGCATTCATATTTTCATGAAATAAGGAGCCAAATTCACTTGTAAATATTCATATGTATATTAGCCAAATTAACCATATTTGTATTTATTTTATACTAACTCCAAATCCATTAAAACCAAATCTATTGTGTATATCTTACTAACACTAATAAGGATAAATATCAAAAAATTACTAACTTGTAAAATTGACCAATAAAACCCAAATCCAAGTTTGAGAATAAGATCGTCAATATATGTATGTCTCTCTCATACAATGGACGATTTTGATCTACTCACTATTAAAGTAATATACATTCAAAGCCATTCAAAATGAGACCAATTTCATTAAAATCGGAGATCGTATGCAAAACTTTAGTTTTGGGCCCCTATTGTATATTGTACATATTGACTATAATACCCTCCAATCATATCTTTTCATTTTATAAATTATTAGAAATCCACAAAATTATATTAAATTTTAAATATTCATTTCATATTTTCTCTATTTTTATTTTGATTTTTCTCTTATTTAAAAATGACAAAAAATGCAAAAAATAAAAATGTGATATATTATACCTATAAGATACCACCCAAAAATACATTTTGTACATATGACTTCTTTTGATTTTTGATCCTTCATTAATGTTGTAGATCTCGTCGAGACAAGCAACTTTCGTTTTGACTACTTTTTGATTTAACCAATTTGTTATTTCTTTTCATTTTTTTGCATTTAATTTTTGTATTTTTCGAGAGCGACACGTGGCCGCTCCTGGAGCCGCCATGTGTCACCCCTTTTTATTATTTTTAGAATTAATTTTATTTTATTTTAATTACTATTAATAATTTAATTTATTTTATTTTATTTTACCTTTATTTTCTCTTCATTATTTTTAGTAGCCTACTATATTACGTTTTATTTTTATTTTATTTATTTCCCTTTTACCTCTTCTCCCTTTACATGTCCTCCACTCCAAGTCACCAACTTCCCATTTCATCCACTTTCTCAATTTCTTTTCTAACACCCTCCTCTTTTTATTCTCTTCCCCTCCATCATTTTTCATGATCCGCCATTCCATTTTGTGAGAAAAGCACCAGCTCTGCCAAGGCTCTGAGGTGACAGCTCGTCCTTTGGTGTTGAGCGACGACGAGTCCACGTGAGATCCATGAACCTTGTTTACGTAGCATCCCTCCACAAAGGGATTGCCTAGCTTCTTTGACTTTTCGTCGAATCGAATTGAGGCCACGACAGAGGCCGCACACCGCAGCCCCACCTTCCGGCGATAAGACAGGTAAATCCTCTATCCTTATCTTTTCATTTTATTTTATCCAACATATTTTCTTTGTTGTTGTTCATTATTGCATTTTCATCACCACATCATTTTTTTTCTACCTCATACCATTACCACCAATCGTCTCAAATCGCCATTATTATCAACATCTTTATCACAACAAACCATCATCACCACTCATTCATCACCTCTTACATTCCCTATTTATAAAAAAATTAAAAAATTAAAAAAATTCCAAAAAAACAAAAAAAAAATAAAAAAAAATTGCAGGGCAGTCCGCCCGTGGCCGTCCACCTCATGGTGCCTCGCCCCTGCGGCCACACATCCCAGCAGCTCCCATCATGCCCGCAACAATCCACAGGCCATCTGACCTCTGCCCGCGGCACTCCACGCATCGTAGCAGCTAGCCGTGCCACCTTCCCAATCGTGGCTGCTGCGTCCGCCGGCCACAACTCTGTTTTCTCATCCCCACGCGCCCCTAGACGTCATGTCGCCCCTCTACGCGACTCCCAAGACCAGCACGCATTCCCCCTGCATGCGGAGCCTCATCCTCCAAATAGCAGTGACGTCAAATGCCCGACCTGAAGGTATGGGTAGATCCTCAAGCGTATCACGGAAGCGTGAGCGTCGTATCGAATACGACGAGGAGCGACTAGTCGCACTAGTTGCTCGATGCAGCGGAATTTAAAAACTTTTATACGACGAAACCACATGATCCAAGAACACTTCTCGGATCGTTTCATCTAAACCACAAACAAGTAATCATGATTACCTCTTGAAGCGTGGTTGCGATCAAGTCTCTAAACGAAGAGACCTCCTGACTCAAGTCCGATTCCGACGGAGGAGACGCTTGCGAGCGCGGGGATGAACCGCGTGCTTCTCGCAATCCATGTTGATGATCCAAGCGGCGGATCTCCTGATCTCTACACACGAGATCCGACGTCTTCTTCACGAGCGAGGCGCACTGAAGTAGACGGAGATCCACGAGCAGAAGAACGGGCAGCATAACGACGATGCCGCGACGATGGAGAACCTTCCATGGCATCCATGGTGGACGGCCATGAGAGGAAGAGAGAGAGGGCTGACCTCTAGAAAGAAAGAGAGATAGAGATGTGTTGTGTAAAATAGAGAGCATGGTGTGTCTCTCTATTTATAGGGTTTTGGGATCCATGGATCTCAATCCATGTGACATATAAAATCAATGGATGAGATTGATTTATGTCAATCCAATGGCTAAGATTGTTGTTGGTAAAACCAACAAATTTAGATCAAAATATATTTGACAAAATCAAATACAAATTAATCCAAATCAAACCAATAAATAAGGAGAGAAGATACATGGAGATTTCATCTCCATGTACCTTCCAAAGTGGACGGCCACACATTCCTTAAAGGAATGATGTGCCGCCCCCTCTTTCCATGGAGAGAGCAATCTCATGGAAATCCATGAGATTGCATATCTCCTTGAAAATCTCCTCTATTTATTTCCAACAACTTTTGTTGGCTTTTTATTCTTCAAAATATAGTTCACAATTATATTTGAGAATATTGTAATCTTGCCATAGAAAAATTGTGAATCAAATTCACAACCCAAAACAACATATAATTTACATTGTCAATTAATTACACAATGTGTATCCAATACACATAATAATTAATCAACACATATAAATTATAATTAACTCTCTCTAATACATTATAAATCACATTTATAATATATTATGAATAATTGGATATTTCTATCCACATTATTCTTATCCATAACAATTAAATCATATTTAATTATATTGGATAACTTATTCTCATGTACTCAAATAATATGAATCACATTCACATTATCTACATCTTTGATAATCAAATTATATTTAATTATCTAAGATAACTCTCCTTATAATATGAATCAAATTAATATTATTCATGATAATTAAATCACATTTAATTATCCATTTTCTCAATGCTCGGATACATATATCAACAACAGAATTATCCATGAACTCTTTCAAGGATAATGCGCTTTATCCGCGAATACTTGGAGATAAGGACAGGGCGATTGTATTGTTCCACGTATAGTGACATGGATATTGAGATTATATCTCATATCCAGACCGCGGGCCTCCCATAGATGCTTGATTAAATCAAGACCGCAAATCTAATCTTCTCATTGCATCTGAATCACATTCAGATCAATGTCCAACATTTGGACTAAGATCAGATTACTTCTCTACTGAGAGGAGTCACTAAAATCCAGACCCGTTTCATCACTCCCTAGGAATGGAAGCGTCATGGTTATACAATCGTTTATGATCACATCACCCTCAGGTATTCCTAACAGCTGTACATCCTGCATACTGGAAGACTCATAATAGACCCGAAGTATTAGATCAACTTTATACTGTCTACTTCAGGGTTTTATCAGTAAGTTTATCATTTGATCATTGGGAGTCGGTATTGATCATATACTTTCCAAAAGCATATGTCATACCTAGGTCTTGTTCATATACTTTCCAAAAGTATATATCAAACCTACAAATTCAGTCAAGCTTCCAAAGCGAGACGACCATGCGCATGGAATTTGATTCTTCCCAATATCTCATGAGTGAGCTCATGTCTTCCGGTTCAGTAAGTGAACCTGTATGATCCCTTTAAGAGATCGTATTACTCATATGCCCTTATATGCACACCAGCGCGCCGGTGTATAGACCTTGATTAGGTCATCAACCTATTGTTCTGCCAAATGTACATACTCAGACATATAGCAACACATCTGTCTCCGGTCAGAGGATACGTGCCTATATCATGACAGCATATGATATAGGACTTTGGTTATCTCGATCTCGTTAAGTCAACTCTTTGACCTAACTCATCTGACACTCTCTATTCCTATGCAGAGGACCTGCATCAAGAGGTCGGTCAGATATCAACCTTAAAGAGATAGGATTGCCATTTCCTACTCATGCTGGAGATCATCTCATAATAATCATTTGACGGTGCTTGATGAGTCCTCAATCTAACTCATTAGATATTCATCTAAGCACCAGCCTCTATGATTCAATAATTGAATCATCAGCTGTATGATCATTAAGATGGCCATGGTACATAACCTAATTGTATTAAGGGACCTATTATGCAAATTATGTACTCTTTATTTCAGATTAAGGAGTGAATTGCAATAACATTTATTGCATAATGGCTCGCCGTGGGCTCGCATGTCCAACAATCTTTCACTAGCCCAAAGAGCCATTAATGGGCTAATCATTTAAACCCACACTCATGTGACAATCATAGGCTACTTAGAAAATAGCTAGGTAAGTTGATCAATCACTCTGTTCCCAAGAGACTACCCCAAGTCCTTTTACGGCACTTTTATATCACCTAGTAACAGTGCTCGCATCCAATGCGAATGTTGCATCTCATGCAACCGATACTCAATTTTGTTGGTTATAATGTCCCTGACACTACATCTTATTAATTATCATAACCAGTATTCCCATAATCCTTATTAGAATACCTTCATTCCTGGAGATCTCTATCTCCTAAGGTATCTACAGTTAAGACCCTTATAGATCACTATCTACAAGGTCTTAAACTTTTGAAGATAAGACTTTGAGATCACTATCTCTAAGTTTTATCATCTTTGAAGATATTATTATTACTGCAATCAAGTGTTTTATCTCCATAGCATGATTAGTAACAGTTTACTACTCCCTCTGCATGGCAGATATCTGGCTCTTGTACACATCTAGCATATACCCAGCTTCTCATAACTGATGCACAAGTGCAAGAAGTTCTAGCATTCACTTCCTCAACTCTTTGAGGTGCTATCCCTTTAGACAGGTCACTACCACATCTTAAGGGAAGGAAGCCTTTCTTGGAATTTTCCAGAAATTGGAATAAGTCCAAGGTGCACTACTATTGTGACGGTCCCAATATCCTCTTCTTTTTACTTCTGAACAACTTCAGAACTAAGATCTAAGAGGTATCCTTGAGATCATATCTCAATGTATGGAGCAACCAAATTATAAAACACTTATTATTATTCTTGTATCATTCTAAATGATTAGAATAATATCTACATTTAGCACGATGAACGCAATGGTACTCCTACTAAGCTTCACATGGTTCATCAAGATTTTAGTTGAAATCATAACATTTATAATTTCATCAAATCTTATGTTCCAACTACAAGAAACTTATTGGAGTCCAAAGATGGAGTTCTTCAGCTAGCACATCTTGCTTTACTCAACCATCAAGCCCTGGGGCTACTTCATATGAATATCCTCAGAGAGGTATTCATAGAGGAATGCAATCTTGACTTGCATCATGAAGATGTCATAGTCAAGTTGTGTAGCTACTGTTAGCAATATTCTGATGGGTTAAAGCAAAGTCATTGGAGAGTAAGTCTCATCGCGAGCGATGTCTTCTCCTCAGTGTGTAGCTCATGACTACGAACCGTGCTTTGAAGGTCTCTACCTTCACATCACGTTCCCTCTTTCTCTTGAAGATCCATTTACACCTTAATGGGTCTTACCCATATAGGTGGATCCTCGAGAGTCCATATACAACACTTATATATGAAGTCTACATTAGACTTTTATTGCTAACATCCATCTTTTCATGTCATGATCCTCAGGAGCTTCATCACATGAAGTCCGATCATTGTCAGATTCAACTGACACATGGAACCCATCCTCAAACTCATTTGAAGAGGTATTAGTGTTTCATCTTTAATTGTCCTTTTAGTTTCTAATTTCAGGAGCCTCATTATCTTCTCAAGATTAAATGAGTTCCTTTACTTCATTTTATCTTGATTCTCAAGAGAGTCATCCTCTAAGAATCACATTCTCAGAGATGAGATCCTTTAAGAATCTCAAGGTCATAAAGTAGGTTTACAATACCATCCTTTATTTTCCTAATGAAGTAGCACTCTCTAGTGCTAGATTCCAGCTTACATGCATGGAACCTTATTAGGTATATAATGTAGTCTCTACTACTTATATACCTTGGAAACTAAGAGATAATTATGCTAGGATTAATCACTGATTACATCATGTCACACATGATTAATTGTGTCTCCCTACAACTCCATTGAGTTAAGGTTCATTAGGAGGATTGAGATAGGAATGATATTCATATCTCCATTAGGTATTTCTTGAATTCATCTAATAGGTACATGCTACCTTGGTTAGATCAAATTCATTTCATCTTCCTTCAAACTTTGGTTCTAAACCAAAATTGTGAAATCTTTGAACATTTCAAAGTTTTCTAAGTGAAGAGAAGAAATCTCATATCACAAATAATCACTAATAGATATCACATATCCACAATGTTTATTCTGATATAGATGATTCATATACATCAATATGTATGAGATCTTGAATACCTTAACATCTTACATCTTTCCCAAAGAAAGGTGTATTGGACATTTTTCTTTGAATACAATATTCATAAGTATGTAAGATTTGATCCTTTAGACAATCTAAAGTTTCATGTCTTACTAGTCCATTGATCTCATCAACAGACATATGTCCAAAACATTATGTCAGATCATTGTCAAATGATCTTTATCCTCCTATTGATCTTTAAAGGTTTAATTTTCAGTATTAGAAATCTTAATGAACCATTCATTAATTTTCTAATTTAGTGGAGTACACTAGATGTTAGATTACTATCTGAAATATCTCTATCATAACTCTTTATGATGGATTTATTACAGAATTCATGTTTATATCCAACAATTAGAAATAAACAATGAGTGTATTCTAATATCTAGGTCATATAGATATTCTCTAAGACTAATGGCTCCCACTGAAAATATGAAGTCTATTGATCTCATGGAATTTATTGCAACAATTGCATCAATTTCAACATGGATGACCAATAAACCTTAAGATCAAATTTCTAATATTCTAATACATATGCAACCAATTGCAAGTGTCATTAGAAAATTGAGATACAATTATTAGACTTTATCTTATCAAATAAGTAAGTCAATTTCAATGATTATATGTAGATTTTTCTGATGTACTATCTGATTCCTTTTCTAAGGATTCTAGATAGATTTGATAGTCATACTATCAACACATCAACTTATTGCAGTATTGGCATTCATCCAACTCTTTGGATGGAAGCAACAGAAGTACAATCAACTCTTTGACTATACTTCTTACTTGAGTTCAACCCATGCTTCCCCTGCGCTCCCTTTATCTCTAAGCAACCATTGCTCAAGACTAAAGGATCTCTTATATTAAAATCAAAAATTTTAATATAAGAGTATTTCAACACTTATACATGCTTCATTAAATTCATACAATATGAATATTATGAAGCTTCATGAATGACTAGAGTAAAGATAGTAGAATGATGACACTCATCATCCATCTGAACTCTTAAAGCATAGGTTCAGGTAGGTACTCAAACAATTTGAATACATTATCTCTAATAGAGCTACCATTCTACATGATGTAGAGAACCATGTCATTCATGATTAAATGCCAAGAGCACATATGTATGCCAGAATATCTTTGTTGATTTTATAAGGATTAATTTGATAATTACGATCATCATCGACATGTCACTTCAAAAAGTACATTCGATAAGATCAAGACTTATAGAGACATACAAACCCTAGGGTTTTAGTCCTATTGTCTTATTTAATTATCACTTCTCATTATTATGAGGAAACATGCACATTGCAACCACATACATTATGTGTCCAATCGCAAGTACAATATCTGGATCAAGGGTCCAATCCATGATATTCTCAGAGTATGACATTGAGTGGGTTTAATGAAGGATTATCTGAAATAAGTAATTTGCATAAGGGTATATATTTATATATATACATGTTTTACTTTGAATTAGGAATTTTATATCAAAGTTGTCTTGCCATGTCAACAATGAAAGTTCATTCCCTTAATCACTTTCAATGTAAGAGATATACTTACCATTATATCTCAAGCAAGATCTGGGATCTCCTTCCTTATCTTTGTTGCATCCCAATAATATGAGAACCTACAACTCAGAGAAAAAGAAGCGGGAACACATTCCGCCTTGCAAGTCCAACTTGCATCTCCCAATTCGGTCTTTAACACCCGGGCCCACCACCCCTAAGGTGATGTTGACCCGTCATTAATTGAACCAACCGTCAACAGGAATACAACTCGCTATGCGCAATCCAATATCGCCCCAATAATATGAGGACCCGATATTGGGGTCACTACGCATACGTCCTAACTCTTTCGAGAAGCGAGGAGCCTGATGCAAATGGATCATATGCAGGAGCTGTCACTTCGGACAGGCGTCTCCCACTTATAATATCTGGCGACGAAACCCTTCGCCTTGACGGGAGATCATGGATGTCACTTATGTGATCCTCCATATCGTATTCAAATTATAATTAATCATTATGAATCACATTCATTACGATTAATTCTTCCAAGGGAAATAATAACTCTATTCATAATAGAGTGTTCTTAATTGGATATAATTAACTTAATCATATTAAATTAATTTTCAATCCAATTCAATCAACAAACTTGATTTTACTTGAATATATGATATTATTCTCAAAGTACGTGTTAATTCGTATTTTAATAATTAGAAAAATACATCTTAATCCCTCGGACATTATCCCAGCCCTACCCGCTGTCATGGCCAGTACCGGCAGGAGTGGGACGGACCGCATACGTTGCAAGCCGCTACCCCAGCGATCCCCGACTAGACACCATATCCGCCTCGGGAAAGGATAATGCCAAATTGATTAATTTGTACTTGAGATGATCATCGGTTCTTCAACCGAAATTATACCATATAGTAATCAAAACAATTTTGATTATAAGGAAATTTGCTAGACAAATTCCCAATCCTATTCAAGCAAGAGTTTGATGATTGTGATTTCAATTATGATTTAGATCAAATCTAATCAATTAATTGATTGGGACCAAGTCAATTAAGGAAATAATCATTCTCTAATATTTCACAAATATTTTCCATAATTATTTCTCGAAATTAACAATTAATTTCATTAATTGACAATCACATGGTTCTTGATTAGGAAAGTAATTTCAGCAGTGACCCCTACTTACTAAAATTAGCATATCTCAATCAATTTAAATCCAAATTAAGCAAAGTCAATTTCTAAAGTTTGCTAATTTGATTTATAATAGAAACCAACTGATGTTTTACGCATTTCGAGGCAAGTCTAAATAGTAATTAACATTTTAATCACGTTCAGATTCACAGTTCCCGCAACAGTGCATACATGTTCATTAAAACGACCATATCTAGAGCATACGAAATCCGATTTACGCAAACTCAGATCCTATGATTTCCTTATTTAATGGGGAACAAAATATAAGTGTTATTTTCGTGTTTAAACAATTTAAACATGGCCGAAAAATTACACTAAACAGATCTGCGAAATCAAATGCGATAAAAACTTTCGCGACCTTAACGAACCCAAGTCATCCTCGGTTAGCGAATCATATTCGAAACCATCGACCTAAGGCTATGATACCACTTGAAGGATATGGTTAGATCCTCAAGCGCATCACAGAAGCGTGAGCGTCGTATCGAATACGATGAGGAGCGACTAGTCGCACTAGTTGCTCGATGCAGCGGAATTTAAAAACTTTTATACGACGAAACCACATGATCCAAGAACACTTCTCGGATCGTTTCGTCTAAACCACAAACAAGTAATCAGGATTACCTCTTGAAGCGTGGTTGCAATCAAGTCTCTAAACGAAGAGACCTCCTGTCTCAAGTCCGATCCGACGGAGGAGACGCTTGCAAGCACGGGGATGAACCGCGTGCTTCTCGCAATCCATGTTGATGATCCAAGCGGTGGATCTCCTGATCTCGACACACGAGATCCGACGTCTTCTTCACGAGCGAGGCTCACCGAAGGAGACGGAGATCCACGAGCAGAAGAATGGGCAACATAACGACGATGCCGCGGCGATGGAGAACCTTCCATGGCATCCATGGTGGACAGCCATGAGAGGAAGAGAGAGAGGGCTGACCTCTAGAAAGAAAGAGAGAGAGAGAGATGTGTTGTGTAAAATAGAGAGCATGGTGTGTCTCTCTATTTATAGGGTTTTGGGATCCATGGATCTCAATCCATGTGACATATAAAATCAATGGATGAGATTGATTTATGTCAATCCAATGGCTAAGATTGTTGTTGGTAAAACCAACAAATTTAGATCAAAATATATTTGACAAAATCAAATACAAATTAATCCAAATCAAACCAATAAATAAGGAGAGAAGATACATGGAGATTTCATCTCCATGTACCTTCCAAAGTGGACGGCCACACATTCCTTATAGGAATGATGTGGCGCCCCCCTCTTTCCATGGAGAGAGCAATCTCATGGAAATCCATGAGATTGCATATCTCCTTGAAAATCTCCTCTATTTATTTCCAACAACTTTTGTTGGCTTTTTATTCTTTAAAATATAAATCACAATTATATTTGAGAATATTGCAATCTTGCCATAGAAAAATTGTGAATCAAATTCACAACCCAAAACAACATATAATTTACATTGTCAATTAATTACACAATGTGTATCCAATACACATAATAATTAATCAACACATATAAATTATAATTAACTCTCTCTAATACATTATAAATCACATTTATAATATATTATGAATAATTGGATATTTCTATCCACATTATTCTTATCCATAACAATTAAATCATATTTAATTATATTGAATAACTTATTCACATGTACTCAAATAATATGAATCACATTCACATTATCTACATCTTTGATAATCAAATCATATTTAATTATCTAAGATAACTCTTCTTATAATATGAATCAAATTCATATTATTCATGATAATTAAATCACATTTAATTATCCATTTTCTAATTGCTCGGATACATATATCAACAACAGAATTATCCATGAACTCTTTCAAGGATAATGCGCTTTCTCCGCGAATACTTGGAGATAAGGACAGGGCGATTGTGTTGTTCCACGTATAGTGACATGGATATTGAGATTATATCTCATATCCAGATCGCAGGCCTCCCATAGATGCTTGATTAAATCAAGACCGCAAATCTAATCTTCTCATTGCATCTGAATCACATTCAGATCAATGTCCAACATTTGAACTAAGATCAGATTACTTCTCTACTGAGAGGAGTCACTAAAATCCAGACCCGTTTCATCACTCCCTTGGAATGGAAGCGTCATGGTTATACAATCGTTTATGATCACATCACCCTCAGGTATTCCTAACACCTGTACATCCTGCATACTGGAAGACTCAGAATAGACCCGAAGTATTAGATCAACTTTATACTGTCTACTTCAGGGTTTTATCAGTAAGTTTCTCATTTGATCATTGGGAGTCGGTATTGATCATATACATTCCAAAAGCATATATCATACCTAGGTCTTGATCATATACTTTCCAAAAGTATATATCAAACCTACAAATTCAGTCAAGCTTCCAAAGCGAGACGACCATGTGCATGGAATTTGATTCTTCCCAATATCTCATGAGTGAGCTCATGTCTTCCGGTTCAGTAAGTGAACCTGTATGATCCCTTTGAGAGATCGTATTACTCATATGCCCTTATATGAACACCAGCGCGCCGGTGTATAGACCTTGATTAGGTCGTCAACCTATTGCTCTGCCAAATGTACATACTCAGACATATAGCAACACATCTGTCTCCGGTCAGAGGATGCATGCCTATATCATGACAGCATATGATATAGGACTTTGGTTATCTCGATCTCGTTAAGTCAACTCTTTGACCTAACTCATCTGACACCTCCGAATCTCTATTCCTATGCAGAGGACCTGCATCAAGAGGTCGGTCAGATATCAACCTTAAAGAGATAGGATTGCCATTTCCTATTCAGGCTGGAGATCGTCTCTTAATAATCATTTGACGGTGCTTGATGAGTCCTCAATCTAACTCATTAGATATTCATCTAAGCACCAGCCTCTATGATTCAATAATTGAATCATCAGCTGTATGATCATTAAGATGGCCATGGTACATAACCCTAATTGTATTAAGGGACCTATTATGCAAATTTATGTACTCTTTATTTTAGATTAAGGAGTGAATTGCAATAACATTTATTGCATAATGGCTCGCCGTGGGCTCGCATGTCCAACACGACCCTTGGCCGCACGACCTCCAGTCGCCGCACATCGAAGCCTCAGCACCCGTACGTGGCCCCACCAAGAGCCGACCCCCAGACGACATGCCGGCTCTCCACGCGACTCCATCACCAGCCACCCTTAAGTGCTTCTCCTTCCGCCCTCCGCTTCACGTGTGTGGCTGCGACCTAGCCTTCTCCATCGCACAATGCCACCCGTGAACCTCTTCGTGCCACCTGTGCCCTAAAGAATCCACATCCAAGGTTCTTTATTTCGTTGCTTTTTTTACTATATTATTTGTGAAATTTTCATGTAATTACCTGTATGTTCCGTTATTTGCGAATGTGCCCTTAGGCATTGTTTGTTTGTTGAGTTTATTTCCTGCATTACAAAGACACCCCTATGTTTACAAGTCATTTTGGACATCAAAATTACATCATTTTATTTGATCAAAAATAGCATTTTGTTTAGTAATTAATTCTGGACATTGTGGCTATTTAATTGGATTCTTGTGAGCACTGGATACTTTATTAAAAATAAGAGTTTGAAATTCAATGTTATTTTGCCCATTTATACTTTGAAATTTGCATATACCTAAATATTGTTTCAAAAAATGTGAAAAATGTGTGCATGATGCCTCTATTTGTGCTTTAACTACTATCCAAATCCCATCTAATTTGGATTTGTCTTGTGCATAAAATAAATTATAGAGTAATTTTTGTAATTGATTTTTAGTTAAATCCATGAATACTATTTTTACGAAATTTCAACTCTCTTGGATTGCTCACTACAATATCTACTTGAGATAATTTTGCTTCTGTATAAACTAATTTTATGGATTAACTAATAATTATATCCTTGCAGTCACTCTGTTTTCATTAAAAATTCATAAAAAATCATATATTGTCAGAAAATTTCAAAAAAATAGTATGGCTTTATTTCATCATATTTCACTTTCAATAAAGTTTTCATAATTTTTGCATTTCGTTTACATAAAAAAAATGCATAAAATCCCAAAAAAGTTTGCTTTTTTCATTGTTGCATTTTAACACCAAAAATTTCAAAAAAATACATTTTGCATTCATCGTTGAATTAGGTTTTTAGGAAAATTATAACTTGGCTAATTTGGATTAATTTCACATTAAAATCGATTTAGCTAAGTTGTTGATTTTCTTAATAACCTAGTTCATCCAAGGTTGTGCATTTGCAATTTTATCGGATAGAAAAACAAAAAAAAATCCCACTTGGAAAACCTTGAGTTAATTCCTCTAATCTGATCCGAAGTTGTTCCTTTGCCTCCTTGAGTCGACCTTGGGGCTTGCGGAGGTTAAAAATACATCATACCGTATATTATTTTATTATCAATTCGTGCATTTATTTTTTTTATCGACCCTAATTGCCTGACTACGACAAAAATGACACACAATAATCAAATTGAAAAGGGCAATTTTTGGGCATGTCAAATGGCGCCGTTGTCGGGGAGGCAAACTACTTAGGACCATTTTAAAAAAATTAGATTAAGATTTTCCATTCAATCAGGTAGTCTGATCCCCGGACCACCTTATAATTATTTCATTTTTTCCAATTGTTTTCTATTTATTTTTGTCTATATTTTGTTTATCTCTCTCTGACCATTGTTTTTTTTGCAAGGAGCGCGAGGCATCGATGGCTATTCGCCAGGCGAGCCGAAGAACCAGCATCGATTTGAACTGAGTGGTTTTGAGAGATTTTGCAAAAAAATGTGTCTACATTTACATCGGTTCCCGTATAGGTTCTCGCACGTGTAATTGGATAATAAAAAGAGTCTCTGTGTTGTGTGGTTGATTGAGTAGGATAGGACTTGCACTCGCGGCTCTTAGAGCTTTCCTAGGACTGTTTGTACTCATAATATATGGGACACACTTCACCATTAAAATACGCACTTAGATCGTAGATCTTAGACAAATTTAAGATGTTCTTCACTCGCTAATAGAACTGCCTATCTAGGAGCGACTTTTCTCGTTTGCATTTCATATAGTGTAAAATTCCAATTTAGTATTACATCCAACATTGTAGAGAGCTGGAGGCACTATAAATCTTCTTTCTCAAGCATTCATCATCGCTTTCTCGATCGCATCGGCAATTTCTATTCACTCTCTCTCTCTGTTTTTAACCTAGTATAAAGGAATTGGGACTGGACGGTAGACATGATTTCTTGTGTGGATTAATTACAGTGACAACCCATCTCTAAAATCATGATTGCTAATTGAATTGGACCCAAAAAATTGACTAAATTAACCCTTGTTTGCGGGAGAGCTACCCCGACCTTGATTTCAAGCTGAGTGGGGGCACAGAGTGTGTGTGCACACCCTAAGATAGAGCCAAAAATCTCCGCCTTCCATATCACGTACCCCAATGCTAGCAAATATCATAGGCTGAACTTCTATAGGTTCAACTGACCAGCGCCATGTAGCCTCTGCCTGTTTTTGAAGGTAGATAGGGGTGAAGCAGCGGTGCACCGCGACAAGTTTCTAGTAACCCTCCGGGGTGAAGTTATTAGCCTTGTCAGCCTCCGCCTAATTCGGTAGGTAGATAGGGGTGGGTCCTTGAACTTCTCAACTGGTGATAGGAGCGAAGAAAGGAAGGGTGTTAATATCTTAGGCGACTGGTTAAACGGGGAGATGAATTCGGTTTTGAGCCGACTTCCCTTTAGGCCATGCAATCCTTGCTATTTGCTTGAAAATCACACTTAAAATCAACCAGATTAGTCGGACCCACTTTGGGTCCTTCACCATGTTGTGTGAACTCAGGGTTTTCTCTTGCATTTGTCTTTGTGTCTGTCAGTGTGTGTTATCCTGTGTAGTTGCACATTTTCTACCTCGATCTGCTTACATTCATCCTTTCCTCCTCAAGATGTCAAGATATTCGTCCCCATACCCAGAGACCTCTGGTTATTCCTCCTCGATATACCGTTCATGTTCCCCTTTCTCCTTATTCCATGTATCCTCTACCATCCACGAGAGACCCTTACCCGTAGTTGGTTCCACCTCGAACCGATTATGAAGTCAGAACTTCGACTAACTTCTCCACTTCTTCGCATTTCTCACGTACTCCATATTCTAACATACCTTATTCACTTCCATCTTGGGCTGACTGTCCTTATTCTCAAGAGCTTGTTGGAATCAATGATCCATACGAAGAGCAAGCCACTGATGAGACCTATGAGTGGAAGAATTACTCAACCCCAAATACCGCATTCTCACCTCAAGTAGGGACCGAACAATAATTCACATATACACATCCCGACTTGACCTTAGGGCAAAACATGGTCGATAGAACATATCGAATGGAGAGGCATGCACCTTATGATCTTCCTGACTTGATTGACCCTAGTAATCAAGCCTTCATTGACCAGCCTTCGTATCACACATTTGGAGAACCTACATGGGATTGGACTCATTAGTTCAATCTACGAGCCCACTCTTTATTGACCCCATTATATGAGGCTCCGACCAATATCTGCCATTCAGATTGTTCATACTCGACCCAACATTACATGCCAGAGTCTAGTTATGTTGAGTATGAGACCCCAATATCCCAACAGTATCCTCCAATTGATCAAAACTCACCCATGGTTTGTCATGAGAACATTTTGGAGGATGACATTTCCAGACTTATTGAGAAAAATGAATCATTTGGTAACAAGTTAAGAGATGTCATGGAAATATTGCACTCAATTTTTGCCATCCTGGGTATGAAAGTGGAGAAAAAAGTAAGTAGATTTGATGTTAAAGACCAATCAAACACTAGGAGAAACACACACTCTGTATAGTTGGAGTCAATTGTACCTCCCCCTTCTACTAACCACTTGCCCTCCAAACTCGAGTCTGCATTTTCTCCCTCCCCTCCTTCATATACCAAAAACAACAAAAAAATTGAAAATCCCAAAAAATTTATAAAAATAGAAAATGAAAAATACCTAAAAAAATGGATACTGCCCTAAGGGAAGCACTCGATGAAGAAGTGATTTTTAATTCCCTTAATAAAGGTCATAGATCACTTCCCTGGCCTTAAATGATTTGTGAGAAGTAAATTGATGCCCAAAAGGTCGAGCAATAAGAGGACAAGGACTGAGAGACACATAGTGTCTATGGCCACCTCCTTGGTGATGGGGAGAAAGTCCAAGAGCCGCAGAGTGAAGCGGTTTGCTAGGGTTGAATGTGAAATCAAAGACACTATCTTTGCCCATGCATGAATCGGTGATGACTCTCCGATAAATATCCTCCTGAACTCTGTGTTTGACAAGCTCAAACTCAGGCCAATCTGAAAGTCGAGAGAGATCGTTCAGCTGGTTGATCGATCTATCAAATGGTTGAGAGGAAAAATTTTAATCATCATTAATTTCCAAGGTGCTCTACTCCAGGTAGACTTCACAGTCATTGATATTGAGCACCGAGGAGAGTTTACCCAATCTCCCATTATTCTCAGGAAGCTGTTCTTAGTCTGGAATAAGGAGACTATAGATTGCGAGACTCGATAAACCGATTTTACAGCATTGGGAGCGCTCCGACCTCACCCATTCATTGATACACTTTACTCTAAGGTGACCCGCATATCCGCAGACAGTCCTTACCACCAAGAGATAGGTGAGTCCCTTCTCTCTATTATACATGAGATATCGAATGTCCGGACGATCGTTGGTTCATAGAATCCCTACACCTCCACTACACTAACTACTTGCACCACCACCATGAAAGCCTCTAAGGAGGATTCCCAACTCAAAGCTATCATTGAGTCAGACACAACTTTTGTTGATTGCCTTGACCATTTTGATGATCCGACACAAGAGCCCAACAATGCCAAGCCAACTGAGAGCACTAGCACCTTCCCGAGACGTGCGTTGACCCTGTAGAAATATTACTATCTATATGGTGACTCGTCTGATGAGAAACCCATGGTCAGCACCGCATCACATCCTGGACCATCAAAGGAAACAACCAAGACTAAATTGACCTCACACAAAAAATACGAATGCTCCCTCCTCTAGCTAGTTATCTAGTCAGAGGAAGTCGAGAAATGATTCCTCGAGGAGTTACCCCAAACCCCTCAAGGTACGTCTCTCTTCACTCACTCTCAATGATTCAGGTTCTAGAAAACTGACTAAGAAAGTCTCCTTCAACATACCAGGGAAGGAATTTCCTGAGGAGTCCTCATTAGGTCCGGATGAAGTGATTTATATGAGTGAGCTCAGTTCGGCTGTTGTCAAGCCTTATCTAAGCAAGCAGCTGTGTGTCGACCCACGTTGGACGATCCTTTCACATCACTACTATTCATCTAAGGACGATTTCGACAGTGATACACTTGTATATTCCTCACCTCATCGCTCCTGCGAGAAGGTCCGTCATAAATCTTCTTAAACCTTGTATATTCTCACTCCTCCTTGTAAATATTTTCATTCCTTGCCTCCCTAGTGATCCGAATCACTCGCCCTAGGTCCATATCGTTTCAATTTATGGCTATACTTAAGATGAACAAATCCTAAGTATAGGGGAGAGTGACCTGAGTCTCTTCATCATTCTATGTATATACTCCAGATCTCATCAGTTCTTACACTCTCTCTTGTCCTATTCATAGGCTGACCAGAACCTAAGTATAGGGGGGACCGATGCCTGCCATGTATATATACTCATCCATTTCCCCTATTAACCTCGCCCGCCCCAATTTTTTTATCTTCTTCTACACTTAGGCTGCTAGAGCCTAAGTATAGGGGGCGGAGCGTCTTCTATACATTTTGTTATTTTATCTCTCCTACGCTTATTACAAGCAATGTCTTTTTTCCTCGCTTTTCGTGCTCTGAGGACATAGCACACGCTAAGTATAGGGGGGCGTGTATATATTACAAATATACTTTACCCATAGCTCATACTTTCGTGTATTTTTGTATATATTATGCAATAATTACGGGGTGGGTAAAAATTTAAAAAAATTGAATTTTTTTGTGTAAAATACATGTATATTTGTAATACTTAAAAAACTCTTGTAAAATTGTTGTAACATAGGAGGTATACCAAATTTTTGAAAAAAAAGGAAAAAAATCAAAAACTATATGCTTCTTATTTACTCTTGCATATAATCCTTGCATTTAAAATGAAAAAAAGTATCGTGCATGTCATTCATCTCTATAGCATGTCATCAGCATCTCATCTGCATATCTGGCATATGCAAAGTGGAAAGCTAATGGGTTCTGAACCAAGTTGTGAATAGATGTTGAGGATAGATTTGATTTGACCTTAATCTACCTAATTTCAAAGGAACCTTATAGGAGATGGAGTTAAGATTTTTCAGGTCAAGTGACTTAATTCGTTGAGTCTGTGAGTCTATGTTCACTGTCATCTTGATTAGTCTAAGTAGAATATTTCATGCACACCCACAATTCTTTTAGACAATGACCTAACTTGGACAAGCATAATGCACGTATCTCTTCATTGATGAGGTGGTGAGGTGGTAGAATCCTTTGGCTTGGAGTAGCACATGGGTGGAAACATCCGTCCTCCTATAGGGAGGGCAGTGCATCTCAACCTAGTCCGGTGGTGTTCACGTCTAAGGACGGGATGCTGTGGGTTGGAATAAAGCTTCAAAAGAGGGATAGTCTACTGGCTTAAGAGGAAAAACTCCTTATGTACATGCTACACCTTGTATATATCTAAAAAAGAATAAAAAGAAGAAAAAGAGAGAACTCCAAAAAAGTGGACAGGCCTGATTGAAAATAAAATGCCTGCAGGAGTATGATGTATATTTGCAAGGCATATGCTTCAAAAGCATAATATCATAGAAGCCTACAGCTGGATGAATTGGCTACACTCGTCAAGCATCCTAGGATAGGTAGCTACACTGGCTACCGTCCATTCTTTTCTTAACCCCCTCTTCTTGAGCCGGTCGCACTTGAACTTAAAAGGAAATACCCCACTCCTCGAGGAAAGAGTTATTGGACCGGGGAACTAGAGTTGCCTTGTTAGAGGAGGCTGGTTCTTTGCCATTTATGATGTGGAAAGCTATATTTCACTTACACATTACAAGTAAGAATCATAGTCATCAGAATTTGCATATGAGGATTTGTTCTAACCTGACTGTTGAGGCGTCTTGAACAGAAGACTTGTGGAACTTAAAAGGCAGTTAGGTCTTAAATTCTGATCCCAATAAGGTTCCACCACACAAATAATCCAAAGGTCAAGTCAACATCCTTTTTCACCATTTGTTCATGACCTTGGTATGGAATCCAAAGTCACTTCACTTTTGCATTTCATTTTAGTTGCTCGGGGACGAGCAAGGTTTAAGTATAGGATGTTGACGAATATGTGATTCATCACTCTAAAAGTTGAAAATAAAGCTTTGTTCCCGAGTAATTAGATGCATATTTCCACTTATTTTTCATAATTAGCATTCATGCATGTGTAAATAATATATGCATTTTAGCATTCATATTTGCATTAAATAAGGTGCCAAATTCACTTGTAAATATTCATCTGTATATTATACAAATTAACCATATTTGTATTAATTTTATACTAACTCCAAATCCAATAAAACCAACTATATTGTGTATATCTTACTAACACTAATTAAGGAAAAATATCAAAAAAATAGTAACTTGTAAAATTGACCAATAAAACCCAAATACAATTTTAAGAATAAGAACCTTAAAATGTGTATATCTCTCTCATATAGTGTCCGATCTAGGTCTACTCAGTTTTAAAGTAATATACATTCAAAGATATTCAAAATGAAACAAATTTCATTAAAATCGGAGATCGTATGCAAAACATGGGTTTTGGGGTCCCTATTGTATATTGTACATATTGACCATAATACCCTCAAATTTTATCCTTTTATTTTCTTATTTATTAAAAATACAAAAAATAAATTAAATTGAAAATATTCATTTCATATTTCTCTATTTTTATTTTAGTTTTTCTCTTATTATAAAATGACAAAAAATTGCAAAAGATAAAAATGTGGCATTTTATACCTATAAGATACCACCCAAAAATACATTTTACATATGACTTCTTTTGATTTTTGATCCTTCACAAAAGTTCTACATCTTGTCGAGACGAGCAACTTTTCTATTGATTACTTTTTTATTTAACCCCTTTGTTATTTCTTTTTTATTTTTCTTTGCGTTTAATTTTTGTATTTTTGGGAGCGACATGTAGCCGCTCTTGGAGCCGCCACGTGTCACCCCTTTTTTGTTATTTTCAGAATTAATTTTATTTTTTAGTTATTATTATTATTTTAATTATTAATTATTTAAATTTATTTATTTATTTATTTTACCTTTATTTTCTCTTCATTATTTTTAGTAGCCTACTATATTACTTTTTATTATTATTTTATTTATTTCCCTTTTACCTCTTTTCCCTTTACTTGTCCTCCACTCCAAGTCACCAACTTCCCATTTCATCAACTTTCTCCACTTCTTTTCTAACTCCCTCCTCCTTTTTATTCTCTTCCCCTCCATCATTTTTCATCATCCGTCATTCCATTTTGTGAGAAAAGCTCCAGCTCTGCCAAGGTTCCGAGGTGACAACTCGTCCTTTGGTGTTGAGCGATGACGAGTCAAGGTGAGATATATGAAACCTTGTTTACATAGTATCCTTCACAAGGGAATTGCCTAGCTTCTTCGACTTTTCGTCGAATCGAATTGAGGCCACGACAAAGGCCGCACACTACTGCCCCACCTTCCGGCGATAACATAGGTCAATCCTCTATCCTTATCTTTCCATTTTATTTTATCTAACATATTTTCTTTGTTGTTGTTCATCATCGCATTTTCATCACCACATCATTTTTTCTACCTCATACCATTACCACCAATCGTCTCAAATCACCATTACTATCAACATCTTTATCAAAACAAACCATCATCACCACTCATTCATCACCTCTTACATTCCATGTTTAGAAAAAAATAAAAAAAATGCAAAAATAAATAAAAAAATAAAAAAGCTGCAGGGCAGTTCGCCCGTGGTCGTCCCCCTTGCAGCGCCCAGCTCCTGCGGCCGCACGTCCCAACAGCTCCCAACACGCCCGCAACAATCCACAGGCTAGCCGAACTCTACCTGCGACACTCCACGCATCACAACAGCTGGCCGCGCTACCTTCCCAACTGCGGTCGCTGGGTACGCCGACCGTGGCTCCGTTTGCTCGTCCCCGCGTGCCCCCAGATGTCCTACCGCCCCTCCGCGCCACTCCTCTGGCCAACATGTGTGCCCTCAGCTTGCATGCAGCAGCGATGTCGTATGCCCGACCCTTGGCCGTGCGACCTCCAGATGTCGCACGTCGATGCCTCTCCTCCCACGCGCAGCCCCGCCAAGAGCCGACAGCCAGATGTCCTGCCGCCCCTCCTTACGACTCCACCGCCAGCCGTGCCCCATGCGCTTTGCCTTCCGCCCTCCGCTTCACGAGCGTGGTTGTGACCAGCCTTCTCAGCCGCACAGCGTCACTCGCGCGCCTCTTCATGCAGGTTGTGCCCTAGAGAACCCACGTCTAAGCTTCTTTATTTCTTTGCATTTTTACTATTTTTTGTGAAATTTGCATGTTATTACCAGTATGTTCCGTTATTTGCAAATGTGCCCTTAGGCATTGTTTGTTTGTTGAGTTTAATTTCTGCATTGCAAGACATCTCTACGTTTACAAGTCATTTTGGACCTCAACATTGCATCATTTTATTTAATAAAAAATAGCATTATGTTTAGTAATTAATTCTGGACATTGTGGCTATTTAATTGGATTTTTGTGAGCACTAGATAATTTATTAAAAACCTGAGTTTGAAATTCAATGTTATTTTGCCCATTTATACTCTGAAATTCGCATATACTTAAATATTGCCCAAAAAATGTGAAAATATGTGGATGATTCCTCTATTCGTGCTTTAACTACTATCCTAATTTCATCTAATTTGGAGTTGTCTTGTGCATAAAATAAATTATAGAGTGATTTCTGAAATTGTTTTTTAGTTAAATCCACGAATACCATGTTAGCGAAATTTCAAATCTCTTGGATTGCTCACTACAATATCTACTTGAGATAATTTTGCCTCTGGATAACTAATTTTGTCGATTAATTAGGAATTAAATACTCATAGTTATTCTATTTTCACTAAATAATCATAAAAAGATCATATATTGTCAGAAAATTCCAAAAAATTATTATAGCTTCATTTCGTCATATTTACTTCCAATAACTTTTTCATAATTTTTGCAATTCATTTGCATGAAAAATTGCATAAAAATCCAAAAAAAGTTTGCATTTTTCATTGTTACATTTTATCCCCAAAAAATTATAAAAAATACATTTTGCATTCATAGTTGGATTAGGTTTTTAGGAAAATTATAACATGGTTAATTTGAATTAATTTTACATTAAAATCAATATAGCTAAGTTGTTGATTTTCTTAATAACCTAGTTCATCCAAGGTCGTGCATTTGCATTTTTATCAGATAAAAATTATAAAAAAATCCCACATGGAAAACCTTGAGCTAATTCCTCTAATCTGATCCGAAGTTGTTCCTTTGCCTCCTTGAGTCAACCCTGGGGCTTTCCCAGGTTAAAAATACATCAAACCACATATTATTTAATTCATCCATTTGTACGGTTTTTTTTATCGATCCTGATTGCCCAACTACAACAAAAATGACACACAATAATCAAATTAAAAAGGGTAATTTTGTGAACAATCAATGATCATCAAGATGGCCATGGTACGCAACCCTAACTGTATTATGGGAACTATTATGGAAATTAATTATTCTTCATTTCACATTAGGGGATGATATTTGCAATGGCATTTATTGTGTAATGGCTCGCCATGGGCTCCCATGTCCAACAATCTCCCACTAGCCAAAAGATCTATTAATGGGCTAATCTTTAAACCTACACTCATGTGATAATTAAAAGATATTTAATATAGCAAGGTAAGCTGATGAAGTCATTCTGTTCTCGAGATACTACGTCGAGTCCTTTTATGGTGCTTCCATATCTCTTAGTAACAGTCCTCGCATCTGTTCTCGAGATAATCAATATTGTTAAAGCAGTTCTAGTGTCTTTGACACTACAACTCAATAATCGTTATAACCTATATGAAATTTTTATTATCCTCATTAGAATGTCCTTATCCTTGGAGATCCCTATCTCCTAAGAAATCTGTAGTTAAGACCTTTCATATCACCATCTATGAAGTCTTAAGTTCTAGAGAATGAGACTTTGAAATCACTATCTCAAAAATCATGTCATCTTTGAAGGTGTTTTATTATTGCAAATAAGTGTTTTATCTCCATACTTGGATTAGTAAGAGTTTACTACTCCTACTGCATGGCAGACATTTGACTTTTGTGCATATCTAGCATACACAAGACTTCTCATAACTGATGCACAAGGATAAGTAGTTTTAGCATTCACTTCCTCAACACTTTGAGGTGCTATCCCTTCAGATCGGTTAGTACCATATCTTCAGGGAAAGAAGCCTTCCTTGGAGTTTTCCCAAAAAATGAAATATGTCCAAGGTGTACCACTAATATGAAGGTTCCAATACCCTCTTCTCTTTGCTTCTGAACATTTTCAGAACTAAGATCTTAAGATGTATCCTTGAGATCTCATCTCACGGTATGGGACAACTAGATTATAAAACACTTATTATCATACTTATATCATTCCAAACGATTAGGATATCATCTATATTTAGCGTGATGAACACAATGGCACTCACACTAAACATCACACAGTTCATCAAGATTATATCTGAAATCAAAACATTTATAATTTCATCAAATCTAATGTTCCAACAACAAGAAGCTTTTTTGAGTCCATAGATGGAGTTTCTTAAGCTTGCACACCTTGCATTCCTCATCTATGATGCCATGGGGCTACTTCATATGAATATCCTCGATGAGGTAGATGAATGCAATCTTGACTTCCATCTTGAAGATACCGTAGTGAAGTTGTGTAGCTAAAGTAAGAAATAATCAGATGAATTTAGTATTATCACTAGAAATCAAGTCTCATTACAAAGTGATGTCTTTTTTTGTGTATATCTTGAGGATACGAGCGTTCTTTAAAGGTCTCTACCTTCTTATCAGTTTCCCTCTTTCTCTTGAAGATCTATTTACACTCAAAAGGTCTTACGCTTATAGGTGGATCCTCGAGGGTCTATATACAACACTTGTATATGAAGTCTACTTTAGACTTTATTGTTAAAGTAGACTTTATTGTTAGTATCCATCTTTCCATGCCATGATTCTTGGAAGCATCATCATATGATGTTAGATTATTGTCAGACTTAACTGACACATGGAACCCATCTTCAAACTCATTTGGAGAGGTATGAGAGTTTCATCTTTAATTTTCCTATTACTTTCTGATTTCAGGAGTCTTATAATCTTCTCAAGATTAAATGAGTTCATTCACTTCATTTTCATCTTGATCTTCATGAAAGTCAATCTCTAAGAATCACCTTAGAGATGAAATCGGATAATGTCAAATTCATAAACTACGTATCCAATACCATCCTTTATTTTCCTAATGATGTAGCACTCTATGGTGCTAAATTCCAGCTTACTTGCATGGAACCTCATTAAAGATATATATTGTAGTCTATACTACATCCCTGGAAACTGAGGTAATTATACTAATATTCATCATTGATCAAGTCATGACACGCATGATCCAATGGTATCTCCCTACAACTCTACTGAGTTTAGGTGTATTAGGAGGAGTGAGATAGGAATGATATTTCTATCTCCATAAGGTATTCATTGAAATAATCTAATAGGTACTTGCTACCTTGACTAGATCAAATTCATTTCATCTTCTTTCAAACTTTGGTTCTGAACCAAAATTATGAAATCTTTGAACATTTCGAAGCTTTCTAAGGTGAAGGGAAGAATTCTCATATTACAAATAATCATTGAATGATATCACATATTATCAATGTTTATTATCATATAGATGATCCGCATACATCAATATGTAAGAGATCTAGAATTCCTTGGCATCTTACACCATTCCAGAGAAGGGTGCATTGGACAGTTCTACTTTGAATACAATATTGATAAGTATGTAATATTTGAAATTTCAGACATTCTAATGTTTTATCTCTTACTAGTCTATTAATCTCATCAACAGACGTATGTCCAAGGCATGATGCCAGATCATTGTCAAATGATCTCCAACCTCCTATTGATCTTAAAAGGTTTAATTTCTAGTATTAGAAATGTTAATGAACCTTTAATTAATATTCCAATTTAGTAGAGTCCTCTAGATATTAGATTAGAATATGAGATATATCCATCATAATTCTTTATTATAGTTCTATTCCAGAATTCATGTTTATTTCAAACATTTAGAAAAAAAACAATGAATGTATTATAATATCTTAGGTCATAGAGACATTCTGTAAGAGTAAGGGCTCTCCCACTTAAAATATGAAGTCTATCTATCCAATAGTGATTATTGCAACAATTACATCAATATCTATGTGGATGACTATTAAACCTTGAGATCAAATTTTCCAGTCTACTAAAATACACGAGACCAATTGCAAGTGTTATCAGAAGAATGAGATATAGTTTTAAACTTTGACCTTATCCAATAAGCAAGTCAATTTCAATTATTATATATATATTTATAATATTCTGATGCACAATCTGGATTCTTCTATAAAGATCTTAGCTAGTCCAGATAGTCATACTATCAATACATCGACTTGTTGCAATATTTACATTCATCCAACTCTTTGGATGTCATGTGTGTGGAAACTATACAAGTACAATCAACACTTTGGCTTTCCTTCTTATTTGGGTCAGACCCATGCTTCCACTGTGTTCCCTTCGTCTATAAACAACCATTGCTTAAGATAAAAAGATTTCTTATGTTGAGCTCAGAAGATTTAAATATAAGGGTCTTTCAATATTTATACATGATTCATTTAATTCATACAATATGAATATTACGAAGCTTCAAGAATGACTTGAATGTGGATCGTAGAATAATGACCCTCATCGCATCTACATCCATCTTGACTCTTAAATACTTAGGTTCAGGTAGGTACTCAAACATTTTAAGTACATCATCTCTTATCAAGCCACCATTCTGCATAATGCAGTGAACCATGTCATTCATGATTAAATGTTGATTGCACATATGCATGCCAAAACATCTTCCTAGATTTTATATGGATTATTTAACAATTATGATCATCAGCATGATACTTCCAAAGCATATTTGATGAGAGATCAAGGCTACCGAGACACAGAAACCTTCCTAATTATTGGGAGGAAACTTGCACATTGTAATCACATACATTATGTGTCCAACTGAAAGTACAGTATTTTCATCATGGATCCAATCCATGATACTTAACTGTTATTATTGAGTATCGTTTTGAGTGGGTTCAATGAAGGTTATTTGAAATAAGAATTTTTGATAAATAAATAAATAAATAATATTTTACTTTTATTTAGAAATTTTTATATGAAAGTTGTCTTGCCTTGTCAACAATGAAAGTTCATTCCCTTAATCACTTTCAATGTAAGAGATACACTTACCATTGTATCTCAAGCAAGATCTGGGATCTCCTTTCTTATCTTTGTTACATCCCAATAATAGGAGAAACTGCAACTCGGATAAAAAGAAGCGGGAACTCATTCCGCAATCCAACTTGCATTTCCTAATTCAGTCTTCAACACCCAGAACCACGACCCCAAAGGCAATGTTGACCTATCATTAATTGAACAAACCGAAAGGAATAGAACCCGCTATGCGCAATCCAATATCACCCCAATGATATGAGGACCTGATATTGGGTTCACTATACATACAACCTTACTCTTTCAAGATGCAAAGAGCCCAATCCAGATGCGCATGTATGCAGGAGCATCTCCTATGTACAATCCCTGGTGACGGAACCCTTCGCCTTGACGGAAGATCATGGATGTCACTTATGTGATCCTCCATATCATGTTCAAATTCTAATTAATTATAATGAATCATATTCATGTAATTAATTCTTCCAAGGGAAATACTACTCTATTCATAATAGAGTATTTTTAATTGAATATAATTAATTTAATCCTATTTAATCAATTATTAATCCAATTTGTCAACCAACAAACAATTTTGATTATTACTTGAAGGATGGACCAAGATTAGATTACTTCTCTATTGGGAGGAGTCACTAAAATCCCAACCTGTTTCATTACTCCCTTGGAATGGAAGCGTTATTGTTATCCAATCGTTTACAACCTCATCAACCTCATGTATTCCTAATACATGTACATCCTGCATACTGGAAGACCTAGAATAAACATGTAGTTTTAAATCAATTTAGATGGTCTTCTTTATGGTTTTATCATTAAGTTTCTCAATTGATCATTGGGAGTTAGTATCAATCATATAATTTTCTAAAGCGAGAAGACTGCATGAAAATTGAATTCCAATATCTCATGAGTGAGCTCATCTCTTCCAATTCAGTAAATAAACCTATATGATCCCTTTGAGAGATTATATTACTCATATGCCCTTTTAGGCACACTAACGCGCCGATGTACCTACCTTGATTTGGCCATCAACCTATCAGTCTGCCAAATGTACACACTCAGACATATAGTAAAACATATGTCTTCAGTCAGAGGATGTGTGCCTATATCATGACAACATGCGACATAGGACATGGTTATTTTGATCTTGTTGGGTTAACACTTGGACATATCTTATTTAAACCCTATGAATTTCTATTCCTATGCAGAGACATGCATCAAGAGGTCAGTTAGATATCAACCGATTAGAGAAAGGATTGCCATCTCCTACTCAGACTAGAAATCCTCTCTTAACAATCATTTGACGGTGCTTGATGAGTCCTCAATCTAACTCTTTATATATTCATCCAAGTACCAGCCTCTATGATTCAACATCTAAATCAACAATTGTATGATCATCAATATAGCCATGGTACGTAACCCTAATTGTACTAAGGGACCTATTATGCAAATTATTTATTATTCATTTCAGATCAGGGAATGGTATTTAAAATAACATTTATTGGCTCGTCGTGGGCTCGCATGTCCAACATTCTATCCCTCAAACTCTAGTGGTCGTCCACTATAAGCTTCGTAGAGAGAACGACACCGTTGTCGTGATGTTGTTTTGCTGCTAGATCGACTGCTCATGGATCTCCGTCTTCTTCAGTGCCTCATGTTCGTGGGGAGGAACACAAATTTTGTGAGACAAAATTAGGAGGTTCCATGCTCAAATTATCAACTTGTATCGTGAGAAGCACATGTCTCATCCACACACTCGCAAGAACTCGTTCCATCAGATCGGACTTCAGATAAGAGGTCTCTTCATTTAGAGACATAAGGATTGCGATCACACAACAAGAGCTAACTTTAATACTTGTTTGTGATCATGATGAAATAACATGGGAATGGTTCCAATGTCATATGGTTTCATCTAAAATGTTAATTTCTGTTGCTCCTAACGACTAGTGTGACTAGTCGATCTAGATCGCCTAACATGCGATCTCCATGTTTACATGATGTGCAAGGAGAATACACTTGCTTTTAAATAGAACTTTCCACAATAATCATGGATATTGTGGATTTGATCCAATAATCTCATAGAGAGTTAATTATAAATTGGATTTGTTAATTAAAAATCAGGTGAATTGGATTCACAATGGGCAATTAAAAGTAAATATGATTGATGAATCTCCATTTCATCAACTTTATTCTATCGTTTTGCCCTTAAAAACCCTAGTTAATGCATGTATATAGTATTATTTTGTACAAATTAACATTTATTATTTATTCCATTTATTGTGCATAGAATGTAGTTTTTAGTGCCAAAATAATAGAATAAAGAAAGGAAAAGAAAAAGAATAAAATACCAAAGGTATTTTGTGACCATAAACCCTGAGACCATATCAAGAATTGATTTAGTCAAAACATAATAAAGTAGGGGGGATAAGGGCCAAAATTCCATTCAAATTTCAATTCTTTAATTCATCAATTAGTCACTTTTGGGACATATTTAATTTCTATTTTTTATCCCTTAAATAAAGAAACTTTGTTCATGATAGTTATAGATGATAATAATATATATAGAAAAATACAAAATTGATTTCATACAAAAATAATATACAATGTACAAGTTATACTCTAAATAAAAAGCCAAAATCCCAACTTCATAGACCCATATCTCCTAAATAAAAATTCTAAATATATCAAAAACATATTTAATTGTATATAATTTTTAATATGCTATTTAATGAAGTAGGTTTCATATTTTTTGGTGTTATGGTGTGTAAGTTCGGTTTTGGACCCCTATTGTATAGTTTACCTATATAAAATATTCATTTTATTTATTCTTTATTATTTTTATATTTTTATATTTTTATAATTTTACAAATATTATTTATAATGTATGTACATATTTAGAATGCTATAAAACCATAAATAAGTCACAAAAATAAAATAATGTCTAAAAAATACATAGATGAAGTACCAATACTTATACCTATGTAATTAATACCCTTATTTATTTAAGTGTACAAAATATATTAGAAAAATATAACAAAAAGTACCGCAGAAAGCCGATGGTGCGAGAAAACCGCAGTGAGTGTCCTGATCCCCCGAATGCATGGCACTCGGTGAATCAGACCCCGAGAAAGAAAATGGGAGTGGAGGTACAAGTCGGGATGCCCTTAGGGGCCCCTTTCTAAAAAAAACACGGGCAAGTGCCCTTTTCTCTTTTTTTACAAGAATAAAAGAAAACAAATACAACCCGAGTCCTAACTATTCCTGCCCTCAGAAACCGAGAATCTCAATCTCTGCACTTTCGACTGTTTTGCAGCTTTCGAGAAAGCCGGCTGAACCAACAGGCCCTGCAAGAATTAGTTAAGAAACAAAAACAAAAAATCGTAAACAAAACATTAAAAGAAACTCGAAAAACAGTAAAACTAAAGAAAAAATCGTAAATAAAAAATCGAAAGAAATTTGTAAAATCAAGAATAATAGAGAAAAATTGGTTCAAAAACCGTTGTAAAAACAACGCTTCCCCGGCAATGGCGCCATTTTGATAAACACGGGTTTCGAGAGCGGATAAAGTGTCAGTGTAGAGAATCGCTTGGAACTGAAACCTGAATTTAATCAAACAAAAATCACGGTAGAAACAGGAGGGAAAATCCTATTCTACCGTGCACTACTAATTTTAACCAGGTGAATTTGCCTGGGTCAAACTCAAGGAAGCAGAATGTTCAAACCTCGGTTATCAAAACAAGGAATAAATCCCAACAAAATTCTCTTTTATTCTTGATTTTACAATGAAAGAAATTGAGAATAAATTATATTTAAAATCAACTCAAGAAGACAAAATTCAAAAACATAACAGAAAGCGATGAAAAATTCGGGAAAAATACTCGAAAAATACCTTGGTTAGTTATCAAGCTACCCTAGAAAATTCGTGGGAAAATGAGAAAAATTCGAGGTTCAAATGGCCCCTACAAGCCAGGGGCCTAACTGCAAGAAAAATGTTGAGTTTTTATTACAGAATAGTCCCTGGAGGGACTAATTAGCGAAAGAAATATGTTTTATTAGAATTAAGTCCCCGCGCAAGGACCTAATTGTAATTCTGGAAACTCCAAGAGGCGGGCTTTAATTCCTGGAACTTGGTGGGCTTATGATGCAAATGTTCTACTCCTTCGCATCAGACGGCTGAGATTAGAATCTGCCGTGTGATCTAGTCCGTCCACTTCCGCCACGTGTCGCAAGCCTGTTCACCGGCATTCTTGAATGTTCTTCACGCGGTTCGTGCTTCTGACGAAGAGGTCCTCTTCTCCGGATTTTCACAGGCGACAGATGAGGTTCTTGGGCCCCCGGCAGGGCTAGAGGGGTGGTTCCTCCACCCCTCGAGCTCGCCCTTGGGTGAACTCAATCGGAGATAGTTGCGATCGGCGGAAGAAAGCTAATGAAGATGGTCGTTTACTCTTATCCTGGAGCAACTCCATGAGGTTGCACCGTATTTGATCGAGTGATTTCTTGTGTTTGGAAGCTCCACTTGCTCTGATTTCGCTCCAGATTGAAGATAGATCTGCAAATTACAAGAGTATGTTTCTCGATTCGCGAAGAAATCGGCCGAATGATTATGATTTTGCAATATCAAAAAGTGTTTCCAGACATAACATACAATGGCATGTGAATGGCAATGAAGAAGATGATCTTTTGGGTTTGTTTTGATTAGAATTGAAGTTCAAATTCGACATAGCGTCTAAGATGGATGATCAATCTTGCTAATGATGCACTTGATTCCACTAATCAAGGCACAAGGATTGAGAAATAACGGATAAGAAATGGATGAATTACCTGAGATTGTAGGGTGTAGAACCGCTACTGGTGATCGCTCGGTGGGGTGGCTTCTCGAAGCTTGACGCTGCTCGAAGTGGCGATGCAAGGCAGCGATGAGCACCTTGGAACCGACTCCGATCTCCCTTCTGCCATGCGGGCTGAGGACGATGAACTATCACCTCCTTGGTTGGCCAGACTCACGGGGAGAAGTTGGGTAGTCGGCCAATTAGTTCTGGAGTATAATTGGTTAAGGGAGAGTTAGTTAATGGCGTCAACTTCATGGCCATTTATAGATGAGTTGCTTGAGCTCCAAGGTGGATCTAATGGTGGGTGAGTAGGAGGGTTGTTAGGAGAATAGTATGGAGGGCTTGGATCGATTAGATTAGTTGTGAAGTACGCGGGAGAAATTGGTGAGGAAGGGGCATTGGAACAGAGTTCCAACGGTCTGGGTTCTTGAAGAAGAACCAGGTGCTAACATGTGTCAGCACCTGGTTGACCAGATGAATAAATAGACTATAAATTGAATAATAAATAGTAGATAACATTATTTAAAATAGGTATAAAAATGAAAAATGTAAATAGTTAAATTCTCTAAATTATGGTATAATTAATTTTCATAAATAATAAATATTACTCGAAATATAAATATTATATTATTAAATAAGTATAAATAATACTTAATAAATAGGTATTGAATTTTTAATTCAATAAATAATTAATTATTTTTTAATTTTATATTTCCTTAATTATTAGAATAATAAATAAAGTCTTTGTGAATTTTGATGGATTTTAATAAAATAATTTAGATATATTAATAAATACAGGTATTGGTTAGCTAGTTTAATTTCATCTATAAATTAGGGTTTTGGATTTTATTAAAATATTAAATAAGCTCCAAAAATTCTGATATAAATCATGATAAAAATACAAGATCATGAAAATAATTTTAAAATATAAGAATAATAAAACTGTAAATAATGGGTTCTAAATAAAATAAATAGCCTAGAAACCCCTTTGTCATTAGGTCCCAAAACCGACTTTTTGCAAACGGACTCCGAATTCAATGAAACAACCTTTATTAATTAGAGAATATTATTTTATGAACTTCAAAGGTGAGTAGAGTGAAATTGGAGTTTGTATGAGGAAGTTATGATGTTCGGAAGTTGAGATTTTGGCTATTTAAAAGTTGGATTTCTTGGCATATATACAGGATAATATTTTTAACTTATTTTTATATTTTTATATACATTTTTAGAAATAATTAGGAAAAGAGTTTGGTGAAAAATATATTTATATGAATTACTTAAAAATAAATGAATATTTGACATTTATTTGATAAATAATGAATAATGTATGAAGTGTTATTTAATTATTTTTATGGTTTTCTTTTCTTATTTCCCCTACTTGTTGTTTTGTCGACCAATCCATACTGACTTGGTCTCGGGGGTTATGTTATATAGATATATCTTTCAGCTATATTTATATTATCTGTGTCATATTGTACATATATACATATCTACAATCTGCCTTCTTTTCTTTTCTTTATTATTTTTCTATTCTTTATATATTTACATATTCTTGATGCATAAAAGTGCATTTTTATTCATGAATAGTATTTTGATAAAATGTGGAAATTAATGAATATTTACATGTATTTTCTAAGGGTTTTAAGACAAAATGTGATAGAAAAGTTAATGAATCATGGATTCATCGGACCTTCTACAATCGTAGGTGGCTTTAAAGGTGTCCATGCCTCGTCGAAGGAGGCCTGGAGGTATGGTTTCTGTCCAGCCACCTGGGAGTCAAAACTCCAGGTAATTCGAGCTCCATGTGGGGTCTCAGAAATTAAAACTTGTAAAACAAAAGGGGGCACAAGAACGAAGGTTCTAGGCCTTTTATTGCACGAAATTGAGTGGAGATATGGTGAGCAAATGATCTCTAGTGAAGCGGCAGAGTGGAAATCATTTTCCAAGGAATCCTATAGGCGGAATCGAGGACTCTAGTAAGCATTGGTTAGAATAGCATCCCTCCCTCATATGTGTGGAAAACCATCTTAAATAACCAGTACGTGGACCCTAGTTTTCTCACCAGTACTCGCCTTTAACTTGCCCTCATTGCTTAGCAAGATCAGGTTGATCTAGGCATAGGGGATGGATGGAGAAGCAATGAGGAAGATGGGGGAGGTGATAGATGGTCGGAATAGTGGGTGGAACATCGGGAAACAATGGTCGCAACTGAAGGTCCAACAAACTTCGATCTTAAAATTTAATGCTAAAAGAATTGAAATCAATATAAACTAAACACACATCTCTGCTAAGGAATTAAAATGCAATCTAAAAGCCTAATATTACAACTTGTACCTAGTCAAAAACCAAGGAGCAGACAACTATCTGAAGCGATCTCTGGCGATGGTTGGATCTTGTTCCCCCTCCTCCTTCTCCGTGCCTAAGGACTTAGGATCTCTCATATTATCACTAGGGAGATTGTAGATATGGGATTAAGGGATTATGGGTGAGTAGAGACTGATAAAAAGATCAAAGGAACGTGGAGCTGCTCATTTTATAAAATTGTTAAGGAGTGATTTAGAATTGAAAAATCTCATCAATTGATGGTGGTTGGTGAGGGTTATATATATAGCGATGAATGTTGGTGAGCTCCACAAGATTGCTGAAGAGCTCGATATGATCAGATGCATGGAGATGGCATAAAAATTTGAAGAAGAGAGGGGGCAGAAAAGTGAGTGGCGGTTATCATGTGAGTAGTCCTGATTGGTCCACTTGGACCATATCTGGACAAAATAGAAAAAAATTCTTATAAATTAAATAAAATAGTAAATGATTTTATTGAATCAAACTTAAAACATGAAAAATGTTTATTATTTTATAAAAAAACTGTAGTGATTTTTGTTTATTTTTACAACCTTATTTATTAGATGTTAATTTTGACATGTACATGTATATATACTTCTATTTTCTATCTTATATTTTATTTCATATATTAAGTACATATTATCATATTTACATATTTTTTATATTTACAGTATTATCAAATACATATTTACACATTTTTATTATATTTTATAGTTTTCTGTACATCTCTTTACATTATAGGTATAGTATGCCTATTTTTTAACTATATTATTTATTTTGGGTGTTTCTTAAATGTTTTTAAAAATTATTATGTACAGTTTCATATTGAAAATTTTATTATTTGAGGTGTATAATTATGAAAAAACTAGTGTAATTTTTATTATTTGCACAATATAAAATTATGGTTTTTGTGTGTATTTCGTACAATATTTGATCCCTATCTTCCCCCTACTTTATTCTTGGTCGACCAAATCAATATTGAATTTGTCTTGTGGTTTAAGGTCAGTCATTATCTTTGATGCTTCCTTTATTTTTTTCGTTTTCTTTGTTCTTTAATTTTGGGTTTAAATACAAGCATTTATGTGTTAATTACATATGAATGTTAGTTGTTAATTGAAGTAAATTAGTTGCATTTACATGTGTTTTACTAAGGATTTAAAGCCAAAATAGAAGATCAAAAGGTAGATGAATGGTTATTCATCAAAGACTTAGCTACACTTGCTAAGATCCAATTTCTTTCTTCCTTCCCCTTATTGATAATAGCAATACCTGAACTTAGAAGGAAATACCTGACTCCTTGAGAATGAGTTCCAATAGGAGAAGATTGCATGGTAGTTCAGAATTTTGATTCGGAATATTTAACACCATTCACATACAAGAGATAGCTATTCAATGTTCACGGAGTATGCTTTTGGAGGGGGTGGATTTAAGATGACTTTCGAGCTAAAATTGTACATGTAACTTGTATAACTTAGAGATTGTTGATTTAAAAGTTCTAATTGTCATAGGAGTTTCACTAAACTGTTAATCCAAAGGTCATTTCGAGCTCTATTTTCATGTTTTGTTCATGATCTTGGTACATAACCATATCTCATTTCATATATTTTTTCTTTAGTTGGGGGATTAGCAAGGTCTAATTATAGTGAGTTGATTAATCTATGATTCATCACTTAGATTAGTTGATGTCGTGAGGAATTAAATGCATTTAGATGTTAATATGTCATAATTAGTAATCATGAACCTATAATTAATTTGCATAAATTAGCATTTCATATTGCATTCAAATTTAATTATGCATATTCATCTAACTTCAGTGATTTTTTATTAATTCATACTCGCTCAAAAATAGATAAAGATAGCCTCCATTGTATACATATTACTAATATTGACCAATAAAAAATCCAAAAAAAAAGTTAATTTGTATATATGTGAAATAAACCTAAACCCAAGTTTCAAGACAGTAAACCATCGATGCATAACTTCCTCATACAATGTCTGATTTCACTCTAGTCACTTTTGAATTAATGCTAACGATGTACATGTCCTACAAAATATTAGAGAGTAGAAATCATGATATGCAAGGTTAATTAGGGTTCAAATTGAAAGGAAAAGGTAAATCAAACACTTTTAATCTTTTTAACATAATTAGTTATGAAAATTATAATAGATGAGAGGAGTAATCACCTATCGTGAATATTTGAATATATTCATTAGACATTTACTTAACAACAATATACTGTCCAAAATCCAGTTCTAAATTAACTATAGAAGGAAAATAAAATGTAGTTAATATATATTCTAACTTGGTTAGAATAAGATGTGTATTAAGGTGAAGTTCATGATCAATATAATATCTGTGTATTGTCATGGCCAAAACCTTTACCAAATGTGCTTAGTGTAGGTTCGTTTCCACAATAGAGGTGTTCTCCTGTGTTGAGGATGTTGCACGTGGTGTGGTTTTTCTCGTGGTGCTTGAAGGAAGTAAGTAACACTTTATAAACTTCGTAACAAGGAAATGCAGAAAATAACGAACTATTTGCTTGAAACATTGTATATATTGTATGAACAAGAAATTTTGCAAAACATTTTGCACTTTCGCAAGAGCACTAATTTAGGGAAATAATTTTCCTAACATGGTTTCTATTATTCTAATGGGTATTGAGACAAGATCAGGGTTACCTCTTGAATCGTGAGTCTCTAAATCAAGAGATCTCTCGAATCAAGTATGATCGGTGCTTGTGTCTCTTGTAGGCATGATGATGAGTTGTGTAGCTTCCCACGACTTCGATGTCTTCTTCTTTATCTTGAACACGCAAGGACGATCAAGTTCCTGATTTCGTCACATGAAATCGATCCTTATTCATGCACGAGGAGCAGAGATTATGAGATGATCTTCTCCTCCAGAAGGTCACACCAAAGGAGAGAAGAGAGGCTTGACAAGGTGGACATCTAGGGCATGAAGAGGGGATGTGTAGAGAAATAATATCTCAAGACTTCTCTCCTTTTTTTATTCTCAAGGCAATGAAATAATTAATAAATTATGCAGCAACTTAACTCCGAATACAATCCATGGACTACATGCCTATGTTGCCATGTGTCACCATATGCATCCCCTTTTCTTTTCATAAATGGATGCGAGTTGTGGATTATTTATTAATTACGATAATCCAATTATCGTGGTTGGTAACTTTATGAGAATATCACCCATATCTTACGAATCATATTCATTAGTGAAAATACACATGTATATCCAATTTACATTTATTTTAATGTGCATCATATTCAAATGTGTGCCTTGAAATAATTATGTGAATTATATTGACATAAATATGAACATTAATTCTTATAACTCATTATTTATATTAATTAATGAATTATAGTTATGAATCCTATTCACAAAAAATACCTTTAAGAATAATACCAATAACAATTATTGTCTCGATATAGACATTAAATAGTAAGAGTCCTAAACCAATTAAGACTCATGAGATATAAATGCAGATAATTAGAGATAAGGTCAAAGAGACATACTATCCACGTATAGGGGCTTGAAATTTGGATATATATCCAATTTTAGGGTCTATATCAACTTCCACAAAAAATGATACACTCTTGTCATTTGTGCTTGAGCTGAATAATTTACACTCTGAGTGAGCTCAATGAAACGCATCACACTCTATCTGAGTTGGAGAAAGTATCCCTAAGTTGAACCCGCTCAATGAAACACATCACACTCTATCTAAGTTGGAGAAAGTATCCCTAAGTTGAACCCATCTTTCTTGATAATTTCTAATCAATGTCCAAATCATTTGGAATTTATAAATGAACTAAATGAGTCTATTTATTTCCGTTAGCATCACCATTTTCTATTTCTGATATTTGGACATTGAAATTTGAATTAGAACTGGATATTGGATTCAAATGAAGTGAGACTTAATATAATTAATTATCAAATCAATAAGATAATAAACGGGGCACGTTCATCATTCCCTAAAAATGGAAGTGTCATGGTAGATGATCTATTATGATAGATTTAACTCCAAGTATTCCCATTACCAATTCTTTCTTCATACTGGAAGACTTTGATAAATCTGAAATTCAAACCTTATATTTCTCATTTAATAATTTGGGAGATAATAATAGTCATATACTTTTTAAAAGTATATATTACTATCTCGAATTTGTGCATTATTTCATAAACAAGATGAATAAGCGTGGAATTCATTATGACTCCAAATTATCTCATGAATGAGCTCTATCTCCCGATTCCTCAACTACAAACCTGTGTGATTCCTTTTAGATGTCATATATATCATATGTCTTCACATGCACACCAACTCACTGTTATATGGACCTTCGTTTGGTCACCAACCTATTGATCTATCAAATGTGCATACTTAGGCAAATAGATGTATATTTGTCTCCAATGAAAGGATGTGTGCCTAATCAAGATAGTCACAATTTTGATCTTAGTTTATCTTGACATAATCAAGTCAACTCTTTTACTTGATTATTCCAAAACTTCTGAATCTCTATCCCGATGCAAAGGATTTGCTCCAAGAAGTTAGTCGGAAATCAGTCTTTAGAGAAAGATTGTGATCTATTTCTTAGACTGAAGATCTTTATTGAATATCACATGTTAATGTCAATTATGTCCTCCCAACTACATGATGATCAATATGACCATGGTATATAACCCTAATTACATGAAGGGACAATATTATTAAGTAAATTTACAGTCACTCATTTCATATGGACATGATAAAATAATAACTTTTATTACATTAATGGGTCGCCAATGTAATACACGTTTGATAGTCTCCCACTAGCCTTTCAGCCATTCATGTACAACTCTTAACCCCATAATTACAACATGTTGGTCGAAGAACTTTTGAGTCAATGGGTTGTTTAGCGGATCAACATTATTGTTGGCGGATACAACCTTGGTTATCGGGATATCACAATATTTCTTGATCTCCTAGACAATGTGATACTTCTTCTCAACATGCTTACTTCTTTGAAGCCATCAGGGTTCCTTCGCTTGCACTATGGTATCTGTGCTATAGCTGAGCAATGGGATGGAAGATTCTGATGAGGAAACTATGCCAAGCTTCAAGATGAACTTGCACAACCACATGGCCTCTTTAGTAGCATCTGATGCCGCTATGTGATGAATCTCCATTTCATCACCTTTATTCTTTCATTTTGGCCTTTAATCCCAAGTCAAATGCTTGTAAATAATAGTAATTTGCACAAAATAACATTCATCATTTATTGTATAAAGACTATATAAAATATTGTATCGATGCCAAAATAAAAGAATAAAGGAAGAAAAGAAACAAGAAATAAAATGCCAAGGTTTTTTAAGACCCTAAACCTCGAGACACAGGCATCAAGATGACAAGGTCGATAAGGAATAATGTAGGGGGAGATAAGGGCCAAAAATACAGTAAAAATCCCAATTTATCTTGTCAAATAAATCAGTTTTGGGACTTATTTTTTCTTTATTATTTATACATCAAATCAATAAACTATGTACATGAAAGCTGTAGATAAAAATACATAGAAAAATATAAAATTGATTTTACATAAAACTAATACACAATGTACATTATATTCTCAGAATAAGAATCCAAAATCCAAACTTTCATGTCCCGTATCTTCTCCATATGAATCAAAATCCATTAAAATCACTTTAATTGTTTATAACTTTTTATTAGTTTTTTAATAAAGGTCATTTTGTCCAATTTGGAGTTAAGATGCAAAAGTTAGCTTTTGGACCCCTATTGTACAATATACCTTAATAAAATATTCATTTTATTAATTATTTGTTTTCCATTAGTTTATATGTTTACAATTTTATGAATATTATTTATAAAATTAAAATAAATCAAATAAATAAATATACACAATTATACAGATGAATTACTTATACATATACCTACATAATAAATATAAATATTTATTTATGTGTATAAATAACTTCAGAAAAATACAATAAACATATATTTATATGTATTTAAATAAGTCATATATATATATATAATATGTATATAAAATAATAAAATCATATATAATGAAAATGAAATACACATTATATAAGTAAATATACCTATGATTATACATGTAAACATTATCTTATAATAAACCATCTCAAAAAAATAAAAAAATATAATAAATAGTTTCTATTTTATAACCTAACATTACTTAATTAATTCATTTATTAATTTTACCTATTTAATAATAATTTCCTTTCCCTTTTTCTTGGTTGGTCCACGTGGACCAACCAGGAGCTTGCGTTTGTTGACCTCCAATCAACTACCCCCCTCTCTGATGCGCACACAAATGTCAACTCCCTAAATTTTATCCATTTTTTCCACGGCCTCTCATGGCTCATTTTCAATCGAATCTTCACACAAATCAATCTTTCAACAACTCTAATACACGCTAATGCCCTAAATCCACTATACATAGCCTAGAACTCTTGTAAATTGGCGGTCAATAAGGGTCAATCAACATGTTTATATATAAAACCTCTCACCTCCTTCCTTCGATTTGGTCCCTTTTCAATCCCTTAATCCCTCGATCCTCAGCGAAGAACATACCTTGGTGACAACAATGGTTCCCATGAGGCCCTGGAGCGGACGTAGGAGGACGAGAGATGTACGCAAGGCGGCGCTCCAGCTACCTTTGCTCCTTGGTGAAAACAAGGATCGAGCGACACCTTTTATCCTTTTTTAGACAGATTTAGTCTCTTCCTTCTTACCTCTACATTTCATTTCATAATCAGATCGTTGTTTTAGCTTTGATTCTAAATATTTCAATGGTCGGAGCCCGTAGCTCTGGCCGTGTTTCACTGTGAAACATACATGTACCGACCCATCTACAACTCACATCTTCATCCTCATTGCGTGATGCACCCCTTCCACTTCTTGGTCCAACCTGATCCTCCGTGTGTCAGTGAAGCGGAGCTCCATCTTTGTCGTTTGGTTAGATCCCCCCATCCCGCTTATTTTTCATTTGCAACAGCTTCAAAATGGCTCGAGGCGAATCACCTCGAGACACTTAACTTTCCTCTGCAGGTCAAAGTGCAAATAGACCCTAGAAGGGTTGATTTTGGACATGCACATACCTCCCAGGTGACCCATTACTTTGAGAGCTCTAGGCCTCTCTTCATCGAGGCTAGGATCCATCTAATGGTGCCTGCAGCTACGGATCTTCATTAGCAATGTGCATACCGCTTCAGCAACGTAGGAGGTGCTTGGAGGCATGAGATCTTCATGATCGAAGGAGTTGCGCTTCATAGTTCTTCTGAGTTCTTATTGAAGCCCTCTAAGCCATCCAATGGGGGCCTTCAGCTCAGATGGTATAGTCATCGCCTGATCTAGAAACCCATCGACCGTCCGATCAGGGGCTCGATTTGATCTCAACGTCCAAGGGCAATGCAGTATGGTGGAATCTCCACCATCTAATGTGCCTAAGTGAATCATCTCCAGTCGTTAGATCGAGCAAAATAAAAGGTAAATGTACAGATCCTCTTAGCTTTATTTTTATTTTTAGATGGGTAAATAATTTTGTAGTGCAAATAATTGTGTACAAATTGCATAGACCTCCATGTATTTAATGATATTTTCTTAGGGGTCTATGCATGCTCACCTCACATGGGTAGCAATGTGAGGTGGGCAATTTGCAGGGTACACACTTGATTTTTGTAATTTCAAATTAGTAAATAAAATATGTACATGCATGTTATATTTCTAGTAATTTTGCATTATGTCCCCTACCTTTTATTTAAATTGCAAAAATACCCCTACTAGTTTAAGTATTTTTGTGATTGTTTGTCTATCTTTTTTAAATTTGATCTGTACCATAAAATTTATGTAAAAATAGGATTGTGTGCCTCATTGCATGCTCTTCCATGCCATATAATTTATTTTGCATTTAGATATTTTCATATTTGTTTTAAATTAAAAGATGTACCTTTATCCCCTATTTACTTTGAAAAATAAAAAATTATAAAATCATATTAAAAAATCCAAAAAATATTATTTGTTATATTTTTATTCCTTCAGAATAAAAATCCCAAAAAATAAAAAAGAAAATCATAAAAAATTATAAAGCTCTAAAATCCTTATAAAATTATAAAAAAATCTTCAAAAATACCAAAAATATTTAGTTCTATCTCTATATTATATATATGTATATATATGTTATTACATGTTAATATTAGTTTTGAGAATTTTTTTCTTCAAATAGTATTTTAAATCTCAAAACAATTTGGCCTATTTAATTAGTCATTTTTTATTATCTTGGACTTTAAAAATACCTAAAAATTAGCAAAAATCCTTAAAAAATCACAAAAATATTAGAGAAAAATTAAAAAAACAAAAATACTTTATTTTGCAAATTTTGTTCATTTTAGATATATTTTTAATTATAATACCATATATTATATAATATTTTTATATATAATTATATCTTAATTAAAAAAGAAATTAAAAATCAGAAATTACTAAAATGAAAATAAAAAGTTAAAATTTAAAAAAAAAATATAAATATAATATATAAAATTGAATTACTTAATTTAAGTTAAAACCCATAAATAAATATATAAATTAATTGAGTAAATATTTTATAAAAAAACACATTATTTATTCATTATTTATTTCTAAATAATAATTAATGCTAGCATGTATTGCACTCTATGTTTCATGCTCTACCATATTTACACCTATACACATTTATAATAGAGTGATAATAAATTTTAACACGTGCATAATGATCGCTTGAGTTTTCTGTGGGTCAATTATCGATTAGAGGCACACCTACCCGTGCAGCGATTGCTAGTCATGTTTGATTAGCATATCGGTGAAAATTCCTCTATCAAATGGCATCATTACCAGTGAGCAATGCATAGTGTGGCTTTTTTTGTACATATCTAGTTGCACATAATTTTTCTCCGTATTTACCCTCATTTTTTATAATTTCTTATCTATTTCTTACCCTTCTTGTCTTTGTTGATTTTCTTGCGAGGGATCGTATGGAGACGGACACTTCATACGAAGAGGGAGCATCTGAATCACGCTTGGATTGGCCCTTTCTACATAGGCCAATCAGAGAGAGCAAGGAGGAAATTGATTGAGGGAGGAAGAGCAGTTTAGCAAAGCTTTTATTTTCGCTTTGTGAGAGAGAAGTTTTTATTTTATCTTTGTAAAATAATTTGTAATAATTTTGGGACATGGACACTACTCTACCGTTGAGTTCCATTGCCCGGTGTCTGTTTACCAGTGGGCCTCATCGTCATTTTTCATGTTTCTCGACTTTATTTTGTTTCTCGTGTTTTGAGCATTCCACCTTTATTTTCATTTGTTTTATGTGATTGGAGCCTCTTGATATAGGCTTGCTTGCATCAATAGATAGGTTCAAACACCTAACATAACCATGTACCTCTAGTGATGTACATAGTCAAATAAGTAATTGCACAATTCTTGAAATTGGAACTGCATGCAGTGAGGGACTTCATACAGCGCTTGCAGGACCCATTGTGGCGGGCACTGAGGAGTCCCTAAGATCGGACACTTAGGATCCACTTTTGAGAAGTTTGCATTTGGTTCTTCCAGATAATAAAAGGTATTGTTTAAGAAGGTTTCATCACTTGCATATCGCCATATAATGTACATATTTCAATTACGCCTTGCATCTGGCATGGAGAGCGCTGGGAAGAACTGCGAGTCTTCTTACTTTGCATGCATTGTTTGACACGAGAATAAGATTTCCACTTTCATGTCCACTTGCTTTACCTTTATGCTCTCTCCCCTTTGTTTTATATCACATTTAAGATAAAAAGAAAATACAAAAAGTTGTAAAGTAGATTTCTTTAAAAAATACTCAAAAATGTGAAAACCAAAAAATCTTAAAATAAGGGGACTGCTAAATAAACTTTGTCCTTAATTAAAATACTTAATGGAATTAATTGTTTTGGGTTCTTAAAGACCTCATTGTCTTCAGCTTCCTTCCAGATAGATCGAGGCGTGACCCCTAAGGATAAGAGCCAAAAACCCATTATGTGGTGCCTTGATTATAACATGGGTGCGATGAAGTACGCGGGCTTCTATCGATCGTGGATGAGTAGGACTTGGTCTATGACAGTGTTCCAGCCTTGTGTGGAACATCGTACCTTTCTGAAGTACTGAGCTTAGGCCACGCCCTCACGGTTGTGTCAGTCTCATCGTCTCATGCCCGATTAGGGCCTTGCACGCTCACAAGTGATTCCATTGCGAGCTGTCGGCTTCCACTATCTTATTCTTTGGCTGAGCCACCACCCATGCACGATATCAAGGACCTTTATACGTGCAGAGAACAGGTTACAAAGGAGGCGGAAGAAGTACGAGATACTTTTACGGCAGTACACACACTCATGTAGGGTTAGCTAATAAGGACTCACTATCATATTTGCTTGAAACAATAATAAATCTGAAAAGATAAAAATAGCCTATCTTTTACGTCTTCACATGGTGTTGACTTGGTGAAATGAATTTTGTATTGTGCTTGTATGGATCTTGATTAATGTTCAAAGGTCACGTCCCGCACATCAGTGCAAATTTTGTTCATGTCTCCTACTCTTTGATCCCTGCCCACTTCCATTGTTTTGCATTCCTTTTTTTCCTTATTGACCTTCGTATATCTCTTCGTGCATCGATATTCCTCTTGTTCCTCCAAGATGTCAACTCATAGATGGTTTAGTTGAGACTCTACCAATGCCCACATTGATTTCATGAATCTGGCATCTTCAATAAGTTTGAGGTGATTCTCGAGAACTTGGTTCAGATCTTGTGGACCAACCTCCAAACTCCTCGTCTTCTTTCCTTTCTACTTCCATAATAAGTCAGGACCACTCTTGTCTCATCACTTCCTATTGTGAATGTAGATTGATTACAATCCACATCAAATACTCCATTCATAGATACCTGGGATTCATCCTAAATATCATATCTATCTTGTCAACTGGTGCTCAATTTTATAATTACTCTGATTGGGATGCCTTTTGTATTACATATTGAAGTTGAAACATGGATCTCAATTTGGAATTTGTATCATCTAACTCAAACCCTGGGATGGCTCCTCTAGGTGGAAAGGGAAAAGGGCATCCGACTCCATAGATGAAGCAGGATCTGACACCCAACCCGAATCTAGTGAATGCTCAATTGATCGCATGAATCTAAGTAATCCAACAATTGCTAACTGAGCAAGCACTAGCCCAAACTGCATTTCAAGAAATGCTAAATGATTTGAGGAATAGATAGGGAGGAGGGGGAAGTGAGGATGAACCTCCCCACGATGATCGTGAGGAAGAATAAGTACCTGAGGTTCCAAAGCTTACGCTAAAGCAGACTTACAATCCTGGGCGTAGCTAGATGACCGATTGGATATGAATTCCACCAGTGCATGCCCACTTCGAGATCAAGCCTCAGCTCCTTGCTCTTATTCCCACCTTTCATGGAAACACTAATGAGGAGCCCTACATTCAACTGCAGTAGTTTTCCCGCTGATATGGCTTAGATTCTATGAGGATCTAAGATATCCTCAAAGAGTGAGAATACATTATCATAGAGGGGACCGCTCACAAAATCCAAGGTCAATCAACAAGTACCCACAACATATGAATAATTAGTGAATAAATATGTCAAGTATATTTTATTTTATTCTACAAAAAAGGTGTATAATGTGTAAGCATACAAAGGTTGAACCACTAAAAACAAAAATGGTAGCCTAATGATTATTTCTTACCACAATACATTATGTACACAAGTGACTACTTAGTCTTTTTATGTGGGGTTTTTGTTTTACAAATTTTTATTTGATTTATATTTTTATTATTTTTAAATTTCAATTTTAATTTTCTTTTTCATTTTAGTATATTATTATATAGATATATATACATATGAGTAGATATAAATAAATATAAGATAATGTATATATGATATAAGTATATAGATATATAATATATAATAAATATACAAAAAAATAGGAAAATAACCTAAGGTACATTCCTTTATATATATATATATTTGGTATTAAAAATATTTATAATATATTTATAATAGTTAATAATAATATAAACATCATATAGGTATATAATTCAACATGGGGATTAAAAATATTCAAAACATGCAAAATAAATGTTTTAGGTTTTTTATATTTTTAACTATTTTTGTGATTTTTCTGGTATTGTTGTTAAGTTTAAGGTATTTTTAAAGTCCAAAATACACAAAACCAAGGACTTGATAATATATGACGAATTGTTATGGAGTTAAAAATACTAATGTTGTCAAACTTTTCCAAAACTATTTTTTAAAATTAATGTAGGATATGAAGAAAACATAGATAAAAAATAAATATTTTCGAATTTAAACTAGTTTTTGTATTTTTATAAAGATGTGGAGCTTTTTTATTTTTAGTGTATTTCTCTTTCTGTTTTAGGAATTTTTGATCTGGAGGGATAAAATATTGTAGTAAAAAATATATTTTTGTGGAATTTTTTAAAAATTTCTTATATTTTTCTGGATTTTTAAACACAAACAGGGACAAAATGTGCTCTTTTTTATTTCTAAAAAATAAGAAATGCGTATAAAGTGTAAAATAAAATATGTAGCGTGATAGATCAAGCATCTAGGTACATTATCATTTTGCATAATTTTTGGAGCAAGGATGATATTATAAAAATTAGATAAACATCACAAAAATATTTAAAATGGCTAGGGTATATTTGTTATTAAAAATAAATGCAGGGGGTCTTATGCAAATATTCCAAAACTTTACAACTGATATTTATATTTTATAAACTAAAAAATAAATATGAAAAAAATCACAAGGGTTACTTTGCAAAGTGCCAAGCTCAGGTGGGACGACGCGTGAGTTGAGCAGGTAAGGACGAATTGACAATACACATCAAGTTCAAGGGTTTATCTACAATTATGACATATATTTTACATCACATATGAAATTTTGAATATTAAATAGTAATATAAAAAAATACAGGGGGGGGGGGGGAATATATGAAGGTTACCCCTTAAAGGCACGGATCGTGCAGTTGCGGTGGTGCCATGTAGGCACCACCTAACTTGATCGATGACTCCTAAATCCATCGTTTCATGGCCGATCCTACGGTGGGAAAAAGATCTGGAGCCTCTCTTCATCGGACGGCTACGAGATGAAGAACATGGAAGAGCAAGGTATTCATCGACCTTCAAACGAAGAATCCGGGCAACTATATGGGTCTCCAGCCTTACTTCCTGACTCATTGACATCTTGGTAATCCGTCGCAGCTACATATGGCACTAAAGTGGTATCAGTCCCATTAGTGGGTACCTGGTGCGGTCTCCTCCATTCACCAACTTGGAATGAGGGTCTTCTCTCATTTCACATGTCAGGTGCACCTTCTTGGCCAAAGACCTGCAGAAACATCCTCTTGGGATTGAGGCAAAGCGCCTCAAGCCATTTTGCGGGTGAGGCATAAAGGGGATGAAGGGGAGGTAATGCTCCGATTGATGGTGGCAGAGGAGCCTCGAATGGGTCCATTCCTTGCGGGATCACGGTGATAGATGGCTCGATATATGGAGAAGGCGAAGGGGGACTAAATGGACATGGACGGTGGGTTAGCGATTGGTGATTACACAGGGGAACATGGCCGGAGCAGAGAACTTTGGCGATGGATGATATTGAAATTTAACCTAAATACAACTGAATTAAATAAACTAATCTAACTACTATGCCATGAAATGAAAATGCAAGCGAAAATGCTAAGTAAAAACAGTACTTACTAGGCTATTCCTAGGAGCAGAGGTGTCGTCGGCACTCCACTTGGACCACCCGATTACGCCGCTCTACTATGTGCATGACCCTCTGCGAGCCTCAGAGATATCACCTGAAGCTCAATCAATTTGAAGGAAGGGATATCAAGTGGTGAAATAGGGATCAAATAGTGTTGGGAGATGATGGAAGTTTTTTATGCACCTTGCGCAGGTCGCTTAATGACTAGGGATTGGGAATGAATTAAAGGTACGTACATAGGTTTTTAGGGCTATGTCACGTATTAGGTTTGATCCAAGGTTGATTTTAGTGAAAAACCATTCTAATTCAGTGATGGATTACTCAGAAAATAAGGGAGATGATGGAGACTTGAGCAGTTCTGACATAACAGAAGCACCAAGGGGCACAATTGCTTTGGATGAAGATAAGGTGGCCTCCCCTTCAACCATCTCTTCAAAGATCTACCATACGACGTCTTCATCTTTGTTAAAATGTGATCCCCTGCAGGCTACATCAATGAGACGTTGGCTTTCTATGTTCAAGCCCCCGAAGAAATGTTGAACCAAGATGGTCCTCAGGATGTCATGATGGGGGTATTTCTCCTGTAGATCTATGAATCTCTCCCATGCTTCGTGGATACTCTAATGTGCACCTTGAGAGAAATTATTGATTCGGGCTCGCATCTGATTGAGCCGACTGAGAGGGTAGAACTTGTGTAAGAATGCAAACTTCAGCTCCTCCCAAGTCATCACAACCTTCCCCAGATGGTTGACCCAATAGAGAGCCTTGTCCTGTAGACTGAATGGGAATGCCATCATCTTCACTATGTCCAGAGGGACATTGGGGTAATGAGTAGTACGACAGATGCGTGAAAATTGCTGTAGATGAATGTATGTCTCTTCATTTGTGTTCCCGTGAAAAGAAGGGAGAAGAGAAAGAAACTGAGGCTTTTGCTCAAAGTGAGCATGTACCGATGTTATGCAGATCCACTCGGTCATCTGGTTGTCTTCAGGGTTGTAGGCCTCTTTCAGCGTCGGTTTCATCCTTCCTTGTTCAGGATCATCCTCATCTGGATTATCATGGGGTCCACCACCTCCTCCTCCTCCCGGTCTGCCTCCTCCTGCCTCTATCTTGTTCATAACATCATTCAGCATCTCCTGGAATGCAGTCTGTGCTAGGGCTTGCTCTGTCAGCTACTACTGGATGGCTTGGATAGATTCTAAGAACTATGCATTGACCTGGTTTTGATCAAGCATCTGTCCTTGCTCTGTATAAGGGGGCTGCTGACCCTTGCCCTTTCCTTAAGGAGCCATCTCAGGATCTGAATCTAAGGAGATGAATTCGAGATTAGGATCCAAGGCTTATTTTGACTTCTATCTGCAAGATGAGAGAATCACAATCAGACCACTTGCAATTGATTCCCAACTGCCACGATGAATCTGGAATCAAGGTCAATTCCAGACTATTGTGAATGAAAAAGTATATGGATTGTAATCGACTTTCATTCACAACGGCGAAGGTGGGACAAGAGTGGTCCCGATTTATTGGGTGGTCAAGATGAAGGGTAGAAGATGAGGAGTCTGGAGATCGACCCACAAGGTCCGGATCGGGTTCTCGGTAACCGCCTCGAATTATTGGCAAGGTCGAGTCCATGGAATCGATGTAGGTGCCGACGAAATCTCGACTAGACCATCCATGGATCGTCATCATGAAGCAAGAGGAGGGTAGATGTAGGAAGAAGGATACAGTGATCAACGAGGAATAAATGGGAATGTAAAACAGTAGAAAGGCTACAAACTCAGCGGGGGGTCAAAGGGAGAAACATATAACAAAATTTGTAAAAGTGTTTGGGACTTGATCTTTGAATCTTAATTTAGATCCATACAAACACAAGACGAAATTGGGTTCACCAACTCATGCCATGTGAAACTGTAAAGGTTTGCCTACTTATTTTCTTTTAAGTTTTAGAGTTGTTATTTCAGGCATATCTTATAACAAGTCCTTAGCACGCTAACCGTATAGGAAAGAGAGTACTGCCAGAAAAGTTTCCCGTACTTGTCCTCCTCCTTTGTAACATGTAGTCTGCACTTTTTGAGGTCCTTGTAACCCTTACTGGATCCCTACTCAGCCAAAGAAATAGAGAGAGGAAGCCGATAGGCGAAACTAGTACTTCAATTCTCGCTTGGAACGGAATCTCCTGTGATCGTGCAAGAACCTACTCGGACACAAACCGATGAGACAGACGCCTTCGTGAAGGCATGGACTAAGCTCAGTACTTCAGACCATGTCAATGTTTCACACAAGGCGGGAATACCATCGTTAACAAGAACCTACTCAGTCATATACGATAGAAGCGTCGTTACTTCGGAAATCTATGCAATACACAAGGCAGTTACAGACTGGGATTTTGGCTCTATTACTTAGTGGGCCGTTGCTCGCTCATGGGAGGGGTTTTGGTTCCCTCCGAAGGTACCTGAAAATAATTAGGGATTTATGAACCCAGAACAATGATAGTCCATTACGAATTTTAATTAAGGTCAAAGTTTATTTAGCATTCCCCTTGTTTTAATTTTTTTGGTTTTCACTTTTTGAGTCTATTTTCATACAAGCGCCTAATGTTTTTGTGGATTTTCATTTAAGTCCTAGGCGCGCAAAATCAGAGGGAGATAGCGGAAAAGATGTGCAAGTCGATTCGATGATGGAAATCTCACCATTGAATCTAATGATGCTTGTTGAGTTACAAGACTTACAGTGCATCCCATCTCTCTCCATGCGGTACGCAAAACAGAATTTTTAAACCTATCTACATGGCGGTCTGCAATCGACAAAATCGCCCCAAACAGTAGCTGCTATTAATCGTGAAGAACCAATTGTTAGTTATTCAGAAATGAGACCATGGTTCGATCTCTGATGCCGATCAGTGCCCTCCACAACGGGTTTTGCATGCGTTGTATATGACCTCTAGCAGCACACGGTCTCAGATATGAATTACTAACATTATTAATTTGACTAGATCCATTACTAAGAGACTATAGGAACATGCATTCTTATTAATGTTTGGACCTAGTTACTGAGTCAAGTAATCTACATCTAGGGGCTCCATGCACACAAAACAAATAGAAAAGAAGGCGGAAAACTCAAAATAGCGGAAAATAAATAAAAGAGGGCGAGAAAATGTGGAAAATTGCGAAGAGGCCCCCAGGTGAACAGACACCCGGGCACTGGACCTCGTTGTGAAGAGTAGAGTCCAAATTATATTACATGCCAAAATTGTCTCTCTCTCTCACCTAAATTACAAAATTGATTGATTTTTTTAAAATTAATTCCTCCTCTTGCTTCCTTGGTGCTTTCTCCAGCTGGTCATAAAGGGAAGACTGGCCTCCTCTAGGCTTGGCTGCATCGGCCTCCTACGAAGTCGTCCTTACATGGCAGGTCCTCGCAACAAAGTCACAAAAATATGGCATTAGCATATATAATCAAATAATCCAATCAATGATAATTTACAATAATAATCAAAGAATTATTTGCAAATAAATTAATTAATATTTATAAAAATGAATAAATAAATCAGATAAATGACTATACAAAAAATATTGGTGAAAATAGGCTACGCTCATTGCTCCCCGGCAATGGCGCCATCTGATAACTGAGGAAAATTAAGTGTCGCATGGTCTCACAAGGCGAGACTGCAGTCGCTGAGTTGACCACTCAACCTTTCCCGGTTAGTCAACAATTAACCCACAATATAATATTAAGGCAATGAAGAGAACAAGTGAGGCTAAAGTTATTATCTCTACCATAAAATGCATAGCAGGCAAGAATGTAGAGATGAAACCACATAGAGCAAAACATGTAGCATAAGGTTATTTACGTACAACCGAGTCATTCATTTATATAGGTCTTTTTTGTGGGTTTTTGGATTCTATCATTTTTTTATTTTATTTTTGGTTTTATGATTTTGTGTTTTCTTTTTATGTTTTCATTTTTTGTTTTTCTTTTTCATTTAAATATAATATATATAGGGGACCTCTCAAATGAGATGGGAGCTTTTCTGAAATTGTAAAGGCCGCTGTGAATTTAATAAAAACTCTGTAACAGTTTTGTAAAAGTATAAACTGCACATTATAAAAAATGAATTTTGTAAAAGATAACATCCAAATTTAAATTAAAATTTCCATCCAATATAATAATATTTTCATAATTTTATATCACTATACAAGTTATGTTAATATTCATTGCTATATGTATGAAACAAAAAATTCTAATATATATTGGGAAGATGCCTAAATTGAGGGTGGCTCACCATATATATGGTGAGACCCCGCCACATTTGAAGTTTCTCCTATATATATATATATATGTATATGTATATATGTATAGTTATAAATACAATATAAGAGATATATAGGTACTATATAGAAATGAATATGTAAAAATAGGTGAAATGTAGTAAATATAATGTTTTTTGTGGCATTTATATTTTTCTATTTTTTTGTTATTTTTTTGGATTCTTTGCTAATTTTTATGTATTTATAAAGTCAAAATTATCCCAAGTAAGGGATTAATAAATAATACGGAATTAGTTTGGGTTTTAAACATAATAAATAGTTCCCAAAATTACCCAATTAATTTTGATAGATAAATAATAGCATATAGATAATTATAAAATAGAAAAAACAAGTTTTTTGGTATTTTTGTAGATTTTTTATATTTTTTGTTGGATTTTGGAGCTTTATGATTTTTATCATTTTCTTTTTCTATTTTTAGGGGTTTTTATTTTCTACACGCAATAAATTCTAAAATATACTATATATATTTTTTTGGAATTTTTCAAAACTTTTTAATTTCTTTGGTATTTTATGAATTAGACATGGATTATTTAGCATTCTTTTAAATTTTAATAAATAGATTAAATGCTCAAAAGTGCCAAACAAATATAGGGCATGAAAATACATGGTAAAATGCATCTAATCCTATGTTTGCATTTTTTGGAGCACACTAGATTTTTTTAATAAATAGACAAAAGCTACAAAAATACATGTCCTAGCAGGGGCATTTTTGTAAATAAAAATAAAGTCTAGGGACCTTTATGCAAATTTATCGAAAATATACAATGTTTGTTTAATTTTATGGAACTATTTTACAATTACAAAATCCGTCAGGGCATCTATGCAATTTACCCATCACGTAGGGCTACACATGACGAGGGTTGCGAGGGACCTAAATGCAAATATGACAAACTAAAAGGGCCTTCCAGCAATTTTTACAAAAAATATATAACATTATCTACAATTTATTGGACTAAAAATAAATAAAAAAACAAGTAGGGTTGTCCCTGCAATTTCGCCACCTCATGTGGGACGACACGTGAGGTGATGTGGACTGAACATATTTGTAATTAAAAGAAGCTCAGGTTCCTTTATGTAAAATTATTTAACACTTAAACCTTATTTACAGGACTAAATATTAAATAAAAAACGGCACGGGAAGATATGCAATTTAACCTAAACTTGTGCTCTATCGGACGGTTGAGCTTCTCCCCTTAATACACGTGGCACGCAACGGACGACGGATACCCCTTCGCACTTGGATGGCGGCGATTGGATCGATGAAGATGATTTGACGGTTGATGTTGGACTTGATCCAACAGCTTCTACCGCATCTGGAGCGCGACTCTTGATCGGACGGCAAAGGGAAGGGCTGGAAGAACGGGGAAGAAGCTCTCCTGGGGCAAGCTTTGATCAGACATTGCGGGCTCCTCCGACCTCCGTTTCGTCTGCCAAGGGACTCTAGACATTCCTGGTGGTCCTCCACATCAGATGATACCTTCAGTCGAGCACTTGGAGCTCTGATATGGTCATACGGTGTCGAGGAAGAAGAGGAGCTCCAGGTGCCTTGTCATCGACAAAATCGGACCCCAAGTGGGTCCTTTAGCCTTCTAAACCATGCAAGAAGATCACACGTAATGCTACTAAGGGCCTGGGGGCCTTATTGGTCGAAATGGAAGAGGTGTGGATCGGGCAGAGCTCCTTCAGCGGGCGGCGGGTTGGGAGAAACAAATTTCCAGATCTAATGTTGATATGGGTGAATGGAGGGGCGTGAGACATAGGGAAGTAAAAGGGAAAAGAAATGAGGGCAACTACGAAGTCGGAGAGCAACCGGTTACGTGCGGAGGAGCTCGCTGGAGCTCGACTCCGGCGAACTACAGGGGACTCTAAGTACGCTAATTCGATCAACTAAAGCATAAACTAAAGACTGAAAATGGAAACTACATCTAAGGTAAAGGAAATAAACAAGAAAAGGGCATCTCTTATAGCGGGGGTTGCCCAGGGAGCAGGGTCGTCGGCGACGATGGCCGTGGGTGCACCCTGGCCTCCTGGAGCTTTGCCTGAGCACACAACACCTCCTCCTATCACGAGAAGGAGATTGGGATCCAAGGCAAGGGCTCCTAGACTCATGAAAGTGACCAATTTTGAAGAAGGAGGCAGAGTATTTTATTTATAGATCTTATTTAGCACCCTTATTGACTGGGGAAAAATGAAGATTTGGGTGTATGTGCACGTGATTAGAGATCATGGCATGTATGTACAATGATCAATGATCATTTTGTATGAAGGGAGCGAAGGTGATTGAGTGACGAGATGCCTAGCAAAAAGGGCAGAAATCACGGGAAAACTAGTCTGCACGTCAAATCCAGAGCGGAGGAGGCAGTTGATCAGGGTCAACATTTGGTGCGACCCTATTGGTCCACATCAGCCGCTAAATGGTAGAATAGAAGGTTTTATTCGAAAAAAAATAATTTAAAATAGTAAATGATTTTATAAATTTTTTAGTATAAAATAAAAATTGTTTATTATTTCATGTAGTATTTTATTATGATTTATATTTATTTCTTAGCTTTATTTATTAGTAGTTAATTTTTAATAAGGTATATATAGGTATATTCATCTATGTTTTATATATTTTTATTTTTAATTGGTATATTTTATTTTATTATTTTATTCCTTTATTTTGTATATTTACAACTTATTTTTGTGAGTATAAATATATTTTTATTTCATTTTTATGATGTAATTTATACACTTAAATAAATATGTGTATTCTATAGAGATATTTATAGGTATTTTACCTATGTTTTATATACATCTTTTTATTTTAATGTATTTTGTTGAGTTTTATTTTTGTTTTGTATTTTTAATGGAATATAGATAATATTTACAATATTATACAAATATGAAAGAATAAAGAATAAAAGAATATGTTTCCCTTTTATTTTTATACAAATATATTCATAGGTATTTTATCTATGTTTCAACATATATTTATTTTATTTTGCTTTTTCCTTTTGGTTTTATTCTAAATTTAATTTGCACATATGTTATGAATAATATTTACAAAATTATAAAAATATTAATTTGTGAAAATAATAAATAATGATTAATTTGAATAGTTTAATTGGTATAATGTACAACATGGGTCAAAAACCTAACTTTCACACAGTGGCTCTAAAAAATAAAACCACCACCATTAAATAGCTTGTGTAAAGTTATATACAATTAGATGTGATTTTGATATGTTTTGAGTTTTATTCGAAAGATATGGGTTTGGGAAGTTGGGTTTTTGGCTTTTTATTTTGTGTATCAATTGAACACTATGTATTATTTTTGTACAAACTCAATTGTGTATTTTTATTTAAATTATTATACACAACTTACAAGTACAAAGTTTGTTTCTTTGATGAAAAAATAATAAAGAATAAAACAGGTGTAAAAAATGCTTTAATAAAGAATAAAAGAATTGGGCCTTTATTCTATTTTTGGCCCTTATCTCCCCCTACTTTATTCCTTGTCGATTAACTCAGTTCTTGACTTGGTCTCGGGGTTTAGGGTCATAAAATATTTTCAATATTTTACTCCTTTTTTTCTTCTCTTTATTCTTCAACTTTGGCATTAAAAACCTTATTTTATACATAATAAATACAATAAATAGTGAATGCTAATATGCACAAATTGATGCTGTTTACATGCATTAGCTAGGGTTTTTAAGGCCAAAATGATAGAATAAAGGTGATGAAATGGAGATTCATCAACATGCGAGCCCACGACAAGCCATTATGCAATAATTGTTATTGCAAATATCTTTCCCTGATCTGAAAGGAAGAAAAACTAATTTACATTATAGGTCTCTTAGTACAATTAGGGTTATGTACCATGTCCATCTTAATGATCATACAGATGTTGATTCAATTATTGAATCATAGAGGCTGGTGCTTTGATGAATATCTAAAGAGTTAGATTTAGGACTCATCAAGTACCAACAAATAATTATTAAGATATGATCTCCAGCCTTAGAAGGAGATGGCAATCCTTTCTCTGAAGGTTGGTATCTAACTGACATCTTGATGCAGGTCCTCTACATAGAAATAGAGATTCGGAGGTGTTGGATAAGTCAGGTCAAAGAGTTGACTTAACGAGATCGAGATTACCAAAGTCCTATGTCGTATGATGTCACGATATAGGCACACATCCTCTGATCGGAGACATATGTGTTACTATATGTCTGAGTTTGTACATCAGGCAAACCAATAGGTTGATGACCTAACCAATGTCTATACACCGCCGCGCTGGTTTGCATGCAAGGTCATATGAGTAATACGATCTATCAAAGGGATCATACAGGTTCATTTACTGAACCGGAAGACATGAGCTCACTCATAAGATATCGGGAAGAATCAAATTCCATGCACGGTCATCTCGCTTTAGGATCTAGACTGAATTTGTACGTTTGATATATATATATATATATATAGAAAGTATATGATCAACACCTGGGTATGATCTATGCTTTTGGAAAGCATATGATCGATACCAACTCCCAATAATCAAATGAGAAACTTTATGATAAAATCATGAAGTAGACAATGTAAATTTGATCGAATACTTCGAGTTTAATCTGGGTTTTCCAATATGCAGGATGTATAGGTATTAGGAATACCTGGGGGTGATGTTATTATAAACGATTGTATAAACACGATGCTTCCAATCCTACAGAGTGATGAAACGAGTCTGGATTTTAGTGACTCCTCTCAGTAGAGAAGTGATATGATCTTGGTCCAAGTGTTGGACATTGATCTGAATGTGATTCAGATGTAATGAGAAGATTAGATCTACGGCTTTGATTTAATAAAACCTCTATGGGAGGTTCGTAAGATCTAGATTTGAGATGTGATGTCAATATCCAAGTCACTATACGTGGAACAATACAATCGCCCTGTCCTTATCTCCATGTATCCGCGGAGAAAGCACATTATCCTTGAAAGAGTTCAAGGATAATTTCACTGTTGGTATATGTATCAGTACATTGAGAAATTGATAATTAAATGTGATTTAATTACCATGAATAATATAAATTTAGTATATATTATATGGAGCGTTATCTAAGTTAATTAAATGTGATTTGATTAACCAAGATGTAAATAATGTGAATGAGATTCTTATTATTTGGGCACATGAGAATGGCGATCCAAGATGATCAAATGTGATTTAATTATTGTGGATATTGTATAATGTTGATAACACTATCCATATTAATCATATATATTATAAATGTGATTTATAATATATAAAAGAGAGCTATTTGTAACTTGCATTTTTTTAATAAATTGTTGATGTGAATTGGATTCACATTGGACAATTAATTGAAAATGTAATTTACATTTTATTTTTGATTGTGAATGTGATTCACAATTTTCTGATGGCAAGATTGCAATATTCACAAAATAATCATGAATTGTTTTTTTTGAATAATTTACAGCAAGTGTTGTTGTAAATCTTGGAGATTTCCACAGAATAATGCAATCTCATGAGATTACATGAGATTGTCACCAACTCCCATATTATGGAAGGAGGTAATCTTCATTCCATAATCTCCATACTTGATTGATTTAATTTAGGATTAATTTGTATTGATTTTTCAATATGTATTTAATCTAAATTAAATTAATTGTTGTTGTCTTTTTACAGCAAAATCTTGGCCATTGAAAGAAACACAAATCAATCTCATCTGTTGGATTTGTGTGCACATGAATTGGTATCCATGGACTCCCAAAATAATATATAAGAAGAGGCACCCCTTGCTCTTCAAAGTTACACAATAACAACAACAACTTCTCTCTCTCTATCTTATTCTCTACATGCCCTCTCTCTCTCATTGTGGCTGTCTACCATGGAAGCCCTAGAGATAGTATACAATCGCCGCAGCGTCGTCGTTATGTTGTCGCATTGCTTGCTCATGGATCTCCATCTCCTTCGGTGCACCTTGCTCTTGAAGAATACTTCGTATCTTGTGTGACGAGATTAGAAGAACTCGTCGCTTGGATCATCAATATCGGTTGCGAGGAGCATGCGTTTCATCAACGCGCTCGCAAGCATCTCCTCCGTCGGATTGGACTTGAGACTGGAGGTCTTTTCGTTAAGAGACTCAATCGCAACCATGCTTCAAGAGGTAACCCTAATACTTGTTTGTGGTTTAGATGAAATAATTCGAGAAGTGTTCTTGGATCATGTGATTTCATAGCATGAAAATTTTAAATTCCGATGCCTCGAGCAACTAGTGCGACTAGTCGTTCCCGATCGCATACGATGCGATCCTCATGCTTCCATGATGCACTTAAGGATCTTACCATATCCTTCAATTGGTATCAGAGCCATAGGTCGGAGGTTTCGGATACGATCCATAAACCTAGGACGAGTTGGGTTCATTAGGGTTTGTGAATGTTTTATCGCATTTCATTTTCACATCTCTTTTTAGTGATTTTTTAGGACCTGTTTAAAGTATTTAAACATGAAATTATTACTTTTATTTTGTTCCGCATTTAATAAATAAAACGTAGGATTTGATTTTGCGTGATTTGGAATTCGATTGCTCAAGTTATGATCATTTTAATGAACATGTATCCAATGTTTCAGGGACTGCGAATCTTGACGTAATTAAGGAGTTAATTACTGATTTGAAGAACCTTGAAATGCATGAAAATCACTTAGGTTCAGTTGTAAATCAAATTAAAAAACTTTGGAAACGTATTTTTCATGATTTTGATTTATATTGACTGAGATATGCTAATTTTAGTAAGTGAGGATCACTGCTAAAAATTACTTTCTTAATCAAGAACCTTGTGATTGTTATTTAATCAATTAGTGAAATTAAATGGTTTAATTTCTTGGAATAATTATGGATAAATATTTGAGAAAAATTTTATTGATAATTATTTCCTTAAATGCCATTGCCTACCAATAATTGATATGATCTAGATCACAATTAGATGCATGATCTTCTTCCAACAAACCAAATAGCTTAAATAGGATTGGGGATTTGTTTAGCAAATCTCCTTATAATGTTAATTCAAATGTTTTGATTTTTATTATATGGTATAACTTCGATTGAATGACCGATTATCATCTCAAGTACAAAGTGATCAATTGGTATTATCCTAACCCGAGGCAGATATGGTGATTAGTCGGGGAGCGTTGGGGTAGCAGGTTGCACCGTGTGCGGTCTGTCCCACTCCCGTCAATATTGGCCATGACAACGAGTAAGGAAGGGATAATTCTTGAGCGATCATGATGTATTTTTCTAATTATTAAATTCGAAATAGTACGTATTTTGAGATTATACCATCCCTCAAGTAATAATTAAAATTATTTTTTGGATACTAATTGGATCATTGATTTAATGTTATTAGATTAATTGGAATCCAATTAAAATTAAAACTCTCTATAATGAATAGAGTAGTATATATCTTAGAAGAATTAATTATGTGAATATGATTCATAATAATTTATAAGAATTTCAACATGATATGGAGGATTACATAAGTGACATCCATGGTCTCCCGTCAAGTCAAAGGGTTCCGTCGCCAGAGATTGTATGTCAGAGACGCATGTCCGAAGTGACAACTCCTGCATACAAGCCTTTTCGATCAGGCTCTTTGCTTCTCGAAAGAGTAAGGACATATGCATGGTGACCCCAATATTTGATCCTCATATTATTGGGGTGATATTGGATTGCGCATAGCGATTTGTATTCCTATTGACGGTTGGTTCAATTAATGACGGCTCAACATCACCTTAGGGGTGGTGGGTCTGGGTGTTAAAAGATCGAATTGGGAAATGCAAGTTGGACTTGCAAGGAGGAATGTGTTCCCACTTCTTTTTATCTGAGTTATAGTTTCTCATATTATTGGGATGTGACAAAGATAAGGAAGGAGATCCCAGATCTTGCTTGAGATATAATAGTAAGTATACCTCTTACATTGAAAGTGATTAAGGGAATGAACTTTCAGTGTTGACAAGGCAAGACAACTTTGATATAAAAATTACTAAATCAAAGAAAAGTATATGTTTATATACATTTATGCAAATTTCTTATTTCAGATAATCTTTCATTAAACCCACTCAATACTATACTCAATAAAAACCAGTAAAATATCATGGATTGGATCAATGATCGATATATTGTACTTGTAGTTGGATACATAATGTATGTGGTTGCGATGTGCAAGTTTCCTCATAATAATGAGGAGTGACAATTAAATAGACAATATGACTACAACCACAGGGTTTTTATGTCTCTATAGTCTTGATCTCTCATCGAATGTACTTTAAAGTGACATATCGATGATGATCGTAAATGTCAAACAATCCTTACAAAATCTAAGAAGATGTTTCTGGCATACATATCATCTCTCAACATTTAATCATGAATGACTTGATTCACTGCATTATGCAGAATGGTGGCTCGATAAGATATGATGTATTCAAAATGTTTGAGTACATACCTGAACCAAAGTCGTTTGGAGTTACAATGCATGTAGATATGTGAGTGTAATCATTCAACTATCTATACTCTAATCTTTCATGAAGCTCCATAATATTCATATTATATGTATTGAATGAAGCATGTATAAATATTGAAATACTCTTACATTGAATTCTTTTGAATTCAACATAAGAAATCCTTTGTCTTAAGCCATGGTTGTTTATAGATAAAGGGAGCGCAGTGGAAGCATGGGTTGCACCCAAGTTAGAAGGAAAGTCAAAGATTTGATTGTACTTATATGGTTTCCACACATATGACATCCATAGAGTTGGATAAATACCAATACTGCAATAAGTTGATGTATTGATAGTATGACTATCTAGACTAACTTGGATCCTTAGAGAAGGACCCAGATAGTGCATCGGAATAATCTATGTCTACATTTAATCATTGAAATGGACTTTCTTATTTGATAAGATCAAAGTCTAAATTGTATCTCATTCTTCTAATAACACTTGCAATTGGTTGCATATGTTTTAGAAGACTCAAAATTTTGATCTTATTATTTAAAAGTCATCCACATGGATATTTATGCAATGTTGCAACGATCTCTATTTGATAGATAGACTTCATATTTTAAGTGGGAGATCCCTTAGTCTTAGAGAATGTCTCTATGACCTAGATATTAGAATACACTCATTGTTTATTTCTAAATGTTGAGAACAAACATGAATTCTAGAATAGACCTATCATAAAGAGTTATGATGATATATTTTAGATAGTACTCTGACATCTGGAGGACTCTACTAAAGTAGAAGATTAATGAATGGTTCATTAACATGTCTAATACTGAAAATTATACCTTAACAAGATCAATAAAAGGATAAAGATCATTTGTCAAATGATCTAGCATCAAGCCTTGGACATATGTCTATTGATCTGATCAATAGACTAGTGAGAGATGAGACTTTAGAATGTCTGAAATTTCAAATCTTACATACTTGTGAATATTGTACTCAAAAGTAGAAAATGTCCAATGTACCCTTCTCTGGGAATGGTGTTAGGTGCCGAGGTATTAAAGATCTCATACATATATTGATGTATGTGGATCATTCGTATCATTATAAACAATGATGATATGTGATATCATTCGATGGTTGTTTTTTGATATGAGATTTCTTCCCTTCCCCTTAGAAAGCTTTGAAATGTTCAAAGATTTCATAATTTTGGTTTGGAACCAAAGTTCGAAGGAAGATGAAATGAATTTGATCTAACTTAGGTAGCTTGTACTTATTAGATGAATTCAAAGGAATACCTTAAGGAGATATGAATGTCATTCCTATCTCAATCCTCCTAATGCACCTAAACTCAGGAGAGTTGTAGGGAGATACAATTGTATCATGTGTGACATGATTTGATCAATGATGAATATTAGCATAATTACCTCTTAGTTTCCAAGGTATATATGTAGTAGAGACTACAATGTATATCCTTAATAAGGTTTCATTCAAATTAGCTGGAATCTAGCACCAGAGAGTGCTACTTCATTAGGAAAATAAAGGAAGGTATTGGATACCTACTTTATGACCTTGAGATTCTTAAAGGATTTCATCTCTAAGGATATGATTCTTAGATGATGACTCTCTTGAGAATCAAGATGAACATGAAGTGAAGGGACTCATTTAATCTTGAGAAGATGATGAGGCTCCTGAAATAGGAAATTAAAAGGATAATTAAAGATGAAACACTAATACTTCTTCAAAAGAATTTGAGGATGGATTCCATGTATTAGAGAAATCTGACAATGATCTTACTTCATGGGATGAAGCTTCTAAAGATCATGGCATGGAAAGATCGATCTTAGCAATAAAAGACAAAAGTAGACTTCATATACAAGTGTTGTATATGGACCCTCGAGGATCCACCTATATGGGTAAGACCTGTTAAGGTATAAATGGATCTTCAAGAGAAAAAGGGAACCTGATGAGAAGGTAGAGACCTTCAAAGCACGGTTCGTAGCCATGAGCTACACATCGAAGAGAAGACATCGCTTGCGATGAGACTTGCTCTTCAGTGACCATGCTTAAAATCATCGCGTAATTGCTAACTATAGCTACACAACTTGAGTTTTGTCATCTTGAAAATAAAAGTCAATTTTGCATTCCACTATGAACAACTCTCTGAGTATATTCACATGAAGTAGCCCCATGGCTTCATGGTTGAGGAAAGCAAGATGTGTGAGCTAAAGAACTCCATCTATGGACCCAAATAAGCTTCTTGTAGCTGGAACATAATATTTCATGAAATTAAAAATGTTGTGATTTCAGATAGAATCTTGATGAACTGTCTGAAGCTTAGAGGGAGTGCCATTGTGTTCATCGTGCTAAATGTAGAGAGCATACTAATCATTTGGAATGATATAAGGATGATAATAAGTGTTTTAAAGACTGGCTATTCCATACCTTGAGATATGATCTTAAAGATATCTCTTAGATCTTAGTTCTGAAGTTGTTTAGAAGCAAAGAAAAGAGGGTATTGGGACTATCACATTAGTAGTAAACCTTGAACATGTTTCATTTTCTGGAACATTCCAAAAAAGGATTCTTTCCCTCAAGATATGGTACTCACCTTTCTAACGGAATAACACCTCAAGGAGTTGAGGAGGTGAATGCTAAAACTCCTTGCCGTTGCGCATCAGTTATGAGAAGTCGGGTGTATGCTATATTTATCTACAAAAGCCAGATTTTTGCCATGTAGTGGGAGTAGTAAAATGTTCCTAATCCTACTATGGAAATAAAACATTTTATAGCAGTAATAACAATATCTTTAAAGATGAAAAGACTTTTGAGATAGTGATATCAAAGTCTTAACTGAGGATACCTTAGGAGATAGAGATCTCGGAGAATAAGGGTATTCTGATAAGGATAATAGAAATTACGTACTGGTTATAATGATTATTGAGATGTAGTGTCAAGGACACTATGACTAACATAATTGAGTATTGGTTGCATAAGTTGCAACATTTGCATTGGATGCGAACACTGTTACTATGAGATATGCATGTCCCGTAAAAGGACTTGGTGTAGTCTTTTGGGAATAGAGTGAATGATCACCTTACCTAGCTATTTTTATAAATAGCCTATGATTGTCACATGTGTGTGCGTTTAAATGATTAGCCCATTAATGGTTCTTTGGGCTAGTGGGAGATTGTTGGACATGCGAGCCCACGACACGCCATTATGCAATAATTGTTATTGCAAATATCATTCCATGATCTGAAATTAAGAATAACTAATTTGCATTATAGGTCCCTTAATACAATTAGGGTTATGTACCATGAACATCTTAATGATCATACAGATGTTGATTTAGTTATTGAATCATAGAGGCTAGTGCTTGGATGAATATCTAAAGAGTTAGATTGAGGACTCATCAAGTACCGTCAAATGATTATTAAGAGATGATCTTTAGCTCGAGAAGGAGATGTCAATCCTTTCTATGAAGGTTGATATCTAACTGACCTCTTGATGGAGGTCCTCTGCATAGGAAGAAAGATTCGGAAGTGTTGGATAAGTTAGGAAAAAGAGTTGACTTAACGAGATCGAGATAACCAAAGTCCTATGTTGTATGCTGTCACGATATAGGCACAGATCCTCTGACCGAAGACAGTTGTGTTACTATAAGTCTGAGTATGTACATTTGGCAGACCAATAGGTTGATGACCAAACTAAGGTCTATACACCAGTGCGCTGGTGTGCATGCAAGGACATAGGAGTAATACGATCTCTCAAAGGGATCATGCAGATTCATTTACTGAACCGAAAGACATGAGCTCACTCATAATATATTGGGAAGAATCAAATTCCATGCATGGTCATTTCGCTTTGGAAGCTAGACTGAATTTGTAGGTTTGATATATATTTTTGGAAAGTATATGATCAACACTTGGGTATGATCTATGCTTTTGGAAAGTATATGATCGATACCAACTCCCATTAATCAAATGAGAAACTTTATGATAAAAACCTGAAGTAGACATTGTTAAAGTGATCTAATACTTCAGGTTTAACCTGGGTTTTACAGTATGCAGGATGTATAGGTATTAGGAATACCTGAGGGTGATGTTATCATAAACGATTGTATAACCATGACGCTTCCATTCCTAGGGAGTGATGAAACGAGTCTGGATTTTAATGACTCCTATCAGTAGATAAGTGATACGATCTTGGTCCACGTGTTGGACATTGATTTGAATGTTATTTAGATGTAATGAGAAGATTAGATCTACGGCTTTGATTTAATCAAACCACTATGGGAGGTCCGCAAGATCTGGATTTGAGATGTGATCTCAATATCCAAGTCACTATACGTGGAACAATACAATCGCCCTGTCCTTATCTCCAAGTATCCACAGAGAAAGTACATTATCCTTGAAAGAGTTAAGGATAATTTCATTGTTGATATATGTATCCGAACAATGAGAAATTGATAACTAAGTGTGATTTAATTATCATGAATAATTTGAATTTAGTTTATATTATATGGATAGTTATCTAAGATAATTAAATGTGATTTTAATATCAAAGATGTAACTCATCTCTTGGATCATCAACATGGATTGCGAGGAGCACGCATTTCATTAACACGCTCGCAAGTGTCTCCTCCATCAGATCAGACTTGAGATAGGAGGTCTCTTCGTTTAGAGACTCAATAGCAACCACACTTCAAGAGTTAACCTTAATACTTGTTTGTGTTTTAGATGAAACAATCCGAGAAGTGTTCTTGGATCATGTGGTTTCATCGCATGAAAATTTTAAATTCTGTTGCCTCGAGCAACTAGTGCGACTAGTCGCTCCCGATCGTATACAATGTGATCCTCACACTTCCGTGATGCACTTAAGGATCTTACCATATCCTTCAAAAGAATGTTAATGAATCATGGATTCATCAACTCCCTATACTTAAACTTTGCTAGTTCCTTAGCAAACACTTATTTGAAAAATAAGTGAAAAAGAAAGAAAGCTAGAATGAATTTGTTTTCCTAAACCAATTCATGAGAACAGACAAACGACAGAGCTCGATTGGGCCTGAAATAAGAATTTATCAGAGCCTTATCTAGGATTAGGATTTTAGTCTCAACAGTCCTCAAGTTCCACAAATTCTTATTTAGGTTCACCTCAACAGCCAGTTCGGATCTACTTATTCATATCACTAACTATATCAACCTTGAAGTCAATCTGTACGGTATGTAAATTGTTTAGCTCTTCCCGCTTGAAAGAAGCGAAGAAACAACCCATCCCAATAATACAATCCCATTGGTTCCTCATCCAACTACTCTTTCCTCGAGGAGGGGAGGTATTCCCTTCTAAGGCCAGGTCGTGTTGTGTCCACAATCGAATATAGAGAGAAAGTAGAAGAATGAGAAAAGAAGTGGAGTGCGACCAGTGTAGACGCATCTCTTTGTGAAGCCCAGCCAGTGTATCTAAATCTCCACTAAGATGTGCAGGCTTTTTGGTGGAAGCTGAGATCCTTGTGGTCATACTTGTATTTGGTGATTTCTTCTATGAGTTGGCTTTGTAATGTTGCTTGCACTGCATCAATCTTCTTGTGCCTTGATGGATATAGCATCTTTTCATTCCGTCAATTTTTTGAGGTCTTAGAAAAATTGTGCGAGCAGATCCTTCCCTCATCCGAAGAAAGTATTGCAACCCCAATCTCTCTCGTCTTTAGACGTCAACGCCACTAGACAAGGATGGAAAAGTATCACTAAAATGGATTACCCTTCACAGCCCCATGCAAGTCGATTTAAGTGTAAAGTGCATGTGTCCAAAATTGGTTCACGGATAAAGAGTCGAAAGGATGACACCCAGTGTTCTACTTAGGCTTGTTTAAGATTACTTCCAAAATATGGTCTTATGGAACCCAAAGATTTAAGTCAAAGACCTGAAGAGTCTAAATTTCAATTCCTAACTAGGCTCCTTACAACGAAAGTTAAAGGCCGTAATCAAGCTCCTTCCTTTAGACTATTTCCTATCTTTAGTTCTAGATATCAAACTTATTCAAAAAATTCTAATGCAAATGCAACCATGTTTTTTTGAAGTATATTTTCTGAATTTTACTCATTTTATGGAATTTTAAGGATCTTGTAATTTTTATGGATTTTAGACTTTGCATTTTTATGGATTTTTTAAATTTTTATAAACAAGTCTTTGTACACTAATTTTACAAGTCAAATTACCCACATTTTTTTGGATTAAATAACTAATGTATTTTAGAAATTTTATATACAAAGAATTTTACTAGGATTAAATGAATTTTACACATATTTTAATAAATAGGATTTTAAATAAGTATTATACAAAATTTAAAGTGATTTTTACCCGACAGACCCTAAATTCTTTACCAATGACCTCTACGACCTTTGAAACATCGATATTCCTCCCTCGTCCCTGTAAACTTGTTAACCTTTACCCTACAGACTTTGTGGTTATCCCCCATCCATTTGACCGTTAAAACTAACTAGCTTCTGTTATATTCCTTTACATTATTCCCATTTTATTTATCAAATTTACCATAAGTGCCACTCCCTCACCCACGTCAGCACCTCCGTGGAGCTTGCTCGAAGCCTCCCCCCCGGCGCCGCTGCCGCCCCTGCTCGAAGCACCCCCGTGCTCGGAGCCCTTTCCCTGCCCACCGCCTCCCCCAGCTCAAACCCCCTTGCCCACACGTGCTTGGACCCCTCCCCAGTCCACCGCCACAAGTCAAAGCCCCCCTCCACCCCGACCGCATGAAGCCCCGCCCCTATGCTCGGAGCCCTTCCCCTACCCACCACCTCCCCCAGCTTGAAACCCCCTTGCCCGTGCACGCTCGGAGCCCCTCCCCTGGCCACTGCCCCAGGTCAAAGGCCGCACAAAGCGACCCCCCCCCCCCCCCCGCCCGCCCCCCCGCGCTCGGAGCCCTTCCCCAGCCTTCCTTGCTCGAAGAAGCCCCCCGCCGCCTCCGTTGCTTGAAGAAGGCCTCCCTGGTACCTCCCCTGCCCGAAGAGCCCCCCCCTCGCGCCACCCCAAAGCCCCTCCCCCTTCTCTGCCTACCGACTCCGTTAACAGATCTCCAAGAAAATCGATTAGCTCCTTGCGTTGCATCCTCAGTTGTGCTTTATCCTCAAGTGGACTAGACGAATATTGGATCAAGATTGATCGATCCTGCAGACAAATCGAAGTCTCAAGATATTTTAATCTTGGCCTGGCATTAGAAAAGATGTGAATGGGTGTGCGATCATGGAACTATGCGATAGGAATGATGAAGGATCGTAGGTAGAATGATTGGCCTCCAATTTACGTGTAGAATTTCTCGGACTCTATGTCAGCCTCCAGATGCAAGCGCTACAGGCTCCTGATGTGAGATGTTCTTCAGTGCTAACCTACAAGGATCTCTACAACCGTTGGATTTACATTGGTTATATTAACTCAAGACTAACCTAAGCAATTGACTCAAATAAAGTTAAAATTAATGGCAGGGTATGTGGGGTAAGACGGAGCAAGTTTACGAGGTCGAGGGAGGAATATTGATGTTTCAAAGGTCGTAGAGGTCATTGGCAAACATTATAGGGTCTGTCGGGTAAAAATCCCAATTTTAATTCCACATTTTAACTATATATTTTAATTAAGAATTTTAAATAAGGATTTTAGGCATATTTTACTTATTTACAAGGATTTTATAAATAAATAAAAAATAGATGGATTTTAATTAACCCTCACCCACGTTTTATAGATTTTATAGTTATAGAAAAGAAGCAAATGTACGAGTAACGGACGCAAGTATATATACAATATATACACACCCCTATACTTAGCTTGTGTTATGTTCTCATAGCATCAACAGAGAAAAAGGACTACATAACTCGTGCTAAGTAAAAGTGGGTGAAAAAGAATAAAAGAATAGAAGTCAATCGACCCCCTTATACTTACGATCATGTCATCATATTATGATGGAAGACAAAAATAATGTGACTGAGGAAAAGGAATATACAAAAGAAGGAACAAAAGGATAAAGAAAAACGAAATCAATGAAATCACTCGGTCCCCTTCTATACTTAGGATAAGGCATCGTAAGTATAGAAAAGAATGTGGTCAAAAGTTAAGGACCATTGATTAGTGTAAAAGAAAAGAAAAAACAAGAGAAAAATAAAAGATAAAAAATCAAAAGGCGAGAATCAGCAGGCAATCGATACTTAGGATATGGTATCCTAAGCATATAAGACGAACAAAAAAATGGGGATGATTGTGGTCTACGAAGAATATACAGGTGTGTACTCTAGGAAAAGTGCATGGCTCACAGGTCTCTGTACAGGATGGAATGAAGTGGAAGAGTAGTTATGCATCTTGTACAAAGTAGATCATCTCAACTTGGGTCGTATTGAATCATCTGTTGTATATATCAATCCTTGGCTGAACAAGTAGAGCTACCTCTATTAATAAACTATGTATATGGCATAGCTCTCTCTCTATTAAAATACGCATCTCTGGATTCGGACACAGAAGGTGTCTATATGTGTAACCATCACACCATCTGACTCTCTACATTGAATAGACTAGATGATCTGTGAAATATAATCACCTAACTCTCGTGTTTGAATATGTGTACTCTCAATCTGCAGCACTGAGATGTCTACTGCAGTTGATTGCTCATCAGGATCTCATATGAACTATGTATCCGTATGTGAACAATCATCTGAAGAACGAGGTACCATGTCATCTACCCTATCCTTGTATAGGATATCATGGGTATCAAGAAAAATGCTCTCAAGATCAAGAGACTGTGTCTCATCTATGTGCTGATAGTCCTCTCCAAGACTGGAGTCCTCTGAGGTAGATGACAATATTGATCGGGGACTGCTACATCCTCTCCCCATCTCAATGTGTATCCCCTCTGTCTGTGTGGAATGATACTCTCCCAACAACGTAGTCAAAGAGTGCTCTTGCTGCCTGCAAGAACGGTCTCCCGATAATGATTGGAGCAAGGTGTAACTGCGTAGGACAAGTCATATCTAGGACAATAAAATCCACTAGAAACTGCAAGCCTTGAACGGTTATGATAATGTTCCTCAACACGTCTCTAGGTATCTTCACAGATTGATCTACAAATTGAAGTATCACTCATGATTTGTAGAGAGGACCTAGCTTGAGCATATCAAGTAAGGAAGATGGAATCAAATTAATCTAAGAACCATTATCTAAGAGAGTACGATGGAATGCGACATCTTCAATCTGACATGTGACATAGTGAGCTCTAGAATCTTTCTTCTTCTTAGGTACCTTGTTCCGAATAGCACAAGAAGTTGCCTTGGTCAATCCATTCTTCTCAACTCGTGATCTCTTTTTCCTACGTGTTGTGCATTTGTTCATTAACTGATTCTTGAGCGTAGGAAAATGATCCAAGGCATCGTGAAGTGGAATCTTCAGAAAATATGATCTTTCAGTAGATGATCGGTCTCTAGAGTGATAACAATATTTTTGGTTTTTTTTATTTCCTTTTCCATACAAAGCATCGAGAAAAGGAACACGATCATGTACAATAAAATTCTCCTTTTTATTAAAATTGGGATCAATATTTACATCGAGAGTCTTAGAATTATGTACAAAACTCTCTACAATTGGAGTAGAAACATCTGCTTCGGGAGTATCTGCATGGTCTGGTGTGGTATCGTCTTCTGATTCACCTAGGTCCATGTCAACTGTCTCAACATCGCTCCCTTCTCTCTGGTCATCAAACTGAACATCATGTTGATCCATCATAATTGCGGTCCCCCTCTACAGCATGTGTCTCATGGATTGTCTCTCGCTCCTCATCATGTTCCCTCTCCTCCTCTTGATCAGGTGCCCGTGGTGATCTACCCCTCCTGAGACAAATGAAGTTAGATAAGAATTCACGAAAAGAGATCGTACCCATCGTGGTGTCTACCTGATCTGAATGCCTCCTCTTGTTGTTCGGTTTCATCTGAGACTGGGATGGGAGAGTGGTCTTGGGCACGGTTAACTCATCTAGACGATGGTTAACCCGCTCCATCTCAGTCTTTTGTACGGCATGGAGTGCACTCAACATATCCATGATCTGATTCAGTGCCAGGCCTGTGAAGATATCTCAGACTCAGTGTGATGACCTTGGCTATCTATTCTCTTCTGCCTCAGAGTGTGTTGTGGTATGTACGGTTGAGGAGATCTCTGTGGAGTATATGAAGACTATTGTTGCTGATAATGATGAGACTGTTAATGCAAAGCAAGGTGGTGAAAAGAATGTGGTCTTTGATAAGCATCTTGGTGAGATGTCTGCGGCGCATAATGTTGTCGGTGCTGGAAGTGTTGACATCCATGCTGCGGATGATTGTGTTGATGCGGTTGTTGCTAGTGTATGCTATGAGGAGTATAATGTGATGAAGGCTAAATTGAAGCGTACCATATCTCATTGATCTAAAGAGTGGCTTGAGAATTAAAATCAACATCTTCAGGGCTAGTGATCTGGCTTGGATTGGAATTGGATGAATTCTCATGCCAATCAATCTGCAGAGTCTCAGTAGGTCGAACTAGCTCGCTCTGAACAAAGTGGATTTATTTGGTGGGAGGAGAGGGTAAGGATCTCCAAATAGGTTGGGAAGTCGAAGAAGGATGGGACTGCTGATACTGAAGTTGTAAGTGGGTCACCTTCTTCGTCAGATCTCTCAGCAGTTGAGGAAGTGATGAGAGTTTCTCCAACTCTTACAGCGGCTGCAAATCCTGAACTTGCTTCTGAATCACATCGAACAACGTGAATTTCTTACTAATGAATCCCCTGTTGGCATTTTATTCGGAATCTGAAATATTCACCACCTTTTGATGCTTTCAGTGGTGTGCTGGCTGCGGGGCCTTCTGGAATGCTCGAGTAGAGTCGACAATTTACGAGTTCTCTGTCATCCCTTCAAAGATGGACCAAACAGACTCAACATCTCGATTCAGATAACCGCCGCCACATGCAGTGCTCACTAGGCCCTGGACATCTGGCTGGAGTCCTCCAAAGTAATTCTGTACAAGCACCTTCAAAAGTATCTCATGATGAGGGCATCTCTCAGTAAGGTCCTTGAATCGATCCCATGCTTCGTGGAATGATTCATTCAGTAACTGCGTAAAGTTGGAGATTTGGCTCCCCATCATATTTGTCTGTCCTAGAGGAAAATATTTACTCAGGAGTGTGGACTTCAGATCGTCCCATGTAGAGATCTACCTCCCCAAATGATGAAGCCATCAAAGTGCCTTATCTGCTATGGTGAAGGGAAAGGCCTTGAGGCAAACAGCCTCCTGCGTAACTCCTGGATAACTAGTCGTACTTCAAATCATCTCGAATTGCCGCAAGAAGGTAAACGACTCCTTTGTAGCAATCCCGTAGAAGTTGGGAAGCAAAGATATGAAGGACGGTCTGAGCTCATATGAACCTTGTTTCGGTGGTAACCGAATCCAATGATGTAGCATCATGGATCCTAGGTCATACTCATCTCGTAGTATCGTAGGAACCATGGAAGGCCATGTGTTGGATTCTCGAATCCTACTCTCAGCATAGCTATCTTAGCTTGTAACTCATTCTAGACTCTATACTGATCTTTGATCTGTAGGTTCATCTGCTGTAGTGTATCAAGAATCCATGTAGTGATGTCTGTGGTTGTATCAGGTCTTCCATCTGTATGTGGCTCCCCAATTGGTCGATCCTCAACTGGTCGATCCTCGACTGGTCCCTTCCCTCTAGCGATATTCTTTAAATTTTCCGGGAAGGAAAAAGTCTCATAAGAGCTCAGTGAAAAATGTGCAGGAGAAATAGATGATAATTTGAGGCGCAGGTCTGCCTCAACAAAAGGGCTGGGAGGTGAGGGAGTCTTGGTCTGACTCTCCTCATGACTGGATGGGACCGACTAAGGAAGAGGGTCATCCCGAGTCTGTGAATAGGTACGACGGATGGTGGATCATCGAGATCTCACAGAGTCTGAGCATAAAAGCCACCAAGTTGTCATCTTCGATGTTGAAAGATTTTCAAAGAGAGCATGATGTCAAGTTAAGAGAACAAGGGTGAAGGCGTATAAGATGTGGTATAATGCACATATCGCAAACAAACACAAAGCAACCCCAATTTCACCATCTCATCATGGTGATGACCATAAGAGTTTAGTCATTTATCTTTTCGATTTTAGGGTTATTTTGAAAACATGTCTTATCACAGATTAGCGTGAGCTGATATGTTCCCGTAATTTCCTCAGAGCACTGTCTCGAGTTCTTACAAGAAACCTCCTATTCTTAGCTAGTATGGAGTAAGTACGAACCGTTTCTGGCTACTCATGTTACTTGAATATCGTGCTATTGCGGCATCCTCTAAACATCTCACTTGGCTAAGGAAACTCGAATTGTTTCCGGCTACCCAAGAGTCCCCATTGAAGATAAGGTGATTAAGTGTATGAACTAAGTAGTATTCTAAAAGAAACTCAGAATCTAGTTCTATCCTTATGTGTCGTCCCTCACTCACAAATTTGGAGTGTACCTGCAATCCATATGTTGGGGGTTACTCTCCCAAAACAAATGATCCTTTATGTTGTTTTATGTATTTTAATAGTCCCGATATTATTTTTTAGGTTATCTATTTTTTTGTTTTTTTCAAAGAACATCTAAATTATATTTTTTTTCTTTTTATTTCCCTAAATAATTATGCACCAAAGTTGTGGGTCTTAAAACAAGCTACGAAGGCGCAATCAGAGAAGAAAAAATGAAAACCCTAAGCAAGCTCCTAGCCTCGTAAAAGTTGTGGAAAAACTGATGATGGGAGAAAAGCTATGGTGGGTGCCCTACTCCCCCAAGTGCATGGCACTCAGTGAAACAGACCTCGGAAAAAAAGGGAGAAGGTACAAATCGGGATGCCCTTGCGAGGCCCCTTCTACAAAAAATAGAAAAATGGGCAAGTGCCCTTTTTTTCGTTTTACAAAAATATTACAAGTACTAAAACACAAATTTCTAACTAATTATGTTCCTCTGCAACCGCCTCATAGAGGAGTCGGTCTCTGCATTCTCAACTAACTCGGCTTTCGAAGAAGCTGACTAATCCTGCAGGCCCTACAAAATTTGTTAGAAAAAAACACACAAAAAGTTGTAAAAATTAAAGGAAATAAAAACTGTAAAAAAATAAAAGAGACTCAATAAAAATCATAAAATATGTAAAAAATGTAAAACAAATCAAACAAAAATCGAAAAGAAATCAGAAAAATCGTAAAAACCAAGAAGAAAGAAAAATCTCTAAATAAAGTCAAAAATCGTAATAAAGCTAACACCTCCCCGGCAACGGTGCCATTTTGATAAACTGAAATCCCGCCAGCGGTTAATTAAAGAAACATGTCGTCGGTGTAGAAGAACTTTAGAGATCGACTTTCGATCGATCAAACAAAATTTCAGATAAAATGGGGGAGATAAAGATACGAAGAATGAATGAAAAGAAGTTAGCTTCTCTCCTATTTTATCCTTAAACTAATTATTTTCGAGGTAAGTTTCCTTGGGTCCAACTTGAGGAGGCAGAATACCTATATTACGGCTTTAGAGAAAAGACAAGAATTTCATTATCTTTATTTCTTCTTACAAAAAGATAACAAAACACTCAGACTGGATACAAGTTTAGAAAATCAAATCAAGAAAATTACGCGACGAAAATCTGTGAAAACTATCAAGAAACTTTGCAAGGTTAGTTGTGTAACTACCCATGAAAAATCAAGGGAAAACGAAGTCCAAATGAGGTCCAAAATTACCCCAGAGTTTAGGGGTATAAGTGCAAGAAAAAACTAAAAATGTCTCGTACAATAAGGTGCCTGCTCTGGGAATAAAATGAAAGAAAAAATAAATGTTTTGCATTTAGGTCCTTGCGGGGTCCTAAGTGTGAATCTGGAAAACTTCTGCAACGCTTTGATATTCCTGGAAGTTGCTGGGTTAGTCTGCAAAATTTCCACCGATTCGCTCCGAAAATTGTGATTAGATTGTGCAGGAGAATCTGGACCGTCCAATACAGACAAGTGGTACAAGCATGTACGTCTGGTGTTCTTGCTCTGTTCATCCCCCTTTCTGCAATGCGGTGGAGATGTTTCCTTCTTCGAATTTTCTCCAGCGAATGGTTGAATGCTTCAGCCTCCTGCAGGGCTAGAGAGGTGACACCTTCACCCCTCGAGCTCGCCTTTGGGTGAGCTGGCTCCAAGGTGAAGGAAGATAATTGCGAGACCTCGATGAAGATGGTGACTGGTCGAAGAAAGGCTAGATGAGAGAATGATAGCTTCTTGCTTCTTTATTGAAAGAAATTGCTGAATGCAAGCTCCAGCTATGAATTATGATACTCCAGATGATCTTGTGAACATACAAGAGAGATTTAGATGCTATATTCTCGTTTGAATCTGCCAAGAAGATGAAAATTGTAGATCAAATAATTTGTTTCCAGAAAATAGGATAAGAGTGAAAATGGAAGATATTGAGAGTGATTTTGATGGAACTCGGATGAATTTGAGGGGTGATTTGAGTGTGCGTCTCATAGGGTGATTAAATGTGTCTATTTATACACTTAAAAAAACTAATTACGACATACAAATCATGAATTAAAATGCAAAAGATTGATGAATATCTATGGTTGTAGAGTGTATTACTCTACAGGTCATCGCTCGACGGGGCGGTCTTCCCGGAGCTCCACGCAGCGGCAGTGGCGATGCAAGGCGGTGCTCCAACCATGGAACGTCTCCTCCGAATTATCCTCTACCACGCAAGTGATCTACTGAGCTCTGTCACAGTCGGAGTGCGACAGATTTAGGTGGAGAAAGAAGGTCGATGGCCAGTTTGGTTTCTGGAAGTTGGAAGCACAGGGGAGTTAGTTGGACAGGGAGAAGTTCATGGCTTTTTATAGATGAATCAGTGGAAGATTAGGTATGGATCGATGGCTGGTGTGGATTGTGGTTATTAGGACTAGGAGAAGGAGGGTTTGGATTGAAGGAAGGAGTTAGAATAGACGTGAGAAAATTTGTTGAAGGTCAGGCGTTGGAACAGAACATCGGCCAGTGTTCTTGAAGAAGAAAGCACTAAGTATTGACACGTGTCAACACATGGTTGGCTAATATCAAGAAAATCATTATAAATTATATATTAAATAGTAAATATTATTATTTTAAATAAGTATAAAAATAAAAAGTATAGTTACTAAAATTATATAAATTATGGTATAATTAGTTTTTATAAATAATAAAAAATATATGAAATATAAGTATTATATTAATAAATAAATATAAATAATACTTGATAAATAGGTTTTCGATTTTTAATTTAATACTTTAACAAATAATACACCATCTTTATATTTTATTAATAATTAAGATAATAAATAGAGTATGTATGAATTTTTATGGATTTTAGTTAATCAATTTAAGTATATTAATAAATTCGGGTATAAGTTATACAGTTTAATTTTACCTATAAATTAAAGTTTTTTATTTATTTAAAATAATAAATGAGTTACAAAAATCATGAAATAAAACATGGTTAAAATACGAGATCAAAAAAATAAAAAGGTATAAAATCATTAAAACAATAAATAATGTGTTCTAGATAATATAAATAGCCCAGAAACCCAGTTGTGGTTAGGTCCCAAAATCAACTTTTTTGCAAACAGACTTCGATTTTAGTGAAATCACCTCCATTAATTTAAGAATATTATTTTATGAACTTTAAAGGTGAGTAAAGTGAAATTGAAATTCTTATGAGAAAGTTATGATGTTCGAAGGTTGAGATTTTGACAATTTACAAGTTGGATTTCTTTCCATATATACACGATACTATTTTTAACTTATTTTTATATTTTTCTATACATTTTTTGAAATAATTAGGAAAAGTTTTTGGTGAAAAATATGTTTATATGAATTAATTAAAAATTCATAAATATTTGATAATATTGGATAAATAATGACGAATTTCTAGAGTGTAGAATTAGTTTAATTATTTGTTTTCTTTCCTTATCTCCCGCTACTTTTTTTGTATGTCGACCATCCGTGCTCACTTGGTCTCGGGGGTTAGGTTATAAATATATCTTTGAGCTATATTTATTTTATAAGTCACATTGTACATATATAAATATTGCCTTCTTTTTATTTCCTTTATTTTTTATTCTTTTATAAATTTACATGATTCAGATGCTTAAAAGTGCATTTTTAGTCATGAGTAGGGTTTTGTTAATAAATGGAAATTAATGGATATTTACATGTAATTATTAAGGGTTTTAAGGCAAAATGCAGAAAGAATGTTAAGGAATCATGGATTCATCTGTAAGCATCTCCTCTGAGGCCGTCGCATTTGACCATGGGGGACACAAAAAAATGTCCGCTAGTGGAAACTAGACGAGACAGTTGCAACCATCCCTTTCCTTCCATGTGGAGGCGATGGTCAGTGACGGTCCTGCTAAAGTATTTGCAAATATTTTTAGAGACAACCACATAAGCGTGAATGAGATGGTCGTACATGTCCCCTACGATATCCGAGACCCAAGAAAATCCACCAGTAGCACTTGGTGGTCGGAGGTGATGGTTGTAACCGTCCCTTCCAAAAACTATAAGGGACAGGTTGATCGTCCCCTCCCGTTCATCCCCAAGCCCACTTTTGTTCGAGACGGCCACAGAAGCACGAATGGGATAGTATAAACCATCCCTTCTGGCCGCCATGACCCGAATCAGGCACCAGTAAGCCCTGAGTGGTCAGAGGGGATGATCGTAACCATCCCTTACTAGAACTAGCGGGGACGGTTGTGATCGTACCCTCTAGTTAGGCCCACCCCACCTTTTTTTGGAGATAGCCACAGAAGCATGGATGGGAGGGTCGAAACTGTCCCTTCTTGTACCATGCCATGAATCATGCACCAATAAGTCCCTAGTGGTCAGCAAGGATTGTCGTAATCATCCCTTCCTAGAACTAGCAGGGACAGTTTTGACCTTCCCCTCCAGTTATGCCCAAGCCCACCTCTTTTAGAGAGGACCACAAAAGCATGGATGGGACAGTCTAAACCATCGCCTCCATTCACCGAACCCTCAAAAATGCACTAGCAAGCCCCTGATGATTTTAGGAGATGTTTGCAATTGTCCCATCGGTATATATATGGGACGATCAATGAGTATCCCCTCTAAAGCTGAAATAAAAAAATTGCTGCAATATGGTTTCTATACCATATTGTTGCAGCAAATTCATTACAAAATAAATATGTAACAACCACACATAAAAATTCACTAAAAAATATACATCTATTAGACACACATAACAATTCACAACAAATCAATGTACTTCATCCATAAGAAGTAAAAATGTTTCACGGAGTTTTAAAAGCTAGAAACTATAGATGTTCAAAGTAATCCTAATTCAAAAAAAAACACTATAAAGCTTAATCTACTTAGTGTCTTTGATCCTGTCTCTATCCTCATTACTATCCTCCTCATTGGTGTAGAGTTGTGTAGGGTCTATTGGTCGATTGGCCTCGTTTTGGAGATGGGTAGTGTATACCAATATGTTTGCCATGTCAGAATGCATCTTGGCCATTTTCTTATCTTGCATGAACATCTTTTCCTTGACCTCGCACAACTCTCTCTCCCTCTGGCTCCCTTGTGACGATGATCGAGACCCACTAGAACCACCTGCTCTATACCACGTACGGCTCGTTGCTCCTTGTCCCCCATATTATATATGCCCATTATGTTCCGAACCTATGGCTTGGACGAAGGCTTCGTCAGCAGATAGAGGTAACGCGCTCGTTCTTGTCTTATCTAGCGAGGTGGTGGTAGAGAGCCTGATCATTTCTTCCTGCAAAATTTGTTAAAACAATTAAGATAAAATATTTCTTCTCAAAATGTATGACATAATTTACATACATGGATTGGCACGCAGGCATCATCAACCCATTATACTTCTCCTCCCATATCTCTGCTCTTTGACCCTGCAAAAACCTTTATTCAGGTCATCTTTCGTTCATTTTCCTTGAAATAAAAAACACATATAACACTAATTATTTTTCTCTATCGAAATGTTTCTTTAAATAAAGGGGTCAAAACTTACAAATTCATCCTTTAGTTGGTTCGTATTCTTTCCTCCCACTTTATGGGTAGAACTAAATCCTTTCGCACGGTTCGCGACATTTTGGGTTGACATCGTCTATTATTATTTGAAGTTGTACAATAGATAAAAATACAAAAGGCAACAAATTTACATACCGTAAACTTCTCATTAGACCAGAAGTTAATCAACTCCCTCCACTAATCCGGGGTAACAACCGGTGGGACATTTTGCACTAGTTGCTCATAAGGGATCTACGGGTTTTAATACTACAAAAAGAAAAAAGACTTACGTAAGTAACCATTGCATGTTATAACTGCTCCTTCTGCAATAGTTGTTACATTGGCCTTTATGCATCACTTATATCGACACAACATATCAACAACATGAGACAGAATTTGTGCATTGATCACCGCATCTCAATCCTCAGTAAATGTAGACTATAAGAAGTAAAAATATAGCTTTAACAATTAATTTAACACAAAAAAATATTTAATAATATAATACCTCCAAATCATATAGTATGGCAGCCTTGACAGGATGTGGAAGTTGTTGAAAGTCATGAGTGGTGATGGGGACACGTGCACGAGCAACATGGACAAGGTAGATCCGAAACTTGATCGAGTGCTCACCCACGACATCACCTCCAACAATACGAATGTCTAATGTCTGACTGGGAGAGAGGCAGTCTTGGAACCAACACAAAGACGGTCCCCATCATCTCTGAGAACTGCCACTCCCAGGATCAGATGAGACTCTCGATGGCTATAGAGCGGGTTCAAGATTTTCTCGAACATGTCTTGGTCTAGGAGCTATACCTACAAATAACTACAATATAAATCAAAATTTATATTGGTCTCCGCCTCCAACAATAATTCATGTTATAAATTTTAAAAGTAAAAAAATAATTTGTATTTACCTCTTGTTATTATAATAACATATTGTCTAAAAATCTTGTACTACTAGTATTGATGTTTTTGTCTAGTACAGAAGGGAGAAAATCATGTGAAGTATTCTGATATGCAACATCATTATCTACTACATATTGCTCTTCATTAACATCAAAGAAATCCCTAGGTGTTGTCTTAACACGTATAATCCACCCACTGGTAGAGTTGTTAGGTACATAAAAGACCTGCTCTACCTGACCTGCAAGAGCAAATGACTCATTGATTTGCAACCGACCTATTTGTTTTAATGAGAGAACACCATTTTTATCTCTCTTGTAACCTATTCCAACACGACCAACATCAAATCAAATGCAATGAAATAGAACACACCTTGAGTCATTATTGCATTTCAGATACATTCCTTCATCATGATATGTCCAATTCGTATAATGAAGACAAATACCATTTAATATCAGGTGCTCATAAACTATATTTTGATTGTTAGTCAAAGTGTTCTTGCATCTAACACATGGACAATGAATCTTATCTCCTTCACCTCCTAGAATATGTTCGAGCGACTCGCACCGAAACGCCCAACATAGGAATTACATAACACCTTGGTTGTATGTCTGATAATCATAAAATCTTTTGTTCATCCAACTTTTATACATTTTCTAAAACTAAAGGTCTTGAGAAATAAATAAGGTTAATCTCCAGTACTAAATCCTTGCTAAACCTAAAAGTCACTCGTATGATTTTAAACATTGATATTGTAAATAAGAAGCATACTTTATTTTCCTAAATAATAATACTAAATATCATCATATAATGTTTATACTCTAAGCATTATACACTCTAAACATTATGGTGTTCATAGTGTAAATACTGTAAACATTATAAAGGTTTATACTCTACACTATAAGGATTATATACTCAAAGCATTATAAAATCTAAGTATTATAAATTCTATGCATTTCCTATCTGAACTTAACCACTAAATAACTATAACATGTAAACAAAAATCATCAGATTAATTAAGATCATCAACTATATTCATATTGACTAAATATTGTTTACTCATATGAGTTTCTATTTACAGCTAAAAACTAATAGCTAACATTTAAATCAAAATCATCAACTATAACTAGAGCAACATTATATACTCCAAAAGATAATCAACTATATACTATCCTATCCAAAAAAACTAATCTAAATAATAGAAATTACAATAAGTATTGGAAAGAAACATAAATAGAAATTAACGTTACCTGATTGGTGGCACAAAGGAAAGGAGAGGACGAAGGGCATCGCCGGTTGAGAGCTGAAAAGATTGGCAGCGTCTATGAAGAAGATGTCGGAGGCTGGGAACGAGAGGGGCATCATAAAGAGGGAGAAAGGGAGGATGCGATTGGTGGGATAGGAATGGAAGGAAAAACAGTCCCAGGTATAAGACCATAAGGGATAGTCTCGTGACTATCCCCTATAGAATCATCGAGGATGGTTTCTACTGAAACGTCCCCTTTGGGTTCAGATATTTCGATTCTTTACCGCTAGAAAGAATGAAGGAAATGGTCCTAATTACCGTCCCTCTTACGTACCAGCGGGAATGGTGATGATCGTAACCTTCATTGTGCAAACCGTGATACTGAAAGAAAATCAGAGGGGACGATCATACTTGTCCTGTCTGGTCCTCACACCATAAAAAGTAACTAGTATGGAGGAATGGAAGGGACGGTTTGAAGACCATACCCAATGGACCTCTAAGAGGGGATAACCATTGTTGATTATCTCCTATAGTGGTCAGGAGCGACGATCTAAGAATGACTGTCACCATCATGCTCAGAGGGGACGGACATTGTTTACCCGTCCCTAGTTTTCTTCTGTAAAGAACTTTATGTTTTTATTGACACTGTCCATGATAGATTCATAGTCTTAAGGGTTTGCCCATGAGTTGACTTATTCTGTCTTGGTTATTGAGGAGACTTGGGTAGAATTTTATGGATATAAGAGGCTTTGTGTTGCAAGTCTGATTTCCAACAAGATTCCGATCAAACCAACAATCCAAAGGTCTGATTGAGCTCCAAACTTTGATTTTATGAAGACAAATTTAACAGTTAAAATCTATTCAAGTTATTTCTTTTTCTTTTCTTTATTTTCTTTTTCTGCACTTATAGGCATTAGTGTTTGCTAGGGACAATAAAAGGAAAGTATGGGGGTGATGAATCTCAATTTCATCACCTTTATTCTTTCATGTTGGCCTTTAAACCTTAGCTAATTGAATGTAAATATCATTATTTTGCATATGTTAACATTCATAATTTATTATAAAAATATTTTATAACTTAATGTGTTTAAAGCCAAAAAAAGAATTAAGAAAAGAAAAGAAAAGGAAATAAAATATCAATGTTATTTGATGACTCTAAACTCCGAGACCAAGTCAAGAATTGATTTTGTCGACAATGAATAAAGTATGGGGAGATAAGGGCTAAAAATATAATAAAAAACATATTCATTTATTCTTTAATAATTCATTTCTAGGACCCATGTTATGCTTTATTATTTTTTATAATAAATTAATTAACCTTTATACGTGAAAATTCTAGATAAAAATACCAATAAAAATACAAAATTTATTTCATACAAAAATAATACACATTATGCATTATACACTTAGAACAAAAACCCAAAACTCCAACTTCACAGACATGTATCTTCTCCATATAAACTCAAAATGCATAAAAATTACTTTAACTGTATATAACTTCTAATAAAATATTTAATGAAGGTGGTTTCATTTAATTTGGAGTTAAGATGCAAAAGTTAGGATTTGGACCCTTATTGTACAATATACTTGAATAAAACATTCATTCTATTTTTTCTTTATATTTTCCATTTTTTTATATTCTCAGTATTTAGTAAAGATTATTTATAATATATGTACATATTTTGAATACAATAAAACCATGAAAAATAAAATAAAATAGTATACAAAAATACATTGATGAAAATACTGTACATATACCTATATAATTTATTCCCATATTTATTAAATTGTACATACAACCTCACAAAAATAAAAGAAAATATATTCATGTGTATTTAAATAATCTATAAATATATAAATTATGTACATTAAATAATAAAATTTAAAAACAAAATAAAATTGAAATATATAATACATAGGTAAATATAACTATGATTATACTTGTCAATACTAATTCATAATAAATAACTCCATAAAATAGTTAAAAATAACAATTAAATACTACATAAAATAACAAATATTTTTGGTTTTATACCATAATATAACTCATTAACTACTTATTATCGATTTTACTAATAATTTCCGCCTTAGATTTTTTGGGTTGGTCTTTGTGGACCAACTAAAATCAAACCCTAGTTGACCTAGGTGCCTATCAGAAGCAATCTCGGATCCTCCAGAAGCAAGTCCACATGGAAACGTACCGTGAGGTGGAGAGAGATGAGAACTCCATCCTCAGCATCATCGGGGACATCTCGCGAAGGTTGACATCATTGAGAAGCGATCACAGGACCTCGAGAAACTCGTTGTCATCGAGAAGAGGACACAGAATCTCGATAAGTTGGACCAGATCACCAAGCACTTGGAACTGCTGGTGGGCACTATCAGCTCGTTCTAGTAGGCAACACCATCCACCGAAGCTCCAACTTAGAAGAAGGATGAGCCAGTATTGCCACATCAACCCCTCAGTCGAGTCAGCAGCCATCGGCAGTCCAGCATGTGTACTACGTGCAGACAACTGACCAGGGCTAGCCACAGCAGCAGATGGTTGTCTACCAGTCGGATTTCCTCCAGATGTCAGATCTAGCATTCCCACCATCACCCCTGATCCAAGAAGTTAATGGGGTATGGAGCAATGATGTGTAGTTGGCTCGTCCTACCGGACACCCCCAAGCCAACCACATGGCAACAGGTCATTCCACCAACCATAGGGTAGTCAGTTTGGTTAGTCCTCATAGCCTTCACCACAGTACCAACAGCCTCCCCAGTATACGAATCAATGGAGGCAGAACCAACATTACCAGCAGCTGCAGTACCGCCATCAACAGCCATATCACCAGTATGCGGCTGCCCCACCTCCACAGTATCAGCAATACCCTCCTCCCTCCTACAATCAGTATCAGCTTCCTCCACCATTGCATCACCATCAACAGTCGACGCCTCAATTCTCGAACACTCAGCAGTAGAATGGCCCACATGCTGAAACAATCGAGGCAAATCCTGTGAACCCAACCCTCGATTGCTTGGCCCAGCTTGTCAAAGGGCTAGCAGATATGACTAGGAAGCTACATGACCTGACCGCCACTAAAACCACCATTCCGATGCAGGTCAAAGCCAACCCCAACAACTTCAAGAAGAAGGAGCAGGTAGAATGTGATGTCCCATATATGCATGTAGAGTCAGATGATTGTGCTATTATTTTATCTAATGTTGTCACTCTCAGGAGTGGTAGGGTTTTGCCTCCACATGCCATCAACACGGGGAAGAATAAAGCTTCAGGTGAATCGTCATCTTCTGCATCAACCTTGCCACCTACAGGGACGTATGAGTAAGAAGAAGAAGGAGAGCCATTCCAGTTGCCACTAACCACCATCATCAAAAAGAATAAAAAAATTAGCAAAAGCAAAAAGAACAAAAAGAAGATCATCGTCGAAGTGAAGTTGCGCCATCCTTGGAGGAGTCGCCAGCATCAACCGATACCACGCCAGCCGACGGAGCGGAGGCCCTACTTTTTGCCCGTTCACCAGCACCGACATCTTAGCTTCCATATTGTACACCTTTTTATACCGTGGATGTACAACATTTTGTGGACGATGATTTTGTTGTAAATAAGAACTCTTATTCGGATTCCAGCAATGTACATAATCTTTTTCCTGATGCAATAGAAAAATACAAAAAAATGCAAAAAGAAATAGTGCATTATCTGATCCTGGAGTTGTGGATATCATTAATAACTTGAATGTTAAGATTCCTCTGATGGAGGCCATGGAGTACATGCTAGCTGTGAAGAAAGGTTTGAAAGAGGCATGTACAAGCGTCACCCCACAAGAAAAAATAGACGTAGACAGGTTGAGAAGCACATTCCCACCATGGCCACTGTAGCAGCCATCACCAAGCTCCCACAGAAAAAGCAGAACAAAGGAGCACCTCTTATCACTTGCGAAATTTTTTTATCAAGTCTTCAAGCGCACTTTGCTTGACAGTGATTCTTCCATCAATCTTCTGCCCCCGTCATTACTGCAAGAAATTGGGCTAAGTCCGCTCAAACATACATGTATGATCCTTCAGTTCGCTGACCGACCTATCAAACGGCCTAGAGGTCTTTTGGAAGACATTGTGGTAAAGGTACGGGAAATGCAGTTCCCAGTTGATTTTTTTTAGTCCTTGATATGGACTCCCCCGCACCCTTACTCCAGACTCCTATCATTCTTGGTCGACCATTCTTACGTACCTTAGAATCTGAGGTTGACTATGGGTCTAGCAAAATTACATTCAGCTCGGGCAGCAAGAGAATCACTATAGACATGATCAGCGAGCTGAAAGTCATGACTGATGAGACCCGTGCAGCACCAGCAGCAGACTGTGACCTTATTGCAGAAATCAGAGATACATCACTCTCTTTAGACGATCCATGGACCCAAGAAATCCTCTTCCTGGAGAAGGACTTGGAAAGCATAATCGACACGTGTGCTCCGATGATATTTGGGAGACTGATTCTAATATGTTGATGCATCTTTTTGACTTCAATGATTCACACCAGCCTGAACACGATAAGCCTAGTGCAGAACTGTTCGGCACATTAACAAAATCTCAACATAATACTGAGGTCAGTAGCTCGCCCAAAGTTCTAGCAGCACATCCAACCACAAGTATAGTTTCCAAAGTGACTAACAAGTCGGCCAGATCGGAACCAAAACTGAAGCCCCTTCTAGCTGGCTTGAAGTATGGATTCCTTGCGGGTGAAGAAAACATGTATCCGATAATCATCAACAGCATGCTGAATCCAGAGCAAGAATCTCGACTTCTTGAGGTTCTAGAGAAGAACTGCAAGGTGCTTGCTTGGCATGTATCAGATTTCTGTGGGATAAATCCCGCATTGTGTTCACACCACATTTACCTGAAAGAAGCTGCCAAGCCATCCCGCGAATTCCAAAGAAGACTGAATCCAACTCTTAGGGATGTCGTCATAAAAGAAATCACGAAATGGTGTGACGCGGATTTCATTTATCCCATCTCCGATTCAAAATGGGTGAGCCCCTTACATGTAGTTCCAAATAAATCAGGTCTTACTGTGGTTACAAATGATAAAGTAGAGGAGATATCTACTCGGGTACAAACATCCTGGCGTGTAAGTGTTGACTACCGTTGTCTTAATTCAACAACAAAGAAGGACCACTTCCCCTTGCCATACATGGATCAGGTTTTGGAAAGAATAGCCAACAAGGAGTTCTTCTGCTTTTTGGATGGGTACTCCGGGTACAACCAAGTGGCAATTACCCCTGAGGACCAAGAGAAGACTACCTTCACTTGCTCGTTCGGCACCTATGCTTTCAGGAGGATGCCCTTTGGATTGTGCAATGCACCAGCGACATTTTAAATATGCATGCTTGCAGTCTTTGACGAGATGGTAAGAAGTTTTCTTGAGGTGTTTATGAACAACTTCTCTGTCTATAGTGACTGTTTCGATTCGTGTCTTGAGTACCTGGACAGAGTACTTCAGAAATATCGTGAAGTCAATCTCGTGTTGTCACTGGAAAAGAGACACTTCATGGTCATAGAAGGGTTTATGCCGGGTCACGTCGTTTCCAAACATGGTATGCAAGTCAACCCGGTAAAGGTCGATGTGATTGTCAATCTTAAGCCACCTCAGAAAGTAAAGAATGTGAGGTCCTTCCTGGGGCATGTGGGATTCTACAGAAGGTTCATCTGAGATTTCAGCAGCATTGCCCGACGTCTTACAGAACTTTTATGCAAGGAGACTGAGTTCATTGTTGATCAACATGTTCTCCTTTTATTTCTATCAATTGAAGGATCTTATCACTCAAATTCCTATCCTACAGCTGCCAGATTGGTCTCTTCCCTTTGAGATCATGATGGATGCATCAGATTTTACAGTTGGGGCTGTATTAGGACCTAGGAAAAACAAGGTTCCCTATGCCATTCATTATGTCGGCACAACGTTAGATGAATCTTAGAGAAATTACACGGTGACAGAGAAAGAGTGGTTGGCTGCGGTATTCACCCTCGACAAGTTCAGATCATATCTGCTTAGATCAAAAGTCACCATCTTTATCGACCACTCTATTATCTGATATTTGCAGCAGAAGAAGGATGCCAAGCCCAGACTAATCAGATGGATCCTTCTCCTACAGGAATTTGATCTGGAAATCAAGGACAAGCCTGGAGTTCAGAATGTGGTAGCAGATCAACTCTCCGGAATTGAGCAGTAATAGCCTCCGTTGAGCAGTGCACCTATCATAGACACCTTTCTTGACGAGTCGATTTTGGTTGTGGATACACTCTTGTGGTATGCTGATATTGTCAACTACCTCGTTTCAAGGGTAGTTCCGCAGGATTAGTCGAAGATCCAGAAGGACAAATTCTTGTCGACACTCCATTTCTGCCAATGGGAAGATCCTCTCTTATTCAGGGAAGGAGCAGATTGCATTTGGCGTAGGTGCATTCCTTAAGAGGAGCACCATAGTGTCCTCGAGCATTCTCACTCACTCAAATCTGGTGGACACCACTCTGGAGATCGAACGGCAAAAAAAGTACTTCAGTGTGGCTTCTGGTGGCCCATACTATTCAAGGATGTTGCATCCTTCGTCAAACGATGCCTTGATTGTCATTGATTGAAAGTCATGCTCACAGCAAAAAACTCGATGCCCCTGAAGATCATTTAGATAGCAGAAGTCTTTGATTTGGGGCATCGATTTCATGGGACATTTCCCTAACAGTTAGTGACATGAGCACATCCTTCTTGCCGTTGACTATGTGAGTCGCTGGGTTGAAACTATCCCCGCTCGAGCGTAGACAGCCGGACAGTATGCCGATTTCTAAGAAAGAATATCATTTTGCGGTTCGGGATTCTGAAGATTATGATATCAGTTGGGGTAGCCACTTCATAAATAAAGAGGTCATGAAATTAGCGAAGGAATATGGCATAGACCATCAAGTCACATCTCCTTATCATCCTCAGACCAATGGCATGGCAAAATTATCGAATAGAGAAATCAAGACGATCCTTCAGAAACTTGTAAGGTCAGACAGAAAGAATTGGTCCCAACTCTTGGACTCCATCCTATGGGCATACAGAACCGCTTACAAGTCTCCCCTGGGCATGTCACTCTATCGTCTTGTATATGGGAAACCATGCCATCTGCCCATAGAATTAATTCACAAATCCTTGTGGGCAACCAATATGTGCAATTTGGACTCACAGAGTAGTTGTCAGAAAAGAAAAGATGATCTGAACAAACTCTTGGAATTCTGAAACTATGCATACGATAACACAATGATGTACAAGGAGAAGGTGAAATGCTGGCATGACCGACACATAAGACTAAAGACCTTCGAAGCTGGACAGAAAGTGTGGTTATTTGATGCAATGTTAAAGATCTTCCCGGGCAAATTAAAAAGCAAATGGACAGGGCCATTTAAATTTCGAGAAGTATGTGACAGTGGGAGTATTGCAATATCAGAATTGTCTCCTGACGTACAACCATTCGTCGTCAACGGTCAACTACTGAAGCCCTACCTTAAGCCTGATACTTTCTTGGTTGTTGTCGACTCAATCCAGGTTCTACGCTCTGAAGATACATCCACAACACTGGTAGCATTAAAAGATTCAGGCAATGCACCTTAAAAACTTTTCCTCTGATTTCTTATCTTTTCTTCTTTTCCTTTTCTATTTTATTTTTCTACCAAAAAGGTGTTGCCCCTTGTTGTTAGTCTTCTATACTTAGGATGTACTTTGTCCTAAGTATAGGGGGGTGAGCACCTCGAGTCCTTTCATTCTTTGTTCCTCTCCATTGTCTCCTCTTCTTGTCTATACTTAGGGATATCTTACCCTCAGTATCGGAGGAGATAGTCTGAGTACGATTTGTTCATTCTCACCCTTGACCATCCCTACCTTGTGTACAGTCTGCTATACCTAGGATTATTTCATCCTAAGTATGGGGGGATAGTCAACATCCCGTTCATTTATTCATTTCCCCATTCCTTCATTCCTTAGATTTTTCTATACTCGGTCCGAGTTATGTCTTCTCTTTTTCACTTTGATCTATGAGGACAAAGCTCAAGCTAAGTATAGGGGGGTCGTATATACTATGTATATACTTTAAGCCATAATTTGTACATTTGTATTTTAAATAATACCTATGGCTAAAAATAATATTAAATTCGTCACAATATTCTAATAAAGGATGTTTATATCTCCTCAAACTCTTTTTGTACATTCTGATTAATAAATCAGGAAAAAATACTTTTGCAAAATGTTTGAAAAATAGTTTCAAACTCTTTTTTGAAAAATCTTTTGAAAGCTGTTTGGAAAATATTTTGTAAAATGTATTCAAACTTTGTAAAAATCTTTTTGTTTGCAAAATTTTATTTTCTTTGCGTGAAATAAAAATGTTTGAAAAGTTATGTGCAAATGGTTGGAAAAATGGTTGCAAAAATATTTTTAAAATCGATATATATTGTTTGAAAAACCTTTGCAAAATGATTTTAAAATATGTGTAAATGTTTGTAAAGACCAATTGTGAAAATTATGTTGGACTATAGTTTTCAAAACTGTCGAAAAATGATTTTCAGATAAGTCTGAGGAGTGTACACACCTAAATCAAAAGTTTGTATAAATATATGAATATGCACAATTAACCCTTGTAAATCCTGTAAGAGCCAAAACTCTTGTATAGACATGAGATGTATCTCCATGTAAAGATATGTACCCATTTTCAAAAATCACAAAAACATCTACAAAATTAAAAATACCAAAAATATGTTTGTATGTACCCATCCTTCGTGTATATAATGATTAATAATTCAGGTTAAAAATGTTTTGAAAAATGGTGTGAGCCATTTGGAAAACATTTTGTGAACTATTTTCCACCTTTGTAAAAATAATTTGATTTGCAAAAATTCTTTCCTTTATGTGAAATAAAAGTTTTGGAAACCTATTTACAAGTGATTTTGAAAATATTTTGTAAAAATATTTCGAAAAATGTATATATATTGTTTGAAAAATCTTTGCAAAATTGTTTTCAAATGTTTGTAAATGTTTGCAAAAATTATTGTGTACTATAGTGTTCAAAATTGTTTCCAAATAAATTTGAGGAATAAATGCATCATTAAAATAGGAATAAAATGTGTATATAAATAAAATCCTCTATAAATTGTATATACCTATAAAAATAACTTGTTAAAACATGTAAATTCTTAAGTCTTGTAAACAAATACAAAAGAAGCACGCCCGTGTAAATAGTTGTACATATAATATACGTTGTGTGCCAAAATTCTTTTGCAAAATCTTTGTGTAAAAACAATTTTTATTTTTTCAAAATCCTCTAAAAATTGCATCATTCTTTCTGCATTGTACATAGCATTTGCATAGCATTCATATTCTTTGATTGAGATTGATGATTGAACTAGTCCAATAAAGTCGAAGATTGGAGCTTAGTTGGACCTTACTACACCTAACTGCACTAGAACCTTATGGGAACTAGGTTTAAGGTACTTCAGGTCCATTAGGACTTAATTTGTGGAGACTCAAGGCTGGGTTCAAGTAACCTCAACTAACTAACTAGAACTTTTCGAGACACACAAATGACTCTTGTTGGTTGTGACAACTTGGACGCTTGCACCTTTCACTTGGCTCAACTCAGTTGGAGTGGTGAGGGGGTTGGATTTTCCACTCTGAGATGCACACGAGTGGAAAAATTCCTCCTCGTTTGGGAGGGAAGTGCACACCAACCTAGTCCAGATACCATGAAGTCTAAAGACGGGAGAGTGTGGGTTGCAATAAAGCTTCAAAAGAGGGATAGTCTTCTGGCTCAAGAGGAAAAACTCCTTATTTAAATGTTGTTGTAAATAGTAGGTTGAAAGAAAAAAGAAGAAGAACTCCAAAAAATGTGGAAAGGCCTGCAAATAAAAAAAGCATGTCGGAGTATGTATATATATTGCATAAAAAATAAGCACGCTTAAGCATCGAATTACACCATGTAATCCTGCAGCTAGATGACTTGACTACACTGGTCATGAATCCCGGGATAGGGAGCTACACCGGCTATTGTCCATTCTTTTATTCACCGCCTCCTCTTGAGTTGGATGCCACTTGAATCTAGAATGGAATACCCCGCTCCTCGAGGATAGAGTGTTGGATTGGGGAATCATTGGGTTGTCATTTTGGAGTCAGTTCCTTTGTCAATTCAGTTGGGGAGAGCCACTATAACTTACACTGTACAAGTCAGCTTCATAGTCATAAGGGATTGCATATGATGTAGGCTAGTTCTGCCGTGGCTATTGAGGTGGTTTGAACCGAGTTCCGTGAATCTCGAAGGTTGTTGTATTTTAAATTTAGTTCCCAACCCTGTTCCACACACATTCTCACATCAAGGCCTAACCTGAGCTCCAAACCTTTATTTTGTAAAGACAAGTCTAACACTAAATGCAATCCCATTTATTCTTTCTTTTTCTTTTCTTCTTTATTCCTTTTTGAACTTATTGCATAAGTGTTTACTAGGGACTAGCAAAGCCAAGTATAGGGGGGTGATGAATCTCCATTTCATCACCGTTATTATATCATTTTGGTCTTAAAAATCGTAGCTAATGCATGTAAACAACATCAATTTGTGCATATTTTGTTTATTGTATTTATTATGTATAAAATAAGGTTTTAGTGCTAAAATTATATAATAAAGAGAAGAAAAGAAAAAGGAGTAAAATATTGAAAATATTTTGTGACCCTAAACCCTGAGACCAAGTCAAGAACTGAGTTGGTCGACAAGGAATAAAGTAGGGGGGATAAGGGCCAAAAATAAAATAAAGACCTAATTCTTTTATTCTTTATTAATGCATTTTTGACACTTGTTTTATTCTTTATTATTTATTCATCAATGAAAGAAATTTTGTACATGGAAGTTGTAGATAATAATGTAAATAAAAATACAAAATTGAGTTTGTACAAAAATAATGGACAGTGTTTAATTTATACACAAAATAAAAAGCCAAAAACCCAACTTCCAAGACCCATATCTTTCAAATAAAAATTCAAAACATATCAAAATCACTCTAATTGTATATAACTTTTCACAAGCTATTTAATGGTGGTGGTTTTATATTTTTTGGAGCTACTAAGTTAGGTTTTTGACCCCTATCGTACATTATATCGATTAAAATATTCAATTTATTCATTATTTATTATTTTAACAAATTCAGATTTTTATAATTTTGTAAATATTATTCATAACATATATGCATAATAAAATTAGAATAAAACCAAAAGGAAAATGCAAAATAAAATAAATCTATGTGGAAACATAGATAAAATACCTATGATTATACTTGTATAAAAATTAAAGGGAAAAACATTCTTTTATTCTTTATTCTTTAATATTCTTATAATATTGTAAATATTATTTATATTCCATTAAAATTCAAAACCAAAATAAAACTCAACAAAATTCATTAAAATAAAAAGATGTATATACAACATAGGTAAAATACCTATAAATATACCTATAGAATACACATATTTATTTATGTGTATAAATTACATCATAAAAATGAAATAAAAATATATTTATACACACATAAATAAGATGTAAATATACAAAATAAAATAATAAATGAGTACAATAAAATATACCTAATAAAAATAAAAATGTATAAAACATAGATGAATATACCTATCTATACCTTATTAAAAAATAACTACTGATATATAAAGATAAAATAATAAATAAAAATAATAATAATAATATACTAAATGAAATAATGGACATTTTTTTATTTTATACTCAAAAATTAGTAAAATCATTTAGCGGTTGACGTGGACCAATAGGGTCGCGTCAAATGTTGACCATGGTCAACTGCCTCCTCTGCTCTAGATTTGACGTGTAGATTGGTTTTCCCGCGATTTCTGCCCTTTTTCCTGGGCGTCTCATCGCTCAATCTCCTACGCTCCCTTAATACTAAATGATTATTGATCATTATACATACACGCCATGATCACTAATCACGTGTATGTACACCCAAACTTTCATTTTCCCCCGATCAATAAGGGTGTTCAATAAGGTCTATAAATAAAATCATCCGCCTCCTTCATCAAATTTGGTCACTTTCACGAGTCTAGGATCCCTTGACTTGGATCCCAATCGCCATCTCATGAGGAGGTGTTGCATTCTCAGGCAAAGCTCCAGGAGGCCAGGGTGCACCCACGACTGCCGTCACCAGCGACCCTGCTTCCTGGGTAACCCTAGGTATAAGAGCTGCCCTTTTCTTATTTATTTCCTTTACCTTAGCCGTAGTTTCCATTTTCAGTCTTTAGTTTAGGCTTTAGTTGATTGAATTAGTGTACTTAGAGTCCCCCGTAGTTCGTTGGAGTCAAGCTCCAACGAGCTCCGCCGCGCGTGACCAGTTGCTCTACGTCCGTGGTCACCTTGTTTCTCTTCCCTTTTACTCCCCTATGCCTCGTGCCCCTCCATTCACCCAGATCGACATTAGATATGGAGATTTGCTCCACCCATCCCGTCGCCCATTGGAGGAGCTCTGCCCGATCCACATCTAATCCATTCCTAGTGCTAAAGGACCCACTTGGGGTCGGATTTTGTCGACGACATGGCACCTAGGTCTCCTCTTCTTCCTCGACACCGTGCGACCACATCGGAGCTCCAGGTGCTCGATTGAAGGTATCATCTGATGCGGACGACCACCAGGAATTTCTAGAGTCCCTCGACGGACGAAACGGAGGCCGAAGGATCCCACAATGTCTGATCAATGCTCGCCCCAGACAAACTTCTTCTCGTTCTTCCAACCCTTCCACTTGTCGTCCGATCAAAAGCCACACTCCAGATGTGATAGAAGTCATTGGATCAAGTCCATCATCAACCGTCAGATCATCTTCACCGATCTAATCACCGTCGTCCAAGCACGATGGGGTATCCGTCGTCCGTTACGTGCCACATGTATTAAGGGGAGAAGCTCAACCGTCTGATAGCGCGCAAGTTTGGGATAAATTGTATACCTTCCCCCGTTATTTTGTATTTAATATTTAGTCCTGTAAATAAGGTATGAGTGTTAAATAAGTGGAAATTTTGCATATAAGACCTTAAGCTTCTTGTAATTACAAATAGGTCTAGTCCACGTCACCTTACGTGACGTCCCACCTAAGGTGGCGAAATTGCATAGTTACCCCTACTTGTTTTTGTATTTATTTTTAGTCCAATAAATTGTTGATAACGTTATAATTTTTGTAAAAATTATTGGACATCCCCTGTAGTTTATCATATTTGCATTTAGGTCCCTACTAGCCTACGTCACATGTTGTCCCACGTAATGGGTAGACTGCATAGACGCCCTAACGGATTTTGTAATTGCAAAATAAATCCATAAAATTTAAAAATGTTGTATATTTTCAGTAAAATTTCACAAAGACCCTTGGACTTTATTTTATTTGCAAAAATGCCCCTGTTAGGACATGTATTTTTGTACTATTTATTAAAAATACCTAATGTACTTTAGAAAATATGAAAAAATAGGATTAGATGCATTTTGCCATGTATTTTCACGCCCTGTATTTGTTTGGCATTTTTTAGAATATAATATATTTATTAAAATAAAAAAGTAACCTAAATAATCCCTGTCTAATTCATAAAATACCAAAAAATATAAAAACATTTTGAAAAATTCCAAAAAAAAAATTATATATAGTATATTTTAGCATTTATTGAGTCCAAAAAACAAAAAACCCTAAAGATAGAAAAAGAAAATGACAAAAATAAGAAAGCACCTAATCTAACAAAAAATATAAAAATTCTATAAAAATACCAAAAATCTATTTTTTCTGTTTTATAATTATTTATATGCTATTATTTATCTATCATTATTAATTGGGTAATTTTGGGAACTATTTATTATTTTTAAAACCCAAACTAATTCCGGATTATTTATAAATCCCTTACTTAGGATATTTTTGACTTTATAAATACATAAAAATTAGCAAAAAATCCAAAAAAATAACAAAAAAATAGAAAATATAAAAATCACAAAAAACATTATATTTACTACATTTCACATATTTTTACATATTCATATCTATATAGTACCAATATATCTCTTATATAGTATTTATACCTATACATATATACATATACATATATATCATATTTAAATGAAAAAGAAAAGGAAAAAATGAAAAACATAAAAAGAAAACACAAAATAATAAAACCAAAAATACAAAAATTATAGAATCTAAAAACCCACAAAAAAGGACCTATATAAATGAGTGACTCGGTTGTACCTAAATAACCTTAGGCTACATGTTTTGCTCTCTGTGGTTTGACCTCTACATGTTTGTCTGCTATGCATTTTATGGTAGAGATAATAACTTTAGCAGCACTTGTGCTTCACATTGCCTGTATATTATATTATGGGTTAATTGCTATCTAATCGGGAAAGTTGAGTGGTCAACTCAGTGACCGTGGTCTCGCCTTGTGAGACCATTCGACCCTTAATTTTCCTCAGTTATCACATGTCCAACATCTTTCTGCATTTTGTCTTAAAACCCTTAACAAATACATGTAAATATCCATTAATTTTCTAATTAAAAAAAACATATTTATGAATAAAAATACACTTTTAAGCATCTAAATCATGTAAATAAATAAAAGAATAAAGAATATAAAAAGAAGGCAAATTACAGATATTTATATATGTACAATGCGACCTATAAAATAAATATATATGAAAGATATATTTATATTCTAACACGCGAGACCAAGTCAGCATGGATTGGTCGACACACAAAAAAAGTAGGGGGAGATAAGGAAAGAAAACAAATAAAAATAATTAATTCCATACTCTAGAAATTCTTCATTATATATCCAATATTCATCAAATATTTATTTAATTTTTAATTAATTCTTATAAATATATTTTTCAGCAAAATACTATCCTAATTATTTCTTAAAATGAATAGAGAAATATAAAAATAAGTTAAAAATAGTATCTTGTATATATGCTAAGAAATCTTACTTGTAAATTGTCAAAATCTCAACTTCCGAACATCATAACTTTCTCATACGAACTCCAATTTCAGTCTACTCACCTTTAAAGTTCATAAAATAATATTTTTTTAATTAATGGAGCTGATTTCACTAAAATCAGAGTCCGTTTGCAAAAAAGTCAGTTTTGGGACCTAACCACAACTAGGTTTCTAGGTTATTTATTTTATTTAGAATACTTTATTTATTTTTTAATGATTTTATTATTTTTATTTAATTTCGTGATCTTGTATTTTAACAGATTTATTTCATAATTTTTGGAGCTTATTTATTATTTTAAATAAATAAAAAACTCTAATTTATTTGTAAAATAGAACTATATAACTTATACCTGTATTTATTAATATAATTAAATTGATTTATTAAAATCCAAAAAAAATCATACATACTCTATTTATTATCCTAATAATTAATAAAATGTAAAAATGTAAAAATCTGAAACCTATTTATCAAGTATTATTTATATTTATTTATTAATATAATATTTATATCTCATAAATTATTTATTATTTATAAAAACTAATTATACCATAATTTAGATAATTTAATTATCTATACTTTTTACTTATTTAAAAAACATTAATTACTATTTAATAAATAATTTATAATGAATTTCTTTATACTGGCCAACTAGGTGTTGACATGTGTCAACACCTGGTGCTTTCTCCTTCAAGAACTCAGGCCAGTGTTTTGTTCCAACGCCCGACCTTCAACAAATTTCCCCTTGTCCATTCTAACTTCTTCCTTCGACCCAAACCCTCCATCTCATAGTATTAACAACCACAATCCAAGCCAGCCATCGATCCATATCTAATCTTCCACCGATTCATATATAAAAAGCCATAAAATTCTCCCTTTACAACTAACTCTCCTGAGCTTCCAACTTCTAGAAACCAAACTAGTTGTCAACCTTCTTTCTCCACCTAAGCTGCACTTCGGCTATGACAGAGCTGGATAGAGCACTTGCGCGGAAGAGGAGACTTTAGAGGAGACGTTCCAAGGTTGGAGCATTGTCTTGCATCGCCACCGCCATCGCGTGGAGCTCCAAGAAGACCACTCCGTTGAGCGACGACCTGCAAAGTATTACACTCTGCGACCACAAGTATTCATCCATCTTTTGCATTTAATTCTCGATTTGTGTGTCATGATTAGTTTGCTTAAGTGTGTAATTAGAGACATGTAATCACCCTCTTAGACACACACTCAAATCGCCCCTCAATATCATTCGAGTTCCATTAAAATCACTTTCAATCTCTTCTATTTTCACAAGTATCCTATTTCTTGGAAATACATTATTTAATCTGCAATTTTCATCTTCTTGGTCCATTCAAATGATAATCGAGCATATAAATCTCTATTGTAGGTTCATAAAATCACCTGGAGTATCAAAATTCATAGCTGGAGCTTGCATTCAACTATTTCCTTCAATAAAGAAGCAAGAAGCTATCATTTGCTCATCCAGCCTTTCTTTGACCAGCCGCCATCTTCATCGTGGTCTTGCTGCCATCTTCCTTCACCTTGGAGCTAGCTCACCCATAGGTGAGCTCGAGGGGTGAAGGCGTCACCCCTCTGGCCCTGCAAGAGATTGAAGCATTGAACCATTCGTTGGAGAAATTCAGAGAAGGAAGCATATCCACCGCATTGTAGAAAGGGGGAAAATAGAGCAAGAACACCGGGCCTACAGGCTTGCGCCACGTGTTTGTATTGGACGGTCTAGTTTCGGTCAGAAGATCTAATCACAACCAGCCCAACAAACTAGTAGAATTTTTTCATACTAAGCCCAGCAGCTTCCAGGAATGTCAAAGTGCTCCAGAAGTTTTCCTGATTTGCATTTAGGCCCCCGTGCTGGGACCTACATGCAAAACATTTATTTTTACTTTCATTTTAGTCCCTGAGAAGGGACCTTTTCATACGAGACATTTTTAGTTTTTTCTTGCACTTATATCCCTGAACTATCGGGTAATTTTGGACCTCATTTGGGCTTCATTTTTCCTTGATTTTTCTAGCATAGTTACACAACTACCCTAGCAAAGTTTCTTGATAGTTTTTGTGCATTTTCATCGTGTAGTTTTCTTGATTTGATTTTTTAAACTTGTATTCAGTCTGATTTTTTTGTTGTCTTTTTTTAAGAAGATATAAAGATCATGAAATTCTTTTCTTTTCTCGAAAGACGTAATATAGGTATTTTTCCTCCTCGAGTTCGACCCAGGGAAACTTACCTGGATAAATAATTAGTTTAAGGATAAAAAAAGAGAGAAGCCAACTTCCTTTTCTTCATTCTTCTTGTCTTTATCTCTCCTATTTTATCTGAAATTTTGTTTGATCGGTCGAAATCCGATCTCAATAGTTCTTCTACACCGACGACATGTTCCTTTTTTAACTCTGGGTTGGATTTCGATTTATCACTTACATAATTGTCCCATATAACCAAAGGGGACAGTCTTGGCCGTTTAAGGATGGTTGTTGATCGTCTCGTAAGGTTACTCTACTTGTAGGTGTGTGTGTGTGTGTGTGTGTGTGCGTGCGTGCACGCGTGCGTGCGTGTGTGTGTGTGTGTGTGTGTGTGTGTGTGTGTTTGTGCGTGTGTGTGTGCGCGCGCGTGCACGTGTGCGCGTGTGTGCGTGTGTCCGTGTGTGCGTGTGCGTGTGTGTGTGTGTGTGTGCATGTGTGTGTACGTGTGCGTGGGCGTGTGTGGGTGCGTGTGTGTTCGTGTGCGGGTGCATGTGGTGCATGGGTGCGTACGTGCATGGGTGTGTGCGTGTGTGCGCACGTGCGTGCGTGTGTGCGTGCACGTGTGTGTGTGCGTGCGCGTGCGTGCATGCGTGTGCGTGTGTGTGCATGCGTGCGTGTGTGTGTGCGTGTGCTTGCGTGCGTGCGTGCATGCGTACGCGTGCGTGTGGTGTGTGTGCGTGTGCGTGAATACACTTGCTACTTTGAAATGACAGATCCATGTACGTGAATTTTTCAACTCTTCCCATACAAAACCACTAACTATAAAAGATTTTGCTCTCATGGTAGCTCATCCTCATGGTGACAGATATTCCCTTCTAAGGTTAGGTGCGTGTGCGTGTGTGAGTGTGTGTGCGTGCGTGTGTGCACGCGTGCATGTGCGGGCGTGTGGGCGTGCGTCCGTGCACGCGTGCGTGCATGGGTGTGCGTGGATGCATGTATGGGTGTGCGTGCGTGGCTGTGTGTGTGTGTGTGTGTGTGATTGTAGCTCTCCTCGGCTGAAGCGGTAAAAATCAATCTTCTCCAATATGGGGACACTAATTCCCCAATCCAATAACTCATTCTTTGAAAAGCGGGGTATTCCCTTCTAAGTTCAAGTACAACTGGCTCAAGAAGAGGAGGTGGAGAGAAGACATTGTAGCTACCTATCCTAGGATGCTTGACCATTGTAGCCAAGTCATCCGGCTGTAGGCTTACATATATTTAACTTTTATGCTCAAGATTGCTTATTGGATATACAAATATACACGTACTCTTGCAGACATTTTATTTTCATTTAGGCATGTATTGCATTTTTTAAATACTGTATACAACAACATTTACATAAGGATTTTTCCCTCTTGATCATGTAGACTATCCCGCTTTTGAAGCATTATTGCAATGCACATCCTCTATCTTTAGACCTCTTCGCTACTAGATCAAGTTGGGATACAATGGGCACAAATGTGTGACTTCCTATGTTTCCCTTGACTTGTCTCTCATGCTAGCAAATCTAGCCCTCTACCACTTCAACTGAGGTGAGCAAAGTGTAAGGTGCAGGTGTGCAAGCTAGGTCATTATCAACAAGAGTCATGCATGTGTTTCAAAATATCCTACTTAAGTAGTCGTGATGACACTGAACTAAGTCTCATGGTCTCAAAGAATTAAGTCTAGTAGACCTGAAGTGTCTTAATTCAAGTTCCTAAAAGGTTCCTATGATTAAGCAGATTAAGATCAAACCAAGTTCTGATATTTGGATTTTACTTACACTTGTTTAATTATCAATATCAATCCGAATAATGCAAATGCTATGTACAATGCAAGAAAAATATTTTTGTGACACAATTTTCTTATTTTGAACTTCTAATGGATTTTTGAAAAAAATTTGCAAATTTTTATGCAATTTTTTTAAAACATTTTGCAAATATCTTCAGGATTTTTAATTTTGTAAATTTTTAGGGATTTTCCAACAACAAAAAGATTTAACAGATAGATACATACATCTATTTGCAGGGGAGTGGTTATTGGTATTTACAAGAATTAGGTGGAGAATTCAAACTATGTATTTACAGGGATTTAATTAGTACTTATAAGTTAATGTGCTAGGTTTTTGAAAGATTTTTATTTGCTTGGATTATATACAGAGTTCTCAAAATAATTTGAAAAGATTTTTGCAAACATTTTGAAATCTTTATTTTGCAAACTAATTTAGCATATAATTTTTACAAACATTTACAAAATTTGAAAATTATTTTGCAAAGATTTTTCAAAAAAATGTGTATAGATTTTTCTAAATATTTTTCCAACCATTTTCCAAATCATTTGCAAATGGATTTTCAAAACATTTTATATATGCAAGGAAAAGAAACCTTTATAAACAAAAAATTTTAAAAAAGGTTGAAAACATTATAGAAAACATTTTCCAAACAGTTTTCAAAATATTTTTAAAAGAAAATTTCCAACCATTTTTCAAACATTTTGCAAAATATTTTTACATGATTTATCAATCAATATATAAAAGGAATTTTAAAGAATTTATACAAGTATGTTCTTTACAATTAATTAATTGTATTATAGACATACTTATTGAAAATAAGAAGGTACGAGTTATGGCTAAAGTATATACAACATATATACAACCCCCCTAAACTTAGACTGAGCTATGTCCTCGTAGATCGGAAAGAAAAGAGAGGACATAACTCGTATTGAGTAAAAAAGAACCTATACTACAACGACTGATGAATAAAGATATGAATTGATGAGAAGTTGATTGTCCCCCCAATACCTATGATCAAGTAATCCTAAGTATACCGAGTTGTATTCTTCATGCAGGGAGGGTCGAGGGTGGGAATGAATAGATCAGCGACTCATCCTCTTTCCCCCTATACTTAGGGTAAATTATCCCTAAGTATAGACATGAATATTAACAAGAGAGGAGACAGGTGAGGGAACAAAGAATGAACAACGGGACTCACTCATCCCCCCCCCAATACTTAGGGATGAAGCATATCCTAAGTATAGCAGTGATGACTGAGATGGATGAAAGAAAGAAGCAAAAGTATAAGGAACAGAAGATAATAATAAATAAAAACAAGAAAAGATGAAAAGAAGAGAAGTAAAAGAAAAGTTTTTGATGTTACTGAGGTTGTGGAAGCTTCTTCAATGATTACCACTTGAACTGAGTCGACAACGGTCAAGAAATGTCAAGCTCAAGGTACGGCTTTAGCAATTGACCATTGATAACGAAAGGTTGTGTGTTAGGTGACAAATATGATATCAAGATGCTTCCATCATCACACACTTCTTTCACTCTGCATGGCCATGTCCATTTACTCTTTAATTTGCCTGGGAATATCTTCAACTTTGCGTTAAATAACCACACTTTATGTCCAGTCTCGAAGGTCTTCTACCAGATGTGCCGGTCATGCCAGCGTTTATCCTTCTCCGTGTATATATTAAGTTGTTAACATAAGCATAGTCTTGAAATTACAAGAGCCAGTTCAGAACCACTTTTCTTTGCTGACCACCTTTACATGTGTCCAAATTACAAATGTTGACTGCCCATAGTGATTTATGAATTTGCTCGACGGGAAGATGGCACAACTTTCCATATACGAGACGATAGGATGACATGCCCAATGGAGACATGTAAGAAGTTATATATGCCCAAAGGATAGAGTCCAAGAGTTGTGACCGGTCCTTTATGTCCGGCTTCACAAGCTTCAGCAAGATTGTCTTAATTTCTCTATTTGATAGCTCTGTCATGTCATTTGTCTAAGGATGATAAGGAGAAGCAATCCAGTATTTGATGTCTTATTTCTTCGTTAATTTTTTGGCCTCTTTATTGATGAAGTAACTACTCCCATTTGATATGAGAATCATCAGTATCCCGGACCATGAAATGATGTTCTCTCTCAAAAACCTAAAAAATGTATGGCTATCAGCAGCTCAGGCGGGATAGCTTCAACCCAATGACTCACATAATCAACACAAGAAGGATGTATTCATATCCCTGATTATTTGAAAAGGGCCCCCATGAAATCAATTACCAAAGCATCAAATACATCTGAAATCTGAATGTGTTTCAGTGGCATATAATCTTTTGCTGTAAGGTTGCTTCCATTCTCTGACAATTAGTACAGCCTTTGACATATGCTATTGCATCCTTAAATAGTGTAGGCCACACTATATTACTTTCAGTGTTGTTCTATATCCAGAGTGGTGTCAACCAGGTTCGAGCAAGTGACAATGCTCAAGGACACGATGATGCTCCTCCTAGAGGATACACTATTGCCAAATGAGTATGTTCCTTCCCTGAATAAGAGCGGATCCTCCCATTGTACAAATGAATTTGGGACAAGAACTTATCCTTTATGTTTTTGTCCAACCTTGTGGAAATACAACAGATACCAAGTATTTCACAATATCGACATACCAAGGGAGGGAATCCACAGTAAGAATCGACTCGTCAAGAAAGGTGTCAATGATGGGTGCACTACTTAATGGAGGTTATCGATGTTCAATTATGGAGAGGTGATATTCTACCATGTTCTGAACTCCAGGCTTGTCCTTCATGTACAAATTGAATTCCTGGAGGAGAAGGATCCATCTAATAAATATTGTTTTCGCATCCTTCGTCTACTGTAGTTACCGGATAGCATAGTGGTCAGTATAAATTGTGACTTTAGATCCAAGCAGATAGAATCTGATCTTCTCAAGGGTGAAAACTATAGGTAGCAACTCTTTCTATGTAATAGTATAGTTTCATTGTGTTTCATCTAATGTCTTGTTGGCATAGTAAATGGCATAGGGTCTTTTGTCTTTCCTTTGTCCTGACACAGCTCCAATTGTAAAATCTGATGCATCTGTCATGATCTCAAAGGTTAGAGACCAATCCGGTGGTTGTAGGATGGGAGCTTGAGTGATTAGCTCCTTCAGCTGATTGAAAGATAGGAGAACCCGTTATCGACAGTAAATTCTATCTCCTTACATAGTAATTCAGTTAGAGGTCAGGCAATGCGGTTGAATCTTTGATGAATCGTCTATTGAAACCCACATGCCCTAGGAATAATCTCACAGTTCTAAATTATGAGGTGGCTCTAGATTGGAGATCACATCCACCTTCGTCGAGTCAACCTCCATGCCACACTTCGAAAGGCGTGTCCCAGCACTATCCCTTCAATGACCATGAAGTGGCTCTTTTCCTGATATAACATAAGATTAAATTCACAACATTTCTGAAGTACACTGTCTAGGTGCTCAAGACAAGAGTCAAAGATATTACCATAGATGGAAAATTCATCCATAAACACCTCGAAAAAACTTCAAACCATATCGATGAAAACTACATGCATGCAATACCGAATAGGAAAGTGAACGTAGTCTTCTCTTGGTCCTCATGGAGATTGCCACTTGGTTATACCCGAAATACCCTTTCAAAATGTAGATGAACTCCTTTATGGCCAGTTTTTCCAGAACTTGATCAATAAATGGCAATGGAAAGTGGTCCTTCTTCATTGTTGCATTGAGGCGGCGGTAATCAACACACACACTAGGATGTTGGTACATGAGTGTAAATATCCTCTCCTCTTTCATTTGTAACCACGGTGAGCTCTGATTTCTTAGGAACTACATGAAAGGGGCTCACTCATATAGAATCAGAGATGGATAAATTAATCATGCATCACACCATTTCATGATTTCCTTAATGACAACGTCCCGCAAGTTAGGGTTCAGTCTTCTCTGAATTTATCAAAACCGCTTGGCATCATCTCCCATATAGATGTGGTGTGAACACAGAGCAGAATTTATCCCGCGGAGGTCTGATGCTTGCCAACCAAGCACCTTGTAGTTTTTCTGTAGAACCTTGAGTAGTCGAGATTCCTGATCTAGAGTCAGGCTGTCGCTGATGATGACCAGATACATGTTCTATGCACCCCCAAGGAAAGCATACTTGAGGCTTGTCGGAAGTGGCTTTAACTCTAGTTCTAATCGAGCCTGCTTCTCAGCCACTTCAGAAAGTGAACTGGTAGGTGGATGATTTTCCATGATTTTGGAGGTGTTGCTCACCTCAGTAACTGTGGTTATATTGACAATGTGCCGAACAAATCATCAATGATTCATCATGTTCAGACTGGCATGAATCTCATGCATCAAAAAAGCGCATTAGCAAATGAGAATCAGTCTCCCAGTTGAATTGGAGCATGTATCGACTGTGCTTTCCAGGTCCTCCTTAGGCAATAGGATTTCTCGGGTCCATGTGTCATTGGAGATAAATGTGTATCTCTGATTTTTGCAATAAAGTCACAGTCCGCTTCATATGGTTTTGTTGTGCTTTCACCCGATACGAGCTTTGGTTCAATGACTATATCCATTGTTACGTTGTTGCTACTTGAGCAAAACATGATCTTCCTAGACACATAGTCAACCACGAACTTTATAGTTCACAAGAATGGTCAGTCAAGAATAATCAAGGTCTGGAGTAATGGTGCAGGAAAGTCCATATCAAGGTCTACAAAATCAACAGAAAATTGCATGTCTTGTACCATTACAACAACATCCTCCAATAACCCTCGGGGTCGCTTGATCGATCGATCAGCGAACTGAAGGATCATGCATGTCGGCTAGAGCGGACACAACCCAAATTTTGTAAGAATGGCGTGGGCACAAGGTTGATTTAGGAGTCGCTATCATGGAGGATTCGCTTGAAGATCTGTTCAAAAATCTCGCATCTGATTAAAGGTGCTCCTTTGTATGGCTTCTTTTCCAAGAGATTGTTGATTGTTGTGATAGTGGCCAAGGTGAGGACGTGCTTTCAACAAGTTGGTGCATGTTATTGCGATTCAATCTATGATTGTTTGTGCATTCTTCCTTAAATCCCTTCTTCACAGTGGATATATATTCCATGTCTTCTATCAAAAGTAATACCACAGCCAAGTTTTCAATAATCTCCAAAACATCTGGATCAGATAATACATTTTTTTGTTTTGTATTTTTTTTAATTTTCACCTACATCAGGAAAAGGAATATGTACATAACTAAAATAAAAAGTAGTGTTCTTATTTACATCAGAATTCCAGTCCACAACATCTTGTACAACTAGAAAGCAAACAGATGTACAATATTTGGCAGGGGGTGGACCGTACAAAAGCTGTAATCGTTGCTCCGTCGACCGGCGCTCGATCGACTGCGGGAGTTGGCTCCTCTATAGATGGCATGGCTTCACTTCGATGGCGATTATCTTTTTGGTCTTATTCATTTTTCTGATTTTTTTGCTGGGAGATGGTTGTTGTTAGTGGTTAGTGTGGCTCCTACTTCTTCTTCCTCCTCACTTGGACTTGTGGTGGGCACAGCTGTTGCAGAAGACAACGATTCACCAAATTAAGGTTTATTATTCCCTCTGACAGTGGCAGAAGGGGGCAACCTCCTACCGCTCATGAGAGTAACAACACTAGACAAAAAATATTAATCATCTGACTCTACATGCAATGATGGGACATCACATTTTACCTGCTCTTTTCATTTAAAATTATTAGGGTTGGCTTCGACATGGGCTAGAATTGGAGTTTTGGTGGCTGTCATGTCATCCATCTTCTACGTCATCTCTTCTAATCCCTTTACTAACTAGGCCAAGCAATCGAGGCTCGGGTTTACAGGAACCACCTTGGATGGTTCAACGTGCAAACCACGCTATACCTGATGGTGTGAAGGCTGAGATAGGTATTGATGGTAGGGTTGCTGAGGAGGAGGAAGTTGATACTGAGGTTGAGGTGGAGGAAGCTGATACTGTTGAAAGTGAGGAGGGGGATATTGTTGCTAAGGCGCAACTGTGTACAAATGATACGGCTAGTGCTGGTGATACTGCAGCTATTGATATTGCTGGTTTTGTCTCCAATTATTGTGATATGTGGATACTGGTCGTACTGAGGCTGAGAGGACGGAACAAATATCCCTCCATGATGTTGAGGGAATGGACGAGGATTTGAAGACTGGCCCTGCTGAGGTCTGCCAAGATGGGCCAACTCCATCTCATTGGACCAAACTCCATTCACCTCTTAAATGAGAGGCGATGGAGGAGGGAACGAATCATAAGAAGGTTGGGGTTCTGGTTAGTATACAACCAATTGTTCCTGATACGGTACCTTGTCAGGAGTCTGTACGTAATGCACGTGTTGAACTACATACTGTTGGAGAATGGGTTGAGGCTGATGCTACGTGGGTTTCTCTTATTTCATCTTAGTTGGAGTGTAGGATGGTGGAGTCACCAACTGGAATCATTGATGGTACTCCCCAGCAACTCCAGTTGCTTGGTAATATAATCCATCTTGTCTGGATCTTGGCTTTTTTATTCGATCACAGTGATGAATCTCGTATTCATCACTCTAAATCTCATTTATTAAGCTCAAATCCCTAAAAATCAACAGCATTCTAGCATCTATTTTGCATAATTAGCATTCATGCATGTTTTCATAAGAATTGCATTTTAGCACAAAAATCTGCATAAAATAAGAAGCCAAAAATCCAAGCCAAAATGACCTGTAAATAAGCCTAACTTCCCGGATTTTTAACACATTCATGCTAACTCCGAATGACTCAAAATCACTTCCACTGTGTACATATCACTAACAAGAATAAAGGAAAAATACAAAAAAATAACTAACCCAAAATAAGTGGACCAAAAACCCAAACCCTAATTTCAGGATTTTCGGACTAAAAGCCACATATCTTCTCCATCCAGTGTCTGATTTAATCCTACTCACTTTTGAACTAATGTACATTCAATTACCTTCAAAACAAGACCAAGTTCAAGTGAATCGGAGCTCATATGTGAAAGTTGGGTTTTGGGCCTCTTTTGTACATTGTATATTTTCGTGGTTTTCGACCTTGTATTTTATGTATATATTTTCTTAATCAATAAAAATCCAAAAAAAAATTAGATTAATGTGTCTTGATTTATCTTTGATTTTACCGTAATTTTTCTGGATTTTTATCGTGTTTAAAAATGACATAAAAATTATAAAACCCAAAAAAAACCAAGGTATCCTATGTACATAGAATACCCCAAAAATTCACTTTGTGCAAATAATCGATTTTGGCTTTGATGTCTTCATGAAAGTTGTAGATCTCATCGAGACGAGCAACTTTCGTGAAGAAACTTTTTTGATCCGAGATCGTTTATTATTTTTTATCGATTTTACAAAAGGATTTATTCTCGAATTTTATGGTGCTGACACGTGGCAGCACCTGGTGCCGCCACGTGTCAGGCATTTTTGGCCTTATTATTTCCATTTTCGTTAAAAAAAAATATTAATAAAAAAAATAAAAATAAAAAAAAATAAAAATAAAAGCGAAGCACGTGCGTCGCACGTGCCTCCCAGGCACGCGCCACGCACGTGCCTCGCCTGTCCCCTCTCTCCGCCACGTGGCGCAACGGGCACCGTCCGATCGCGCGCGATCGGACGGCGCCTGTGCGTCGTCTTCCTCCGCCCTTCCCCTTTCCCAAATCAGCCGCCGCCGCCCGCGAATCTCGGCCGCCGCCCCCCCCAAATCTCGCGCCGATTCCCCATCAATCCAATCAAATCCCCAGTCGAATCCGCCCCCGCATCTCCACCTCCTTCCTTCTCCGGCGACCCTCTCGCCCTATTTAAACCTCGCCAACGCACCTCCATAGATTTATCCGTCGATACCCTCAACAGCAACGAGACGACGGCGGTGACAGCGTCGTTCGTCTCCCTTCTCCGGTGAGATCCGAGTTCTACCCAACTCGTTGCAGCCCACGGCGAAGCCCTCGCCGTTCTTGCCAAGCTCCGGCCTTCGTCGCCGTTGAGCCTACGACATCGACAACCACCACCACCGCCTGGAGCTCTGCTCCTCCTCCGCGTCAAGCCACGTCGCCTCCAGCAGCTCCGCCTAGCAACGCCGCTACCTCGACGTCCCTCGGCCGTTTGTCGGCCACCACCGCCCGCTTCGACTCCGCCGTGCACCATCGAGCAACATCGCCGCCAACACCTGCATCAACTTCCTTCTCCTCCGCCTGCACCGCCTCGCCACGCCGCAACCTTCCACAGAGCCACCGCGCCATCGGAGCCTCCGGCCCACCTCAGCTCCACCGCCACCCTCTGCTTTGGCCGGACGCCAGCCAGAGCCCCTCCTCCGCCTCAGCCACCGCCAGCCGGGCGCCACAGACCCGAGACCCCCGCTACGTGCACGGCACGTGAGGGCGAGGGGACGTCACGTTTCCATCATCCCCGGGTCACGTGCGGGGCACGTGACCGCGCGGGCTATTTGCAACAGACGCCCCCAGTTCCGCCCATTTCGCGCCTCAGTCCCCGCATCCAAGGGCACGTGCGCAGCACGTGCCCCTTGGACATTTTGCACAAGTATCCCCCCTATTTCTCGGTATTTACATCTGAGCCCTCCACTGTAGTTATTTTATTTTATATTATTGCAATTATATCCCTGTGTTCCACCTCAGTTTTGAACATCTTCTCTACATTATTTTATCAAACTAAAAATAGCATGAAGTTCGTTGAATAATTCTCTTCATTATTGGCATATTGTGGGTATTTTTATGATTGGTGGTTAATTAATAGATAATTATTTTGTGGAAAATTGCATATTTTACCCATTTTCTGCTCTGAAATTGATAAGCGACTAACCGTTGCTCTAAAAATTCTCGAAAAATCACATCTTGTAGAGTTAATTATTCTTAACATTGTATCCAAAAATCATTGCATTTGCATGCATATTTTATCCTGTAAAAATCATTGTGCACATTTTAGTATTTAATTTTTATTAGGTATTAAACCCCACATTTTTGAGGTTTAGGATTTTTCTGAGGTCCGTCACCTAGTGATAGATCTCGGATAATTTTAATTCTTGAAAATAAGTAGGTTTGATATTTATTAAAATTAAATATTAAAAATCTTTTTGTTTGCATTTAAAAATCCATAAAAAATTCATATTGCATCCAAAAATTCCAAAAAAATTACAGTGCATCCATTTCATCATAATTTACATTGTGGCCAAGTTTCGTATTTTTCGAACATCATTTGAATGTAATTTACATTTTAGTCCCTAAAATAAGGCCAAAGTTGCATTGTGCATCCTTTATCGCATTAAAAATTCCAAAAAAAGACCGCCTCAAAAACCGAACTCGAATTTTGATAGACTTAATTCTAGGTTGTTCCTTTGCCTCCTTGTGATCGACCTTGGGACTTGCCCAAGTAAAATAAACATAAACCACGAGATTAAAAATTGAATAACTTATTTGTGGTATTTTCTTGACCGTTTCCGATTGCCGTCTACAACGCGCAACACGATAAAAACAACTTATTAAAAGCAGCATTTCCGGATACGTCAGATGGCGCCGTTGCCGGGGAGGCAAACGGCTTAGATTTTTGTCTAAAAAAATTTTGTGTTTTTCACATTCGGGTAGTTTGACCCCCGAATTTTTCATTGTAAATTCCATTTTTTTTCTGCAATTTATTTTTAGCATTTATTTTTCATATTATTTTTGAGTCACTCTCTTACATTTTCTCTCTTATTTTTTTTGCGAGGTACCTTGTACGTGGAGCGGTTTTCAATAACCGACGCAACTTCACCAAAAACCGCAATTAATTTAAGATCGAGTCGAGTCGTGAGAGAGAGTAGAGTCTAGGTTTTTAATTTCTGCAATTTTAATTTCTGCAAATTTACAGCGGTGTCCGTTTGGACTCTCGTGTGTGTAGAAAGACCTTGACTTTATTCTGTGGTGTGTCGTGGCCTGTTTCACTCTCCGGCGAGGGTGGGGCCCGACTTGAGTGGCGAATAGGATAGACCTGCACATAGGGCTCTCAGAGCATTTATATTTTTGCTTGTGCTCGTAGGATCTTAAGCCACACTGCACTTTAATCGAGACGCACATAGATCGTTCAATTTAGCCAAAATTTTAAATCAATTCTTCCCGCTAATAGAACTTTCTGCTTAGGTGCGGTTTTTCCATCGGCTTGCATTTCATTTAGAATAATTTTTAAATTCTGTCTAGCATCCCACATGGAGATTGCGAGGATTCACTGTAAGTCTTCTCACTGAGCATTCATCATAGTTTTCCGCATGCATCGGCTTTTCCCGAACTCCTCTCTCTTGTTTTATAACATAACTTTAAAGGAAATTGGGACTGGAAGGTAGACGTGTGTTTGTGCTCATCTAATTTTTCAGTGATCACCTCATTAAAATTGGGACTGCTAAATATATCTGATCTCAAATAACCCATAAAATCAAGAATTTTTGCGGGAGAGCAACCCCGACCTTGGATGATTTTTTTTTTTGAGTAAGCAAGAGACGACACTTAAGAATAGAGCCCAAATCCAAAATCTCAGCTCGCTAAATTTTTGCCAAGATTGAATTATCACCAACTAAAATCGAAAAGATAATAGCCGAAATCTTACGGCTTCATTGTGTGAGTTGGTGAACCGGGGGTTTGATTTGTGTTTGTATTGGTGTGTGTGAACCGATATCAAAGATCAATAGCCGCACAGTTGATAAAATTTTCTGTCCCATACAATCATCTCTCTCATCTCTTGATTTTAATCTCATCATGGAAATTTTTCCAAATTTCAAATCCAACCCATCATTTCTCTCAACTCCTTCAAAAATGACCGAACACCACTATGAAAACAAATCTATGTCGGTTTGGCCCAAATCCACTACTTCCTCTTCAACATTTGCGGGAAGCTTTCAACCGCAAATGACTTCGACCTCATTAAATCCTTTCTCAAATCATCCAATCACACCATCTTGGACTGAACCGTCTTATTCCCACTCTCTCGCCAATGAAACATTTCAAGATCAAAATCTCTTAAACTCCCAAGACAGGCAGAGAACCCAAACTCAGATGGAAAGACATGCGCTTAATGATCATCATCGTTGGATTGACCATAACAGACATGACACTCATACAGAGGACTGGACTGAACTCCTAGACACATATAAACCCTGTATGCTGACTCCACAGTATCAAGATCTGACCAATCATGATCAAAGGACTGAACTATACTCAGACCAAACACACATGCCTGTATCTTTCGAGCAGCCTCCTTCCATAAATTTTGAGGAGAAATTTTCAAGAAATTATCGTATAATGGATATTGCAAGAAATTCTCATCTCCACACGTACAGAAAAATGGAAGACGGAATCATTGAACAAAATCTGAGTGCTCCCATGATTGATCATGAACAAAATTGTGAGGATAATGTTTCGAGGATAAAAACAAGATTTGAATTGATGGAGGACAAATTTCAAAAATTTGCCGACCGAGTAATCTCATTCTATGGTGGATCGGGTGTAAAACCAAATGAGGAAATGATTGGATTCCATGATGAAAATTTTGAGGATATTCAAAGACCTAGGGATGACTCTAATATCAAAACTTCTGCTCATTATTCCCCTAGGAATGACTATGCCTCTGATCCATACCCTGAACATCAAGGCCCCTTCTCATCTAAGGAAGACACCACATCGCCACACCACACAGAAAATACAAAAAAATTTGAAAATCCAGAAAATTTCATAAAAATTGAATCCGAAGAAGATCTGAAGAATTTGGATCCTGCTTTACGGGAAGTACTGGAAAAATACTTGATTTTTGAACTTCCCATTATAAAGGCCATTGAACACTTCCCTGACCTCAAGAAATTTCTAATGGACAGATTAATCATCAAAAAGTCAGGAAGGATTAGAACAAAAACTGAAAGACATACCTTGTCAATGGCCTCCTCCTTGGTGTTGAGGAGAAAAACCAAGAGCCGCATAGTGAAGCGGTTGCCTAGATTTGACTGCGAAATCAAAGACACAATTTTCACACATGCTCGTATTGATGAGGATTCACCGATCAATATCCTCCCGACCTCTGTATTTCACGAACTCAAACTCGGGCCAATTCGGAAGATACGAGAGATTGTTCAATTGGCAGACCGATCAATAAAAAGGCCGAGAGGAACCATTTCTGTCATCATGAAATTCCAAGGTGCTCCGCTCAAGGTAGAATTCACGATTATTGATATTGAGCATCAAGGAGAATTCACCCAGTCTCCAATCATTTTCGGAAAACCATTCTTGGCATTGGCCAAGGCGAGTATCGATTGTGAGACGCGGGAAATAAATTTTACGGCATTGGAATCACTACGATCTGATACAGTCTTTGAGGAAGCACGATTTTCTGAGGTAACCCATGAAGTCCCCAACAACCGCAACCATAAAACGGTAGAAGAGACCTACCCCACTGCTACACCTGAGATTGCGTTTGTTAATGAGACTATTGGTTTAGAGACTCTCCCCGATATCTCAATTCCCGCAGCTTTCTACTACGATCCTGAGACATTTGCATGGTCGCACCCTGGAGCAACATATTCTGATTATCTTGACCAAATCTTCCCAAATCAAGAGTGCACCAACATTCAGGAAATAAAGAACGAACACGTAGCCCGAACACCGACCAAGGAGAAGAATTTTAATGGCTATTCATCTGGGTACTCAAGTGAACCGGCATCTTCACGAAACAAGAAAAAGAAAGTCACCTTTGATCTTTCGGAAGAGGAATCGGTTGATGATCCCTCATCAGGTCCGGAAAAGGTAGTCTACATGAGTGAAGTCTGTTCGGCATCTCTAAAGCCATATCTTCGCAAGGATCCAAAATTTGATTCTCGTTGGACAACTCCCGTTCCTAATTATTACTCATCCAAAGCTGATGCTCCTACCTTTCACAAGTACACTGGGATTATTTCTTATGAGCTGACTGAGACTGGAGAATCTGAATATTCATCTGAGGACAAACTAATTGATCTTAAAAAGGAACGAATTTTGAGGAAACAATTGATAAAATAAAAAGACATGAATATCTGGAGTGTGTCCACTTTCAAATACTATTCCTCTGAGGATAACTCTGATGATGGTTACTTTTCATCTGACTCAAATATTTCATCTACTATCCATCATGATATTTCTGAGGATGACACTAATAATAGTTGGGAATCATATGCCTCATCTCCAACTCATCATTACGATCTCCCACCGCAGGCTCACAAGAAGATCAGCCGTAAACCGCCTTAATCATCGGCTACCCACCCTCCCTCCCGACCACATCAGTCTCCTTGTACAGCTTCTACCTCTACTTATGCCAAGGCCTAAGTATAGGGGGGACTGATGCCATCTGTATATTCCATTTCTCCCATCACACTCCTCCAGATCGACTCACTTCCACCCTTCTTCTATACTTAGGCCGACCAAAGCCTAAGTATAGGGGGAACCGCCACCCACCTATATATACCCTCCTCATTCACATACCCCGACCGCTTCTTTTCTTTTCCGCTCTTCTTCTATACTTAGACTATTCACAGTCTAAGTATAGGGGGCGATTTTGTAAATCTTGTTCTTTTTCACCCTCTTACGCTTAGCTCGAGCTATGTCTTCTTTACGCTTCTTGTGCTTTGAGGACACAGCACTCGCTAAGTATAGGGGGGTCTGTATATATACTTTGTATATATTTTAGCCATACCTCGTACTTTCGCGTAAGTCTATATATATTTACGGGGTGGGTTTTTCTTAAAAATTAAAAAAAAAACAACAAAAACAAAAACAAAAAAAATGTTTTTTTCCACTAACACTGACCTTGCCCAAAATTTTTGAAAAATGGCTTCTTATTCATTCAAAAACAAAAAAAATTCAAAAAAAAATTCACAAATAAAAAAAAATGTGTCTGCATTTCACACACTCGCATTTCATCAAGCATCGCATTTGCATATGTGAAAAGTCTTTGGGTTCTGAACCGAGTTATGAGCCGAAACCGAGAGTGGTCTGGACCTAACCTTAATCCACCTAATTTTCAGAGGAACTTCACCGAGAAATGGAATTTTAGAGTCTTCAGGTCGTTGACTTAATTCTTTGAGTTCCACATGACAATGTACAGCGTTTGACTCTTAGTGTCTAACCTGGTCTCTTCATTCTGGGTACAACTCTGGAATAGGGAATTAATTTGTACTCTCGCACTATGCACTTAGCTCAACTCAAACATATGTCGGAAGATTGTGTAAGTTTCTTTTCTGGTAGCGTGGAAATCTAAAGACCGGAGTACGGGTTGAAATAAAGCTTCGGAAAAGGGATGGACGGCTGGGCACAATTTTTTTTTCTAAGACCCCAAAAAATGTACGGAAACAAAAGATTCTATATCCGTAGGGGCACAACAAGATCCAAGCAGAACTACCAAAATTCCAAATACAAAGAAGCAACTACCAAATAAAATCTGACCAAAAAGGTCCAAGCTTCCAGAAACCTGCAGATCTTGGTGGAGACTCGGCTACACTGGCCATCTTCACAAGGAGAGGTGACTACACTGGCCACCCTCCAGTTCTTTTCTCATTCTTCTATCTTCTCCCCCCAATTCGATTGTGAACACAGCACGACAGACCTTAGAAGGAAATACCTGACTCCCTGAGGACGAGTTATTGGAGAGGAGGCTTGTGCAGTAGTCCGGCATTCTGGGTGGGAAGAGCTAAAATATTTCACACACAAGAGTCGGTTATTCAATGTTCAAAGAGTATACTTTGGGAAGATGATTGATCTAAGATGACTTCTGAGCCGAAACTGTAGCAATGATGTGTAGAACTTGAGGGCTGTTGATTTTAAAATTCTAAGTCCCACAGAAGTTCCGACACACAAATAATCCAAAGGTTGAGTTTAGGTTCACTTTCACCTTCAACTCATGGTCTTGGTATGGAACCCAATCTCATTTCACCTCATTGCATTTCTTTTTGATGCTCAGGGACGAGCATGGTTTAAGTATAGGGGGATGATGAATCTCGTATTCATCACTCTAAATCTCATTTATTATGCTCAAATCCCTAAAAATCAACAGCATTCTAGCATCTATTTTGCATAATTAGCATTCATGCATGTTTTCATAAGAATTGCATTTTAGCACAAAAATCTGCATAAAATAAGAAGCCAAAAATCCAAGCCAAAATGACCTGTAAATAAGCCTAACTTCCCGGATTTTTAACACATTCATGCTAACTCCGAATGACTCAAAATCACTTCCGCTGTGTACATATCACTAACAAGAATAAAGGAAAAATACAAAAAAATAACTAACCCAAAATAAGTGGACCAAAAACCCAAACCCTAATTTCAGGATTTTCGGACTAAAAGCCACATATCTTCTCCATCCAGTGTCTGATTTAATCCTACTCACTTTTGAACTAATGTACATTCAATTACCTTCAAAACAAGACCAAGTTCAAGTGAATCGGAGCTCATATGTGAAAGTTGGGTTTTGGGCCTCTTTTGTACATTGTATATTTTCGCGGTTTTCGACCTTGTATTTTATGTATATATTTTCTTAATCAATAAAAATCCAAAAAAAATTTAGATTAATGTGTCTTGATTTATCTTTGATTTTACCGTAATTTTTCTGGATTTTTATCATGTTTAAAAATGACATAAAAATTATAAAACCCAAAAAAAAACCAAGGTATCCTATGTACATAGAATACCCCAAAAATTCACTTTGTGCAAATAATCGATTTTGGCTTTGATGTCTTCATGAAAGTTGTAGATCTCATCGAGACGAGCAACTTTCGTGAAGAAACTTTTTCGATCCGAGGTCGTTTATTATTTTTTATCGATTTTACAAAAGGATTTATTCTCGAATTTTGTGGTGCTGACACGTGGCGGCACCTGGTGCCGCCACGTGTCAGCCATTTTTGGCCTTATTATTTCCATTTTCGTTAAAAAAAATATTAATAAAAAAATAAAAATAAAAAAAATAAAAATAAAAGCGAAGCACGTGCGTCACACGTGCCTCCCAGGCACGCGCCACGCACGTGCCTTGCCTGTCCCCTCTCTCCGCCACGTGGCGCAACGGGCACCGTCCAATCGCGCACGATCGGACGGCGCCTGTGCATCGTCTTCCTCCGCCCTTCCCCTTTCCCAAATCAGCCGTCGCCGCCCGCGAATCTCGGCCGCCGCCCCCCCCCAAATCTCGCGCCGATTCCCCATCAATCCAATCAAATCCCCAATCGAATCCGCCCCCGCATCTCCACCTCCTTCCTTCTCCGGCGACCCTCTCGCCCTATTTAAACCTCGCCAACGCACCTCCATAGATTTATCCGTCGATACCCTCAATAGCAACGAGACGACGGCGGTGACAGCGTCGTTCGTCTCCCTTCTCCGGCGAGATCCGAGTTCTACCCAACTCGTTGCAGCCCACGGCGAAGCCCTCGCCATTCTTGCCAAGCTCCGGCCTTCGTCGCCGTTGAGCCTACGACATCGACAACCACCACCACCGCCTGGAGCTCTGCTCCTCCTCCGCGTCAAGCCACGTCGCCTCCAGCAGCTCCGCCTAGCAACGCCGCTACCTCGACGTCCCTCGGCCGTTTGTCGGCCACCACCGCCCGCTTCGACTCCGCCGTGCACCATCGAGCAACATCGCCGCCAACGCCTGCATCAACTTCCTTCTCCTCCGCCTGCACCGCCTCGCCACGCCGCAACCTTCCACAGAGCCACCGCGCCATCGGAGCCTCCGGCCCACCTCAGCTCCACCGCCACCCTCTGCTTTGGCCGGACGCCAGCCAGAGCCCCTCCTCCGCCTCAGCCACCGCGCAGCCGGGCGCCACAGACCCGAGACCCCCGCCACGTGCACGGCACGTGAGGGCGGGGGGACGTCACGTTTCCATCATCCCCGGGTCACGTGCGGGGCACGTGACCGCGCGGGCTATTTGCAACAGACGCCCCCAGTTCCGCCCATTTCGCGCCTCAGTCCCCGCATCCAAGGTGCCCCTTGGACATTTTGCACAAGTATCCCCCCTATTTCTCGGTATTTACATCTGAGCCCTCCACTGTAGTTATTTTATTTTATATTATTGCAATTATATCCCTGTGTTCCACCTCAGTTTTGAACATCTTCTCTACATTATTTTATCAAACTAAAAATAGCATGAAGTTCGTTGAATAATTCTCTTCATTATTGTCATATTGTGGGTATTTGTATGATTGGTGGTTAATTAATAGATAATTATTTTGTGGAAAATTGCATATTTTACCCATTTTCTGCTCTGAAATTGATAAGCGACTAACCGTTGCTCTAAAAATTCTCGAAAATCTTGTAGAGTTAATTATTCTTAACATTGTGTCCAAAAATCATTGCATTTGCATGCATATTTTATCCTGTAAAAATCATTGTGCACATTTTAGTATTTAATTTTTATTAGGTATTAAATCCCACATTTTTGAGGTTTAGGATTTTTCTGAGGTCCGTCACCTAGTGATAGATCTCGGATAATTTTAATTCTCGAAAATAAGTAGGTTTGATATTTATTAAAATTAAATATTAAAAATCTTTTTGTTTGCATTTAAAAATCCATAAAAAATTCATATTGCATCCAAAAATTCCAAAAAAATTACAGTGCATCCATTTCATCATAATTTACATTGTGGCCAAGTTTCGTATTTTTCGAACATCATTTGAATGTAATTTACATTTTAGTCCCTAAAATAAGGCCAAAGTTGCATTGTGCATCCTTTATCGCATTAAAAATTCCAAAAAAAGACCGCCTCGAAAACCGAACTCGAATTTTGATAGACTTAATTCTAGGTTGTTCCTTTGCCTCCTTGTGATCGACCTTGGGACTTGCCCAAGTAAAATAAACATAAACCACGAGATTAAACATTGAATAACTTATTTGTGGTATTTTCTTGACCGTTTCCGATTGCCGCCTACAACGCACAACACGATAAAAACAACTTATTAAAAGTTGCATTTCCGGATCCGTCACACAGCTAGTTTCTCCAAATCTTGTGATCATTTTTCAATGATGTCCACTTTGGATAGATGGCTCCCAATGATGTTGAATTTGTAGCTTTCATTTGTGTTCACTTCCTGGGACGTTGCAATATGGATAGGTTTGTGGAGGATCTGGGGTTGCCTCTAATATGCATGGGATGAATAGAGGGAGGCCTCACCTTCTCAGTAATCACCTTAAATTATTGACAATGCTGAGTCCATGGAATCGATGTACGAGTCTCGACTAGGCCATCCATGGGTCGACATCATGGTGGAAAAGAAGGATAGATGCAGGAGGAAGGATACGATGGTCAATGAGGAATAAGATGAATGTAAAACAGTAGAAAGGCTCAAAATGAGCATGGGGTCAAATAGTAAACACACAGGACAAAATTTGCACAAATTCACGGGACTTGATCTTTGAACCTTTATCTAGAACCATACAATACACAATACAAAATTGGGTTCACCAACTCTATACGTGTGAAGCCGTAAAGGATCATCTATTTCTATCTTTTCATTTTTAGAGTTGTTATGTCAAGCATATCTTTTAACAAGTCCTTAGACGATAATCCTATTGAAGCGAGAGTAATGTCAGAAAAGTATCACATACTTTCCCTCCTCCTTTATAACCTGTAGTATGCACTTTTTGAGGTCATTATAACCCTTCCTAGATCCCTACTCAGCCAAATAATGAGAGTGAGGAAGTCGGTAGATGAAACCACTACTTCAGACCATGCTCGCAATGAAATCACCTGTGAGCGTGTAAGACCCTACTAGGATGCGAGACGATAAGACAGACACACCTGTGAGGGGGTGGCTTAAGCTCAGTACTTCAGACATGGTCAATGTTCTACACAAGGTGAGAACATCATCGTTGACCAGGTCCTACCCAATACTTTCGAAATCCGAGCAATACACAAGATAGTTACAGACTAGGTTTTTGGCTCCAATCCTTAGTGGATCGTTCCTCGCTCAGAGGAGGTGTTTTGGTCCCCTGCTAAGGTACTCGAAGATAATAAGGGATTTATGAACACCAACAAATGTAATCCATAATAGAATTTAATTAAGGTCAAAGTTTATTTAGCAGACCTCTTATTTTAGTTTTTAGGTTTTCACTTTTTTGGATATTTTGGATACAAGTGCCTAATGATTTTATGGATTTTCCTTTATGTCCTAAGTGCTCAAAATGAGTGGGAGATAGCGGAAAAGCCGAGCAAGTCAATTCAATGATGGAAATTTCATCATAGAATCTAATTATGCATGTAGAGTGAGAGGACCTATAGTGCTTCTCAGCTTTCTCCATGCAAAACAGAACTTTTAAACTTATCTATACGGCAGTATGCAATCGACAAAATCGCTCTAAGCATAAACTTCTATTAGTCATGAATAAGCAAATGTCAATTATTCAGAAATGAACTTGAGAGTTTGGTCTTGAAGACACCTTGATGCCTGCCACAACGGGTCCTGATAATGGCGTATGGTGTCTCTCTTGGTGCGTGGGTTCAAATCTAAATAGTCGACAATTATTAGTTTGACTAGATACAATAATAGAAGACTATATGAACATGAATCTTATTAGGGTTTGGACTTGATTACCGATATAACAGTTTCTAAAATCTAGGGGCTTCATGCACACAAAACAAATAAAAACTAAGGCAAAAGACTCAAAAACAAATAAAAATAAAGAGAAAAATAAGGAGAAATAAAAGTGAGAAGGAGAAGAAAACTCGAAGAAAACCACGAGGGCCCCCTGGTGAACAGACACTTGGTAAAATAAGTCGTAGAGTCTAATGTATGAGTCCCTATAATATTACAAATAATAATGAATAATAAATCACTCTCTTACCAAAATAATTAAAATCCTACTAAAGTCTATGCTAATTGTTCTCCTTGCTATGCTTGTTGCCTCCCCTATTGGCCAGGGAAGAATGCCAGTCTCCACCAAGCTTGGCTGCATCGACCTCCTAAAATCTCATCCTCGCATGGTGGGCCCTCGCATCAAACACAACAAAGAGATGTATTAGCAAAGATAATAAAATAATATGTTCAAAGAAATAAAAGCTGAAATATGTACAAGTCAGAAAAATGGTAGAAAATATGTATATGAAAATAATTTTAAAAAGAAAAGACAACTATGTACAAATTAGGCTACAACATGTTTCTCCTCGGCAACGACGCCATTTGATAGTGCTCAGATTCGGTGAGGGTCTAAGATATCCTCATGGAGTAGGAGAATACATTGTCGCTGAGGCGACCGCTCACAAAATCCAAGATCAATCAACAGATACCCACAACATATGAATAACCAATGAATAAATACGTGGAGTATAATTTATTTTTCTCTACAAACAAAGGTGTATAGTGTGTGAGCATGTAGAGGTCGAACCACTCAGAGCAAACATGGTAGCCTAATGATTATTTCTAACCATAGTACACTATGTACACAAGTGTCTACTTAGTTTTTTGTGTGGGTTTTTAGTTTTACAATTTTTTATTTCATTTCTATTTTTATATTTTTTAAATTTATTTTTTAAATTTTAATGCAATATTATATAGACATATACATATACATATGATAGATATAAATATATATAGGATAATGTATATATGATATAAATTATATAGATATATAATTAATAAAATAAATATATAAAAATAAGGAAAATACCCTAAGGTACAAACTTTTATATATATATATATATATATATATATAGTATTAAACATATCTATTAGGTATTTATAATAGTTAATAATAATAACCATATATAGGTATATAATAAAATATGGGGTATTCAAATTTCAAATATTGATAAAAATAATAAAAAATTGCAAAATAAAATGTTTTTGGGTTTTTTACATTTTTCTACTATTTTTTAGTTTTTCAGGAATTTTTGCTAATTGTTAGGTATTTTTAAAGTCCAAAATACACAAAATCAGGGACTTAATAAATAGGCAGATTGTTTTGAATTTTAAAAATACTAAATATAGTTAAACTTCTCCAAAACTATTTTTAATAAATATTATATGACATGAAAATAGAAATAAATATTTTGGGTCTTTTAAATAGTTTTTATAATTTTTATAAGGATTTTGGATATTTTAAATTTTTAATGTTTTTCTTTTTCTATTTTTAGGGATTTCTGGTCTGGAGGGTCAAAATATTATAGCAAACAAAATATACTTTTTTGGAATTTTTCAAAAAGGTCTTATATCTTTTAGATTTTTAAATGCAAACAATAATAAAATATGCTCTTTTTTATTTTTATTAAATAGGAAATGTGCATATAATGCAAAACAAAATATGTAGCATGAAAGACAAAGCATCCAGGTACATTATCCTATATTTGCATAATTTTTGGAGCACAGATGCTATTTATAAAAATTAGACAAAATGCACAAAAATATTTAAACTGTCAAGGGCATATTTGTAATTAAAAAAATGCAGTGGGCCATATACAAATATCCCATAACTTTATAACTAATATTTGCATTTTATAAACTAATCAATAATAGTAAAAAAATTGCAAGGGTTACTTTGCAAAATGCCCAGCTCACGTGGGACGACACATGAGCTAAGTTGGAAAGGACCAAATGATAACAACACATCAAGTTCAAGGGCCTCTTTGCAATTATTACAAAAATTTTACACTGCAGAAGAAAATTTGTATATTAAATATTAATATACAAAAATGTGGGGCATATATAAGGTTTACCCCATAAAGGCAAGGATCGTGTGGTTGTGGTGGTGCCACGTAGGCCCCACTTAACTTCATCGATGTCTCTTAGATGCATCGTTTCGTGGTTGATCCTTCAGCAGGGAAAAGATCTGGAGCTGCCTCTCTATTGGATGGCTGCGAGATGAAGACCGAGAACAAGGAAGAAAAAGGTCTTCCCTGACCTTCGATCGAAGAATCCAGGCAACTAGAGGGGTCTCCTTGTCTCATCGGCTTCCTAGTACTCTGTCGTAGTTGCAGGTAGCACTAAAGTGGTCCAAGTCCCATTGGTGGGTACTTGGAGGGGTATCCTCCATTCAGCACATAGGAATGAGGTTCTTCTCTCAATTCTGCTCCTAGGTGACCTTCTTGGCCACATACTGTCCGAAAATCCTCCTAGGCTCGAGGAGAAATGCCTCGAGCCATTTTGAAGTGGTGGTATAAAGGGGATGAAAGGGGTGTTGACGCTCCGGTAGATGGCAGCAAAGGAGCCTCAAATGAGCCCAATCCTTGCAGGATCGGGGTGATAGATGGCTTGAGAGATGGAGAAGGCGAAGGGGGATGAAATGGACATGGAAGTTGGGTCAGCGACTGGCGATTTACGACGGAAATTAGCCGGAGCATAGAGCTACGTCGATGGATGATATCGAAATTTAACCTAACTATAGTTGAATCAAAGAAACCAATCCTACTACTATGCTATGTAATGAAAATGCAAGCAAAAAATCTAAGTAAAGACAGCTCTTACCTGGATATTCTAGGGAGCGTAGGAGTCATCGGAGCTCCACATCGACCACTCGATTCTGTCTCTCTACTCCATGCACAAACCTCTGCCAGCCTCCTAGCTGCCACCTAGAGCTCAAACGATTTGACAGAAGGGGGGCCAAGTGGTGAAATGGGGATCAAACAGTGCTGGGAGATGATGGAAGTTATTTATGCACATCACGGAGGGTGCCTATTGATAAAGGATTAGGAACGAATCAAATGTTTGTACAGAGGTTTTAGGGAAATGGCGTGTATTAGGTTTGATCGGGGGTTGATTTTAGTGAAAAATCAAATCGAATTGAGTGATGGACCAACTAGTAAATAAGGTAGAAGATGGGGACTTGACCGGTTCTAACACAACAGAGGCGCCAAGGGTGCATTTGATCGAGGTCAACAAGGGTCTAATTCTAGTTGGTCCACATGGATCAACTAGAAAAATCCAAGGGGGGAAACTATTGTTAAAATTGATAATAAATAGTTAATTAACTAATTGATTTTAGGGTGTAAAATAAAAATACTTCTTATTTTTTTATATTTAATTACTGTTTTTATTTATTTTTATGGAGTTATTTATCAAAAGTTAGTGTTTACAAGTATAATCATAGTTATATTTACCCATATATTATATGTTTAAATTTTATTTTATATTTAAAATTTTATTATTTATGCACATAATTTAAATATTTATAGATTATTTAAATACAAATGAATATATTTTTCTTATATTTTTCTGAGGTTGTATGTACACTTAAATAAAGATAGGTATAAATTATAGAGGAAAGGGAAGCTGCTCCATGGAGCAGCTAAGTTGGCTGCTCCATAGCAACTTCCCCCAATTTTTAAAATTTTTTGGGAAAATTCTACCATGTATATTCATCTATATATCCCTACTATATGCCATTCAAATTTTGTCAGAAATAGAGACTCCTATACCCTCCATTTAGAGCAGATAATTTTAACAATCTTAGATTTGTTGTAATCAACATATTCTGGATAGAGGGCATAGCTGTCTTTGTTTGTGACAAAATTCGAATGGCATATAGGAGAGATAAATAGATGAATATACATGGTGGAATTTTCTCAAAAAAAATAAAAACATTTGAGGGTAATTGCTCCATGAAGCATCCAGCTTAGCTGCTTCATGGAATAGCTTCTCCGTCCTCTAAATTATATAGGTATATGTATAGTATACTCATCTATGTATTTTTGTATACTATTTTATTTTATTTTATTTTTCATAGTTTTATTGTATTCTAATTATGTATATACACTATAAATAATCTTTATAAAATTATAAAAATATAAAATAATGAAAATATAATGAATACTTAGAATGAATATTTTATTCAGGTATATTGTAAAATAAGGGTCCAAAACCTAAATTTTACATCTTAACTCCAAATTAAATGAAAACACCTTAATTAAATAGGTTATTAAAAGTTATATATAATTAAAGGTGATTTTGATGCATTTTTAGTTTATATGGAGAAGATACAAGTCTGTGAAGTTGGGATTTTGGATTTTTATTCTGAATATGTATTGCATAATGTGTATTATTTTTATGTGAAATAAATTTTGTATTTTTATTGGTATTTTTATCTACAACTTTCATAAAAATTTAATTGATTTGATGTATAAATAATAATAAATAAAATAGGTCCTAGAAAAGAATTATTGAAGAATAAATGAATAGGGTTTTTATTGTATTTTTTGCCCTTATGCCACCCTACTTTATTCATTGTTAACCAAATCAATTCTTGACTTTGTCTCAGAGTTTAGGGTCATAAAATACGGTTGCTATTTTATTTCTTTTTCTTTTCTTTATTCTTTTTTTTGTCTTTAGACATAGTAAGTTTTACAATATTTACAGAATAAATAATGAATGTTAATTTATGCAAAATAATGATATTTACATGCCTTTAGCAAGGGGTTAAAGACCAAAATGAAAGAATAAAGATGATGAAATGGAGATTCATCACCCGCATATGTTGAACCACGCACTACCCTAACATCCCGTTAGGTGTAGTCAAGATGACCACATTTCCCTTCAGCCTCCAAGATAAGGCCTTGTACTGGGTCAACCACTTGTGGAAGGTCATGATGACCTGGGAGGACCTTGAGTTTGCATTCCTCCACAAGTTTTACCCTCACGATCGGCTCAACCATATTCGAGCCCAGATTAGCAACTTCTCCCTAGCTACCTATGAGTATGTTCAAGAAGCATGGGAGCGATTCATACATCTGCAGGAAAAATACCCCCACCATGATATACCAAAGACCAGCTTGGTACAACATTTCTTCGAGGGCCTGACTACGAAGAGTCGAGGCTAGTAGACGCCACATGATAAGATGAATTTTGTTAGGGTCTTATCAATGTACAAGGTCGACCAACAGTCGTCGAAGCGACCGCTCACGAACTCATCAAAATAAACAATTAACCCACAATATGTATAAAGCAATGAAAAGCAAAATATGTGGAGTTAAAATTTATTATAACTCTATAATGTATGTGTATATGTGTAAGTACTGTAGAGGTCGAACAAAAAGAGAAAACAAGAGAATCGTGCAAATAAATGGAAAAAATATGTACTTGTTGTCTATGTATTTTGTGGATTTTTAATTTTATATTTTTTTATTTTTTTATACATTTTTTATAATTTTTTTTAATTTATTTTTTTTTATTTTTATATTTTTTTAATTTTTAATTCCTTTTTTCTTTTTATGAAAGATACATAATAAGATATATGGGTATATATATAGTATAGGATAATATAGATATAAATACAACTAAAAATAAACAAAATATAGAAAGAAAAATCATCATTTCAATTTCTTTTTTGGTTTTAAATAGTTTTTTTCCTATTTTTATGACTTTTTAGGGATTTTTCCTAATTTTTATTACTTTTTAAAGTAAAAAAAATATCCCAAATCAAGGATTAAATAAATAGGCTAAATTGAAATGAAGGTAAAAAATATAAAATAGTCTCCAAAATTCTTTAAATCAATTTTAATATGTAAATAATAACATAAAGAAAATTATAAAATATAAAATGATAGTTTTGAAAACTTTGAGATTTTTTTTAGATTTGGGTTTTTTTAGTTTTAGGAGTTTTCTTTTTCTATTTTTAGTGATTTTTGGTCTGAATGCTTCAAATACCTAAATAATTGAAATATATTTTTTCAGATTTTTCATAACTATTTCATATTTTTATTGGTTTTTCAAGTCAAACAAGGCAAAAATGTGCTCTTTTTTATTTTTAATAAATATTAAAAAGTCCAAATTGTAAATATAAACATATGATGTCAAAGTGAGAATAATCGGGAGCTTAACCCTATTTTTTGGTAATTTTTAGATCACAGATACCGTATTTAATAAATAGAACATATGCACAAAAAATCAATGAACTAGTAGGTGCATACATGTAATTAAAAATAAATGCAAGGGACTTTCTGCAATTTTTCCAAAAAAATATATAACTTGAATTAGAAATATACAAACCAAACATAAATATGAAAACCCTAAGAGGCCCGGCTGTAAAATAGCCAAGCCCATGTGCACATGCACGTGAGCCTCGCTAGCACGGTCGAAAAGCAATAGCAACAAACCAAGAGCATCCCAATGCAAATTTTACAAAATAAAATACACTACAAATAAAAGATTGCATATTAAAGTTAAAATACAAAAGCTCTCTGGACCAAGTGTAACAAATACCTAACTTTTACGCCTGATCGGATGGCACAGCTTTGCTCACTTGGACACGTATCGCCTTTACGTTGCATGATGATAATTCATGCTCGACGATGTATGATGAGCGATTAAGCGAGATCGAATGAGGTGGAAAATATGTGAACTGTTGTTGTCCTCAATCAATCCGATCACTCAATGAGAAAATAAAACCACTCAAGAAAAATAAAATAATCAAAACATGTAAGCGGTTTGCTAATTTTATTTACCTCGTATATCCACCAGGGTCGAACACCATGAGTACGAGAAAAATATGAAGTAGTCAAATTTCAGATAAAATAAAATATTTTTTAGTGGTTTTTAATTTTTGTTTTTTATTTTTGAATAAAGGCAAACAAGCACAAAAATAAAAGAAAACAAACACAAAGATGTTTTTAGAATTTTCTAAATAACCAAATATAGTCAGAAAATTAAAGTAAAAATATTTTTGGGTTATCTGATTTCAAGACTATTTTTTTAATTTTTCTATATTTTTCTAATATTTTTGTGATTTTATAAAAATCAAATAAGGTTCAAAGTTCAAAAAAGTTTACAGCTAGGACCAAATTGCAAATTAAACTATCTAAATGCCTTAAGGTCATGGTTAGCAATTCTATAATAAGGTAGAGATGAAAGGCTAAAGACAAAAATCGAAATTGCATTTTTTGTATTTTTCTTCGATTTTATATGATTTTTTATACGTTTTTAGTTGTTTTGTAGCTTTTAGGTTTTTACAGTGCATTTTCGAACAAAAATAAAAACGAATGTAAAGCAAACAAAAAGGAACACATGGTAATTTTATGGAATTTCTAAAGCATTTTTCGAATTTTTAAGATTTTTATAAGGCAAGTCGGGACATTTTTAGGGTTTTTTGAATTTTTAAAAATAGAAAAGGCAAATAAATCAACCCACCAAAATTATAGTAAATATTACACACTAACATGAGCCAATGGTAATTTTCATGTATTTTTTGAGGTTAAATAATATTTATTAAGTCCAATAGAAAGCATGTAATTTGTTACAGTTCACAGGGACCAATTTGCAATTTAATTAAGTTCCAGGATCAAATGATAGAACATAATAAAATTGCAGGGGCGATTCTGCAAATAATCCAGCCAAAACATGCACTACACGTGATCCAGGTTCACAGGGACATAAATGCAAATTTAAAAACTTAACATTCAAATCATAACAACTTAAGGTTCACGTAATAAATGCAAATAAACCCAAAGAACATGTGGAGACACATGTAACCGATTTAGAAGGATTAAAATGCAAATACCACAAACTATGAGTTCCAAATTGTAAATGTATTTAACTACATATTATATTTAATTGACTAAATAGAAAAACAAAGACGTACAGGGTAGAAAGTGAAAAATACCCAGTGCAGGGGCACATGGCGTGAGTGGAGCTGACTCTGTCGTACAGCTCTAATAAACTGCAACCGTAGGATCTGACAGTGTAGGGAATGTCTGGAACGTGCGGGGAAGATACGTTAGATGCTCTGATCCAACGGCCAAAAGGTTGCACGGTCGGGCAGCTGTGATGCTATCTGGCAGGAGCGGGACTCATTTAACGGGTGAGAGAAGGTCTACAATAACTCGCCTCCAATGACTTTCAACCGAGCATCGGAGGGGATACGACGCTACGATGAAAGAAATAAGGGCTCCAGCAGGAACGTGGAAGTGGTCTGCATCGAACGAGGAGCTCTATTGGAGGCGATGATGGCCAGGTGAGCGAGGTGGTGGCTGCTCACCTAGAGTTGCTCCGACAGAGCAGGTGGGAGTCCAAATGGCGCTTCCAGATGCGCTTATGTGCCTGCAAGGTATCCTAAGCTCGGGGCGAAGCTCTGACGAGTGTTATTTGAGCAAACAAACAAGTGAAATGACAAGGAATAGGATTTTCGGTCTACGGCAAACACGGGGGATGGAGACCCGACTTAATCCTGCTCTGATGAGAAGGATTCAAGGGGAAAGGCTGCATTGGAAGGTGCGGTGAGCATCAATAGTGCGATCATTGCGAACGAAGGAGAGTAACAGTGCTCCGACCAGCTAGTCGGAGTAGAGGTGACGACAGTGGAGCAAAATCGGAAGTGGAATCAAAACTGGAAATGCTAAAAGAAGGATAGATACTTGAAGGTTTGGATGGGTTCCTAAGCTTCATGTGAAGATGAGCGTCGAGGTTTTGGCCTCAACCGAGATGCGACTGGCTGGGAGGCTACTCGCGGTGGTTCTCCAGCCACGAAGTGAGCTTCGAGCCTCCAGTCACCTCCGGTGAATCCTAAGCTACTCCTCCAATGGCTGTCACTATGAAGAAGGTGGCTCAGGGTCTGTGGTGGAGCAAGGGACTAGATGAGGCATTGTGGAGGCTAGAAGAAAGATTTATAGGGTGCCTACGGTCCAAGAAGATCGTGGCGATACGTGGAACACTAAGCAGATCCGGCTGCGCCTAGGGATCCGCAAGGATCATGAAACATGAGGCTTCAATCGGGCACAGGAATCAAGGCAGGAAGAGGTCGGGTTCGGGCATGAGAATTCGGAGAAAATGCTCCGGTAAAGGTACTCAACTCAACCCAGTTTGGAATTGGACGTTGTTCGGGATCAACAATCCCAGCTGGACCGATCACAAAATAAGATTTACAAAATTCAATGAAAATAGGATTAAAAATAGTAAATGAATTTAAATTTAAAAGTGTATAAAATAAAAAAATTATTTTTTTATAAACTATTTTTTGTGATTTTTAATTATTTTTATGAAAAATAAAATAATGTATATACAGTGTATGGTTATATATACAGGTATAATATACCTGTGTATTATGTACAAGTATTTTTATTTTATTATTTCTACGTAAATAATTTTATTTTATATTTTATTTATTTACAACATGATTTTAGGAGTATATAATAATTTTTATTTTATTTTTATAGATTATTTAAGGGTATAAAATTATAATGAATGTTGTATGTATATGTGTATTTTGTACAAAGGGTTAATGATTTTATTTTTATTTATTATTCTGATTTTTATTTTTTTCTAATATTATTAAAGTTATATACAAAGGTATAAAAGAGTTAAATAATTTGGTTTTAGATAAATAATATGTACATGTATAGATGATATGTACAATTCACAGTGAACCCTTATCTCTCTCTACTTATTTTATTTTGCGATCAGGTCAAGACTTGACCTTCTCTTGGGGTTTGGGTGACTCTATATTTGTTCTAAATACATCATTTTTTTCCTTTTTTTATTCTTTTTTTTGCAAAATACATGCTAATTATGCATCACTAACAAGGGCATGCACAAAGCTAATTTATTGAATTTATAGGCATTTACAAGTGATTTTCCAAAAAAGAATAGCTAAAATAAAATAATAAAGAGTGAGAATCATGGATTCATCACTCCCCTATACTTTACCTTTGCTAATCCCTTGAAAACACTTATTTGAAAAAGAAGTGAAAACAAAAAGGAAAGAAAAGAAAAGAAAAAGAATTAAGGCTAATTATTAAACTTATCTTCATTAAATTGGAGTATGGAGCTCAGTCAGACCTTTGGATTATTAGTTTGGTGGAAATAGATTTAAGGCTCAACAACGTCTAAGTTCCACAATTGTATGGTCAAGACTCCTCAATAAACCTGGTCAGAACAAGTATACATACGCAAACTCTAATTACTATGCATCTTTCCTTTTACTGTGTAAGTGATATGTAGCTCCCTACCTCAGAAATGACATCGAAACAACCCCTCTCAACAAGGTAACTCTAATTCCCCAGTCTTGCAGCTCTTTCCTCGAGGAATGAGCTATTCCCTTCTAAGTTAAAGTTCAACCATCTTAAGAAGAGGGGAAAGAAGAGAATAGTCCGTGACCAGTGTAGCCACGTATCCCTTGGAGCTTAACCAGTGTAGATAAGTCTCCAGCTGCAAGCTTCCATGAGATGAGAAGGTGGAATACATAAGCTTTTCTTATTCACTATATAAACTCCGACAGGCATTTTATTTTCAATCAGGTCTGTCGAATTTTTTGAAGTTTTTCATGATTTTGCACATTTTTTTATGTTCATATATAAAACATATTTACATGGTGCAGGATGTTGTTAGCGATGTGAGCCCGAGGCGAACCATTCCTACAATAAATGGTATTGTAATATTTGATTTATCAATAAAAGTTATTGATTGTTTTCACCCCTCTTATGAGATAAATTGACTGAATTCACTATAAGGTCCCTCTGTACAATTAGGGTTATGTACCATTGCCATCTTAATAATCATACAGTTGTTGATTCAGTAATAGAATCATAGAGGCTGGTGTTCGGATGAATATCTAAGGAGTTAGAGAGATGACTCATCAAGCATCATCAAATGACTATTAAGAGATGATCTCCAACCTGAGTAGAAGATGGCAATCCTTTCTCATTAGGATGATATCTGACCGATCTCTTGATGTAGGTCATCTGCATAGGAATAGAGATTCGGAGGTGTCAGATTAGTTAAGTTAAAGAGTTGACTTAACAAGCTCGAGATAATTAAAGTCCTATATCATATAATGTCATGATACAGGCACACATCCTCTGACCAGACACAGATGTGTTACTATATGTCTAAATATGTACATTTGGCAGACCGCTAGGTTGATGACCTAATCAAGGTCTATACACCGGTGAGCTGGAGTGCATATGAGGACATATGAGTAATACGATCTCTCAAATGGATCATATGGGTTTACTTGTGAATAGGAAGACAAGATCTCACTCATGAGGTATTGGGACTGGTCAAATTCCATGCATGGTCTTCGTGCTTTGGAAGAATGATAAGAATTTGAAGGTATGATATATGCTTTGGGAAAGCATATGATCGATACCAACTCCCAATGACCAAGATAGAGAAACTTGACAATGAAACCCTAAAGATGGCAATGTTAAATAGATCTTTATCTTCGGGTTAATCATAGGCCTTCCAGTATGCATGATGTACAGGTATTAGGAATACCTGAGGGTGATGTGATCATAAATGATTGTAAAACCATGACGCTTCCATTCCGAGGGAGTGATGAAACAGGTTTGGAATTTAGTGACTCCTCTCAGTAGCGAAGTAATCTGATCTTGGTCCAAGTGTTGGACATTGATCTGAATGTGATTCAAATGCAACGAGAAGATTAGATTTACGATATTGATTTGATCAAGCATCTATGAGAGGTACATGAGATCTGGATTTGAGATATAATATCAATATCCAAGTCACTATTCATGCAACATACAATCACCCTATCCTTATCTCGAAGTATCTGCGGAGAAAGCGCATTATTCTTGAAAGGGTTCAAGAATAATTCCATAATTGAATTATATCCAAGCATTGAGAAATGAATAGTTAAATGTTATTTAATTATCATAGATAATGTGAATTTGATTCACATTATTTCGATGCATGAGAATGATTATCTAATATAATTAAATGTTATTCATTTATTATGGATAAGAATAATGTCGATAGCAATATCTAATTATTCATAATATATTAAAATGTGATTTATAATGTATAAGACAAAGCTTATTATGATTTATATTTGTTGACTAATTATTTATGTGAATTGATTCACAATGGATAATTAATTGAAAATATAAATCACATATTATTTTGGGTTGTGAATGTGATTCACAAATTTCCAATGGCCAGATTACAATATTCACAAAATAATTATGAATTATTTTTTTTTGAATAAATTACAACAAGTGTTGTTGTAAATCTTGGAGATTTTCAAGGAGTGGTACAATCTCATGAGATTGCATGAGATTACATTTCCCATGAGATATGGGTGGACGACTACCAACTCCCACAAGGAAGGGGTCGTTGCCCCACCTATTATCATGGGATGATGAAATCTCCACTCCTTGATTTCTATATGAGATTGATTTAATTTTAGCATTAACTTATATGGATTTATCAATATATATTTAATCTAAATTAAATTAATTATTGTTGGTTTTTTTACCAACAAGATCTTGGCCATTGAAAAAAGCACAAATCAACCTCAACCATTGATTTTGTGTAGTCGATAAATTGTGATCCATGGACTCCCAAAATCCTATATAAAAAGAGGCACCCCTTGCTATTCTTGGTTACAACAATTACAACAACAAGCTCTCTCCTCTCTCTCTCCTTCTCACGTCCTCTCTCCCCCTCTCTCCTTGGTTGGCCGTCCACCTAAACCCTAGAGGGTAGAAGCCATCATCATCGCCTTGCCATTATGTTTCTGCCTCGACGGCCCTTCGTTCTCCATCTTCTTTGGTGCACCACGCTCGCAAAAAAGATGTATGATCTCGTGGGACAAGATCATGAGTTCTCTGGCTTGTATCAACATTTTGGATTGCGAGAAGCATGTGGTTCATCTTCGCACTCGCAAGCGTCTCGTCCAAAGATCGGACTTGAGACAGGAGGTCACTTCTTTTAGAGGTTTGATCGCAACCACGCTATAAGAGGTATTTCTTTATCTATTTGGTTTAGATGAAATGATTCGAGAATCGTTCTTGGATCAAGTAGTTTCATCGCATGAAATTTTTTAAAATTCCGTTGCATCGAACAACTAGTGCGACCAGTCATTCTCAATTGTATATGATACGATCACCACGCTTCCGTGATGTGCTTTAGGATCTTTCCATACCCTTCAAGTGGTATTAGAGCTTTAGATCAGAGGTTTTGGATGCGATCCATAAACCAAGGAAGACTTGGGTTCGTTAGGGTTTGCGAAAGTTTTATCGCATTTCATTTTCGCATCTTTGTTTTGTTAATAATTTCGGCTCTGTTTAAAATGTTGAAACACGAAATAATCACTTGTATTTTGTTCCTCATTAAATAAGGAAATCGTTAGATTTGAGTTTGCGTAATTTGGATTTCGTTTGCTCAAGTTATGATCATTTTAATGAACATGTATCCACTGTTTCGGGGACTCTGAATCTTAACATCATTAAGGAGTTAATTACTTTTTTGATACTCCTAGATATGAGTGCAAATCACTTTGGTTCTGTCATAAATCAAATTAGTAGACTTTGAAAACTTATTTTACATAATTTGGATTTAATTTGATTGAGATATGTTAATTTTAGTATGTGGGGATCACTGCTGGAAATTACATTCCTAATCAAGAATTATGTGATTGTCAATTAGAGAAATTAATGGTTAATTCCCTGAAATAATTATAGAAAAATATTTGAGAAATATTTAATGATAATTATTTCTTTAATTGATAATGCCTTAACCAATAATTGATTAGATATGATCTAGATCGCAATTGGTTACACAATCAATAAACAAACTTGCTTGAATAGGACTGGGAATTTGTTTAGAAAATTTCCTTATAATCAAAATGGTTTTGATTATTACTATATGGTATAACTTCGGTTGAAAAACCGATTATCATCCCAAGTACACAATGATCAATTTGGCATTATCCTTTCCCGAGGTGGATATGGTGTCTAGTTGGGGTAGCAGATTACACCGTATGCGGTCCTTCCCACTCCCGTCGGTACTGCTCATGACAACGGGTAGGGAGTCGATAATGCAGGAGATATCATGGTGTATTTTTTTAACTATTAAAATTCAAATAAATACGTACTTTGAGATTATATCATCCATTCAAGTAACAATCAAGTTTGTTGATTGAATTGAATTGATAATTGATAATTGATTTAATGTGATTAAATTGATTATATCCAATTAAAACACTCTATTATGAATAGATGTATATTTCCCTTGGAAGATTTAATTATATGAATATGATTCATGATAATTAATTAAAATTTGAATATGTGGTGGAGGATCACATAAGTGACATCCATGGTCTCCCGTCAAGGCAAAGGGTTCCGTCGCCACGGATTGTATGTAGGAGACGCCTGTCCGAAGTTACAGCTCATGTATGCTAACGCATCTGGATCGGGATCTTTGCTTCTCGAAAGAGTAAGGTCGTATGCATAGTGACCCCAATATCGGGTCCTCATATTATTGGGGTAATATTAGATTGTGCATAGTGAGAACTGATCCTGTTGACAGTTGGTTTAATTAACGACGGGTCAACATCACCTTAGGGGGTGAGCACCCCGGGTCCTTTCATTCTTTGTTCCTCTCCATTGTCTCCTCTTCTTGTCTATACTTAGGGATATCTTACCCTCAGTATTGGAGGAGATACTCTGAGTATGATTTGTTCATTCTCACCCTTGACCATCCCTACCTTGTGTACAGTTTGCTATACCTAGGATTATTTCATCCTAAGTATGGGGGGATAGTCAACATCCCGTTCATTTATTCATATCCCCATTCCTTCATTCCTTAGATTTTTCTATACTCGGTCCGAGTTATGTCTTCTCTTTTTCACTTTGATCTATGAGGACATAGCTCAAGCTAAGTATAGGGGGGTCGTATATACTATGTATATACTTTAAGCCATAATTTGTACTTTTGTATTTTAAATATAAACCTATGGCTAAAAATAATGTTAAATTCGTCACAATATTCTAATAAAGGATGTTTATATCTCCTCAAACTCTTTTTGTACATTCTGATTAATAAATCAGGCAAAAATACTTTTGCAAAATGTTTGAAAAATAGTTTCAAACTCTTTTTTGAAAAATCTTTTGAAAGCTGTTTGGAAAATATTTTGTAAAAAGTATTCAACCTTTGTAAAAATCTTTTTGTTTGCAAAATTTTATTTTCTTTGCGTGAAATAAAAATGTTTGAAAAGTGATGTGCAAATGGTTGGAAAAATGGTTGCAAAAATATTTTTCAAAATCTATATATATTGTTTGAAAAACCTTTGCAAAATGATTTTCAAATATGTGTAAATGTTTGTAAAGACCATTTGTGAAAATTATGTTGGACTATAGTTTTCAAAACTGTTGAAAAATGATTTTCAAATAAGTCTGAGGAGTGTACACACCTAAATCAAAAGTTTGTATAAATATATGAATATGCACAATTAACCCTTGTAAATCTTGTAAGAGCCAAAACTCTTGTATAGACATGAGATGTATCTCCATGTAAAGATATGTACCCATTTTCAAAAATCACAAAAACATCTGCAAAATTAAAAATACCAAAAATATGTTTGTATGTACCCATCCTTCTTGTATATACTGATTAATAAATCAGGTTAAAAATGTTTTGAAAAATGGTGTGAGCCATTTGGAAAACATTTTGTGAACTATTTTCCACCTTTGTAAAAATAATTTGATTTGCAAAAATTCTTTCCTTTATGTGAAATAAAAGTTTTGAAAACCTATTTACAAGTGATTTTGAAAATATTTTTAAAAATATTTCGAAAAATGTATATATATTGTTTGAAAAATCTTTGCAAAATGGTTTTCAAATGTTTGTAAATGTTTGCAAAAATTATTGTGTACTACAGTGTTCAAAATTGTTTCCAAATAAATTTGAGGAATAAATGCATCATTAAAATAGGAATAAAATATGTATATAAATAAAATCCTCTATCAATTGTATATACCTATAAAAATAACTTGTTAAAACATGTAAATTCTTAAGTCTTGTAAACAAATACAAAAGAAGCACGCCCGTGAAAATAGTTGTACATATAATATACGTTGTGTGCCAAAATTCTTTTGCAAAATCTTTGTGTAAAAACAATTTTTATTTTTTCAAAATCCTTTGAAAGATTGCATCATACTTTCTGCATTGTACATAGCATTTGCATAGCATTCATATTCTTTGATTGAGCTTGATGATTGAACTAGTCCAATAAAGTCGAAGATTGGAGCTTAGTTGGACCTTAATACACCTAACTGCACTAGAACCTTATGGGAACTAGGTTTAAGGTACTTCAGGTCCATTAGGACTTAATTCGTGGGGACTCAAGGCTGGGTTCAAGTAACCTCAACTAACTAACTAGAACTTTTCGAGACACACAGATGACTCTTGTTGGTTGTGACAACTTGGACGCTTGCACCTTTCACTTGGCTCAACTCAGTTGGAGTGGTGAGGGGGTTGGATTTTCCACTCTGAGATGCACACGGGTGGAAAAATTCCTCCTCGTCTGGGAGGGAAGTGCACACCAACCTAGTCCAGATACCATGAAGTCTAAAGACGGGAGAGTGTGGGTTGCAATAAAGCTTCAAAAGAGGGATAGTCTTCTGGCTCAAGAGGAAAAACTCCTTATTTAAATGTTGTTGTAAATAGTAGGTTGAAAGAAAAAAAAGAACTCCAAAAAATGTGGAAAGTCCTGCAAATAAAAAAAGCATGTCGTAGTATGTATATACATGGCATAAAAAATAAGCACGCTTAAGCATCGAATTACACCATGTAATCCTGCAGCTAGATGACTTGACTACACTGGTCATGAATCCCGGGATAGGTAGCTATACCGGCTACCGTCCATTCTTTTATTCACCTCCTCCTCTTGAGTTGGATGCCACTTGAACTTAGAATGGAATACCCCGCTCCTCGAGGACAGAGTGTTGGATTGGGGAATCATTGGGTTGTCATTCTGGAGTCAGTTCTTTTGTCATTTCAGTTGGGGAGAGCCACTATCACTTGCACCGTACAAGTCAGCTTCATAGTCATAAGGGATTGCATATGATGTAGGCTAGTTCTGCCCTGGCTATTGAGGTGGTTTGAACCGAGTTCCGTGAATCTCGAAGGCTGTTGTATTTTAAATTTAGTTCCCAACCCGGTTCCACACACATTCTCACATCAAGGCCTAACCTGAGCTCCAAACCTTGATTTTGTAAAGACAAGTCTAACACTAAAAGCAATCCCATTTATTCTTTCTTTTTCTTTTCTTCTTTATTCCTTTTTGAACTTATTGCATAAGTGTTTACTAGGGACTAGCAAAGCCAAGTATAGGGGGGTGATGAATCTCCATTTCATCACCGTTATTATATCATTTTGGTCTTAAAAATCGTAGCTAATGCATGTAAACAACATCAATTTGTGCATATTTTGTTTATTGTATTTATTATGTATAAAATAAGGTTTTAGTGCTAAAATTATATAATAAAGAGAAGAAAAGAAAACAGAGTAAAATATTGAAAATATTTTGTGACCGTAAACCCTGAGACCAAGTCAAGAACTGAGTTGGTCGACAAGGAATAAAGTAGGGGGGATAAGGGCCAAAAATAAAATAAAGACCTAATTCTTTTATTCTATATTAATGCATTTTTGACACTTGTTTTATTCTTTATTATTTATTCATCAAAGAAAGAAACTTTGTACATGGAAGTTGTAGATAATAATGTAAATAAAAATACAAAATTGAGTTTGTACAAAAATAATAGACAGTGTTTAATTTATACACAAAATAAAAAGTCAAAAACCCAACTTCCAAGACCCATATCTTTCAAATAAAAATTCAAAACATATCAAAATCACTCTAATTGTATATAACTTTTCACAAGCTATTTAATGGTGGTGGTTTTATATTTTTTGGAGCTACTAAGTTAGGTTTTTGACCCCTATCGTACATTATATCGATTAAAATATTCAATTTATTCATAATTTATTATTTTAACAAATTCACATTTTTATAATTTTGTAAATATTATTCATAACATTTATGCATAATAAAATTAGAATAAAACCAAAAGGAAAATGCAAAATAGATTAAATCTATGTGGAAACATAGATAAAATACCTATGATTATACTTGTATAAAAATTAAAGGGAAAAACATTCTTTTATTCTTTATTATTTAATATTCTTATAATATTATAAATATTATTTATATTCCATTAAAATTCAAAACCAAAATAAAACTCAACAAATTTCATTAAAATAAAAAGATGTAAATACAACATGGGTAAAATACCTATAGATATACCTATAGAATACACATATTTATTTATGTGTATAAATTACATCATAAAAATGAAATAAAAATATATTTATACACACATAAATAAGATGTAAATATACAAAATAAAATAATAAAATAGTATAATAAAATATACTAAATAAAAATGTATAAAACATAGATGAATATACCTATCTATACCTTATTAAAAAATAACTACTAATAAATAAAGATAAAAAAATAAATAAAAAAATAATAATAATATACTAAATGAAATAATGGACATTTTTTTATTTTATACTCAAAAATTAGTAAAATCATTTAGCGGTTGACGTGGACCAATAGGGTCACGTCAAATGTTGACCATGGTCGACTGCCTCCTCTGCTCTAGATTTGACGTGCAGATTGGTTTTCCCGCAACTTTTGTCCTTTTTCTTGGGCGTCTCATCGCTCAATCGCCTACGCTCCCTTCAGACGAAATGATTATTGATCATTATACATACGCGCCATGATCACTAATCACGTGTACATACACCCAAATTTTCATTTTCCCCCGATCAATAAGGGTGTTCAATAAGGTCTATAAATAAAATCCTCCGCCTCCTTCATCAAATTTGGTCACTTTTACGAGTCTAGGATCCCTTGACTTGGATCCCAATCGCCATCTCATGAGGAGGTGTTGCATTCTCAGGCAAAGCTCCAGGAGGCCAGGGTGCACCCACGACTGCCGTCGCCAGCGACCCTGCTTCATGGGTAACCCTAGGTATAAGAGCTGCCCTTTTCTTATTTATTTCCTTTACCTTAGCCGTATTTTCCATTTTCAGTCTTTAGTTTAGGCTTTAGTTGATTGAATTAGTGTACTTAGAGTCCCCCGTAGTTCGTTGGAGTCAAGCTCCAACGAGCTCCGCCGTGCGTGACCGGTTGCTCTACGTCCATTGTCACCTTGTTTCTCTTCCCTTTTACTTCCCTATGCCTCGTGCCCCTCCATTCACCCAGATCGACATTAGATCTGGAGATTTGCTCCACCCATCTCGTCGCCCGTTGGAGGAGCTCTGCCCGATCCACATCTAATCCATTCCTAGTGCTAAAGGACCCACTTGGGGTCGGATTTTGTCGACGACAAGGCACCTAGGTCTCCTCTTTTTCCTCGACACCGTGCGACCACATCGGAGCTCCAGGTGCTCGATTGAAGGTATCATCTGATGCGGAGGACCACCAGGAATGTCTAGAGTCCCTCGACGGACGAAACAGAGGCCGAAGGATCCCACAATGTCTGATCAATGCCCGCCCCAGGCAAACTTCTTCTCGTTCTTCCAACCCTTCCACTTGTCGTCCAATCAAAAGCCGCGCTCCAGATGTGATAGAAGTCATTGGATCAAGTCCATCATCAACCGTCAGATCATCTTCACCGATCTAATCACCGTCTTCCAAGCGGAAGGGGTATCCGTCGTCCGTTACGTGCCACATGTATTAAGGGGAGAAGCTCAATCGTCCGATAGCGCACAAGTTTGGGATAAATTGCATACCTTCCCCCGTTATTTTGTATTTAATATTTAGTCCTGTAAATAAGGTATGAGTGTTAAATAAATGGAAATTGTGCATATAAGACCTTGAGCTTCTTGTAATTACAAATAGGTCTAGTCCACGTCACCTTACGTGACGTCCCACTAAAGGCGGCGAAATTGTAGAGTTACCCCTACTTGTTTTTGTATGTATTTTTAGTCCAATAAATTGTCGATAACGTTATAATTTTTGTAAAAAATATTGGACATCCCCTGTAGTTTATCATATTTGCATTTAGGTCCCTACTAGCCTACGTCACATGTTGTCCCACGTAATGGGTAGACTGCATAGACGCCCTAACGGATTTTTTAATTGCAAAATAGTTCCATAAAATTTAAAAAATGTTGTATATTTTCAGTAAAATTGCACAGAGTCCCTTGGACTTTATTTTATTTGCAAAAATGCCCCTGCTAGGACATGTATTTTTGTAGATTTTGTCTATTTCTTAAAAATACCTAATGTACTTTAAAAAATATGAAAAAATAGGATTAGATGCATTTTGCCATGTATTTTCACGCCCTGTATTTGTTTGGCATTTGTTAGAATATAATATATTTATTAAAATAAAAAAGTAACCTAAATAATCCCTGTCTAATTCATAAAATACCAAAAAATATAAAAACATTTTGAAAAATTCCAAAAAAAATTATATATAGTATATTTTAGCATTTGTTGAGTCCAAAAAACAAAAAACCCTAAAGATAGAAAAAATGATAAAAATAAGAAAGCTCCTAATCTAACAAAAAATATAAAAATTCTACAAAAATACCAAAAATCTATTTTTAATAGTTTTATAATTATCTATATGATATTATTTATTTATCAATATTAATTGGGTAATTTTGGGAACTATTTATTACTTTTAAAACCCAAACTAATTCCGAATTATTTATTAATCCCTTACTTAGGATATTTTTGACTTTATAAATACATAAAAATTAGCAAAAAATCCAGAAAAATAACAAAAAATAGAAAATATAAAAATCACAAAAAACATTATATTTACTACATTTCACATATTTTTACATATTCATATCTATATAGTACCTATATATCTCTTATATTGTATTTATACCTATACAGATATACATATACATATATATCATATTTAAATGAAAAAGAAAAGGAAAAATGAAAAACATAAAAAGAAAACACAAAATCATAAAAACAAAAATACAAAAATTATAGAATCTAAAAACCCACAAAAAAGGACCTATATAAATGAGTGACTCGGTTGTACCTAAATAACCTTAGGCTACATGGTTTGCTCTCTGTGGTTTGACCTCTACATGTTTGTCAACTATGCATTTTATGGTAGAGATAATAACTTTAGCTGCATCTGTGCTCTACATTGCCTTAATATTATATTATGGGTTAATTGCTATCTAATCGGGAAAGGTTGAGTGGTCAATTCAGTGACCGTGGTCTCGCCTTGTGAGACCATTCGACCCTTAATTTTCCTCAGTTATCACATGTCCAACATCTTTCTACATTTTGTCTTAAAACCCTTAACAAATACATGTAAATATCCATTAATTTCCTAATTTAAAAAAAAACATATTTATGAATAAAAATGCACTTTTAAGCATCTAAGTCATGTAAATAAATAAAAAAGAATAAAGAAAATAAAATGAAGGCAAATTGTAGATATTTATATATGTACAATGCGACTTATAAAATAAATATATACGAAAGATATATTTATATTCTAACACGCGAGACCAAGTCAGCATGGATTGGTCGACACACACAAAAAGTAGGGGGAGATAAGTAAGAAAACAAATAAAAATAATTAATTCCACACTCTAGAAATTCTTCATTATATATCCAATATTCATCAAATATTTATTTAATTTTTTATTAATTCTTATAAATATATTTTTCAGCAAAATACTATCCTAATTATTTCTCAAAATGAATAGAGAAATATAAAAATAAGTTAAAAATAGTATCTTGTATATATGCTAAGAAATCTTACTTGTAAATTGTCAAAATCTCAACTTCCGAAAATCATAACTTTCTCATACGAACTCCAATTTCAGTCTACTCACCTTTAAACTTCATAAAATAATGTTTTTTAATTAATGGAGCTGATTTCACTAAAATCAGAGTCCGTTTGCAAAAAAGTCAGTTTTGGGACCTAACCACAACTAGGTTTCTGGGTTTTTTATTTTATTTAGAATACATTATTTATTTTTTAATGATTTTATTATTTTTATTTAATTTCTTGATCTTGTATTTTAAAAGATTTATTTCATAAATTTTGGAGCTTATTAATTATTTTAAATAAATAAAAAACTCTAATTTATTTGTAAAATAGAACTATATAACTTATACCTCTATTTATTAATATAATTAAATTGATTTATTAAAATCCAAAAAAAAATTATACATACTCTATTTATTATCCTAATAATTAATAAAATGTAAAAATGTAAAAATCTGAAACCTATTTATCAAGTATTATTTATATTTATTTATTAATATAATATTTATATCTCATAAATTATTTATTATTTATAAAAACTAATTATACCATAATTTAGATAATTTAATTATCTATACTTTTTACTTATTTAGAAAAACATTAATTACTATTTAATAAATAATTTATAATGAATTTCTTTATACTGGCCAACTAGGTGTTGACATGTGTCAACACCTGGTGCTTTCTTCTTCAAGAACACATGCTAGTGTTTTGTTCCAACGCCCGACCTTCAACAAATTTCCCCTTGTCCATTCTAACTTCTTCCTTCGACCCAAACCCTCCATCTCATAGTCTTAACATTCACAATCCAAGCCAGCCATCGATCCATATCTAATCTTCCACCGATTCATATATAAAAAGCCATAAAATTCTCCCTTTACAACTAACTCTCCTGAGCTTCCAACTTCTAGAAACCAAACTAGTTGTCAACCTTTTTTCTCCACCTAAGATGCACTTCGGCTATGATAGAGCTGGATAGAGCACTTGCGCGGAAGAGGAGACTTTGGAGGAGACGTTCCAAGGTTGAAGCACCGTCATGCATCGCCACCGCCGTCGCGTGGAGCTCCAAGAAGACCACCCCGTTGAGCGACGACCTGCAATGTATTACACTCTGCGACCACAAGTATTCATCCATCTTTTGCACTTAAATCTCGATTTGTGTGTCATGATTAGTTTGCTTAAGTGTGTAATTAGATACATGTAATCACCCTCTTAGACACACTCAAATCACCCCTCAAATTCATCCGAGTTCCATTAAAATCACTTTCAATCTCTTCTATTTTCACAAGTATCCTATTTCTTGGAAATACATTATTTAATCTGCAATTTTCATCTTCTTGGTCGATTCAAATGATAATCGAGCATATAAATCTCCATTGTAGGTTCATAAAATCACCTGGAGTATCAAAATTCATAGCTGGAGCTTGCATTCAACTATTTCCTTCAAAAAAGAAGCAAGAAGCTATCATTTGCTCATCCAGCCTTTCTTTGACCAGCCGCCATCTTCATCGTGGTCTTGCCGCCATCTTCCTTCACCTTGGAGCTAGCTCACCCATAGGTGAGCTCGAGGGGTGAAGGCGTCACCCCTCTGGCCCTGCAAGAGGTTAAAGCATTGAACCATTCGTTGGAGAAATTCAGAGAAGGAAGCATATCCACCGCATTGTAGAAAGGGGGAAAATAGAGTAAGAACACCGGGCGTACAGGCTTGCGCCACGTGTTTGTATTGGACGGTCTAGATTCGGTCAGAAGATCTAATCACAACCAGCCCAACAAACCGGTAGAATTTTTTCATACTAAGCCCAGCAGCTTCCAGGAATGTCAAAGTGCTCCAGAAGTTTTCTCTATTTGCATTTAGGCCCCCGTGCTGGGACCTACATGCAAAACATTTATTTTTACTTTCTTTTTAGTCCCCGAGAAGGGACCTTTTCATACGAGACATTTTTAGTTTTTTCTTGCACTTATATCCCTGAACTATCGGGTAATTTCGGACCTCATTTGGACTTAATTTTTCCTTGATTTTTCTAGCATAGTTACACAACTACCCTAGCAAAGTTTCTTGATAGTTTTCGTGCATTTTCATCGTGTAGTTTTCTTGATTTGATTTTTTAAACTTGTATTCAGTCTGATTTTTTGTTGTCTTTTTTTAAGAAGATAAAAAGATCATGAAATTCTTTTCTTTTCTCGAAAGACATAATATAGGTATTTTGCCTCCTCGAGTTCGACCCAGGGAAACTTACCTGGATAAATAATTAGTTTAAGGATAAAATAAGAGAGAAGCCAATTTCCTTTTCTTCATTCTTCTTGTCTTTATCTCTCCTATTTTATCTGAAATTTTGTTTGATCGGATGAAATCCGATCTCAATAGTTCTTCTACACCGACGACATGTTCCTTTTTTAACTCTGGGTCGGATTTCGATTTATCACTTACATAATTGTCCCATTTAACCAAAGGGGACAGTCTTGGCCATTTAAGGATGGTTGTTGATCGTCTCGTAAGGTTACTCTACTTGTAGTGTGTGTGTGTGTGTGTGTGTGTGTTTGTGTGTGTGTGTGTGCGTGCGTGCGTGTGTGTGTGTGTGTGTGCGTGTGTGTGTGTGTGCGCGCGCGCGTGTGCGCGTGTGGGCGTGTGTGCGCGCGTGTGTGCGTGTGTGTGTGTGTACGTGTGTGTGGGCGTGTGTGGGTGTGTGTGTGTGTGCGTGTGCGGGTGCATGTGGTGCATGGGTGTGCGTACGTGCATGGGTGTGAGCGTGTGTGCGCACGTACGTGCGTGCGCGCGTGCGTGCGTGCGCGTGTGTGTGTGTGTGCACGTGCGTGCGTGCGTGTGTGTGTGTGTGTGTGTGTGTGCATGCGTGCGTGCGTGTGTGTGTGTGTGTGTGCTTGCGTGCGTGCGTGCATGCGTACGCGTGCGTGTGGTGTGCATGCGTGTGCGTGAATACACTTGCTAATTTGAAATGACAGATCCATGTATGTGAATTTTTCAACTCTTCCCATACAAAACCACTGAACTATAAAAGATTTTGCTCTCATGGTAGCTCATCCTCATGGTGACAGATATTCCCTTCTAAGGTTAGGTGCGTGTGTGTGTGTGTGCGTGCGTGTGTGCACGCGTGCATGTGCGGGCGTGTGGGCGTGCGTCCGTGCACGCGTGCGTGCATGGGTGTGCGTGCGTGCATGTGTTGGTGTGCGTGCGTGGCTGTGTGTGTGTGATATGTAGCTCTCCTCGGTTGAAGCGGTAAAAATCAGTCTTCTCCAATATGGGGACACTAATTCCCCAATCCAATAACTCATTCCTTGAAAAGCTGGGTATTCCCTTCTAAGTTCAAGTACAACTGGCTCAAGAAGAGGAGGTAGAGAGAAGACATTGTAGCTACCTATCCTAGGATGCTTGACCATTGTAGCCAAGCCATCCGGCTGTAGGCTTACATATATTTAACTTTTATGCTCAAGATTGCTTATTGGATATACAAATATACACGTACTCCGGCAGACATTTTATTTTCATTCAGGCATGTATTGCATTTTTTAAATACTATATACAACAACATTTACATAAGGATTTTTCCCTCTTGATCCTGTAGACTATCTCGCTTTTGAAGCATTATTGCAATGCACATCCTCTATCTTTTGACCTCTTCGCTACTAGATCAAGTTGGGATACAATGGCCACAAATGTGTGACTTCTGATATTTCCCTTGACTTGTCTCTCATGCTAGAAAATCTAGCGTCTACCACTTCAACTGAGGTGAGCAAAGTGTAAGGTGCAGGTGTGTAAGCTGGGTCATTATCAACAAGAGTCATGCATGTGTTTCGAAATATCCTACTTAAGTAGTCGTGATGACACTGAACTAAGTCTCATGGTCTCAAAGAATTAAGTCTAGTAGACCTGAAGTGTCTTAATTCAAGTTCCTAAAAGGTTCCTATGATTAAGTAGATTAAGATCAAACCAAGTTCTGATATTTGGATTTTACTTACACTTGTTTAATTATCAATATCAATCCGAATAATGCAAATGCTATGTACAATGCAAGGAAAATATTTTTGTGATACAATTTTCTTAATTTGAACTTCTAATGGATTTTTGAAAAAGTTTTGCAAATTTTTATCCAATTTTTTTAAAACATTTAGCAAATATCTTCAGGATTTTTAATTTTGTAAATTTTTAGGGATTTTACAACAACAAAAAGATTTAACAGATAGATACGTGCATCTATTTGCAGGGGAGTGGTTATTGGTATTTACAAGAATTAAGTAGAGAATTCACACTATGTATTTACAGGGATTTAATTATTACTTATAAGTTAATGTGCTAGGTTTTTGAAAGATTTTTATTTGCTTGGATTATATACAGAGTTCTCAAAATAATTTGAAAAGATTTTTGCAAACATTTTGAAATCTTTATTTTGCAAACTAATTTGGCATATAATTTTTACAAACATTTACAAAATTTGAAAATTATTTTGCAAAGATTTTTCAAAAAAATGTGTATAGATTTTTCTAAATATTTTTGCAACCATTTTCCAAATCATTTGCAAATGGATTTTCAAAACATTTTATATATGCAAGGAAAAGAAATTTTTATAAACAAAAAAATTTTAAAAAGGTTGAAAACATTATAGAAAACATTTTCCGAACAGTTTTCAAAATATTTTTAAAAGAAAATTTCCAACCATTTTTCAAACATTTTGGAAAATATTTTTACATGATTTATCAATCAATATATAAAAGGAATTTTAAAGAATTTATACAAGTATGTTCTTTACAATTAATTAATTGTATTATAGACATACTTATTGAAAATAAGAAGGTACGAGTTATGGCTAAAGTATATACAACATATATACAACCCCCCTAAACTTAGACTGAGCTATGTCCTCATAAATCGGAATGAAAAGAGAGGACATAACTCGTATTGAGTAAAAAAGAACCTATACTACAACGACTGATGAATAAAGATAGGAATTAATGAGAAGTTGATTGTCCCCCCAATACTTATGATCAAGTAATCCTAAGTATACCGAGTTGTATTCTTCATGTAGGGAGGGTCGAGGGTGGGAATGAATAGATCAGCGACTCATCCTCTTTCCTCCTATACTTAGGGTAAAATATCCCTAAGTATAGACATGAATATTAACAAGAGAGGAGACAGGTGAGGGAACAAAGAATGAACAATGGGACTCACTCATCCCCCCCCCCCAATACTTAGGGATGAAGCATATCCTAAGTATAGCAGTGATGACTGAGATGGATGAAAGAAAGAAGCAAAAGAATAAGGAACAGAAGATAATAATAAATAAAAACAAGAAAAGATGAAAAGAAGAGAAGTAAAAGAAAAGTTCTTGATGTTACTGAGGTTGTGGAAGCTTCTTCAATGATTACCACTTGAACTGAGTCGACAACGGCCAAGAAATGTCAAGCTCAAGGTACGGCTTTAGCAATTGACCATTGATAACGAAAGGTTGTGTGTTAGGTGACAAATATGATATCAAGATGCTTCCATCATCACACACTTCTTTTACTCTGCATGGCCATGTTCATTTACTCTTTAATTTGACTGGGAATATCTTCAACTTTGCGTTAAATAACCACACTTTATGTCCAGTCTCGAAGGTCTTCTACCTGATGTGCTGGTCATGCCAGCGTTTATCCTTCTCCGTGTATATCAAGTTGTTAACATAAGCATAGTCTCGAAATTACAAGAGCCAGTTCAGAACCACTTTTCTTTGCTGACCACCTTTACATGTGTCCAAATTACAAATGTTGACTGCCCATAGTGATTTATGAATTAGCTCGACGGGAAGATGGCAAGACTTTCCATATACAAGACGATAGGATGACATGCCCAATGGAGACATGAAAGCAGTTATATTTGCCCAAAGGATAGAGTCCAAGAGTTGTGACCGGTCTTTTATGTCCGGCTTCACAAGCTTCAGCAAGATTGTCTTAATTTCTCTATTTGATAGCTCTGTCATGTCATTGGTCTAAGGATGATAAGGAGAAGCAATGCAGTATTTGATGTCTTATTTCTCCGTTAATTTTCTGGCCTCTTTATTGATGAAGTAACTACTCCCATTTGATATGAGAATCATCAGTATCCCGAACCATGAAATGATGTTCTCTCTCAAAAACCTAAAAAATGTATGGCTATCAGCAGCTCAGGCGGGATAGCTTCAACCCAATGACTCACATAATCAACACAAGAAGAATGTATTCATATCCCTGATTATTTGAAAAGGGTCCCCATGAAATCAATTACCAAAGCATCAAATACATCTGAAATCTGAATATGTTTCAGTGGCATATAATCTTTTGTTGTAAGCGTTGCTTCCATTCCCTGAAAATTAGTACAGCCTTTGACATATGATATTGCATCCTTAAATAGTGTAGGCCACACTATAGTACTTTCATTATTGTTCTATATCCAGAGTGGTGTCCACCAGGTTCGAGCAAGTGACAATGCTCAAGGACACGATGATGCTCCTCCTAGAGGATACACTATTGCCAAATGAGTATGTTCCTTCCCTGAATAAGAGCGGATCCTCCCATTGTAGAAATGAATTTGGGACAAGAACTTATCCTTTATGTTTTTGTCCAACCTTGTGGAAATACAACAGATACCAAGTAGTTCACAATATCGACATACCAAGGGAGGGAATCCACAGTAAGAATCGACTCGTCAAGAAAGGTGTCAATGATGGGTGCAGTACTTAATGGAGGTTATCGATGTTTAATTATGGAGAGCTGATATGCTACCATGTTCTGAACTCCAGGCTTGTCCTTCATGTGCAAATTGAATTCCTGGAGGAGAAGGATCCATCTAATAAATATTATTTTCGCATCCTTCGTCTACTGTAGTTACCGGATAGCATAGTGGTCAGTATAAATTGTGACTTTAGATCCAAGCAGATAGAATCTGATCTTCTCAAGGGTGAAAACTACAGGTAGCAACTCTTTCTATGTAATAGTATAGTTTCTTTGTGTTTCATCTAATGTCTTGTTGGCATAGTGAATGGCATAGGGTCTTTTGTCTTTCCTTTGTCCTAACACAACTCCAATTGTAAAATCTGATGCATCTGTCATGATCTCAAAGGTTAGAGACCAATCCGGTGGTTGTAGGATGGGAGCTTGAGTGATTAGCTCCTTCAGCTGATTGAAAGATAGGAGAACCTGTTGATCGACAGTAAACTCTATCTCCTTGCATAGTAATTCAGTTAGAGGTCAGGCAATGCGGTTGAATCTTTGATGAATCGTCTATTGAAACCCACATGCCCTAGGAATAATCTCACAGTTCTAAATTATGAGGTGGCTCCAGATTGGCGATCACATCCACCTTCGTCGAGTCAACCTCCATGCCACACTTCAAAAGGCTTGTCCCAGCACTATCCCTTCAATGACCATGAAGTGTCTCTTTTCCTGAGATAACATAAGATTAAATTCACAACATTTCTGAAGTACACTGTCTAGGTGCTCAAGACAAGAGTCAAAGATATTACCATAGATGGAAAATTCATCCATAAACACCTCGAAAAAACTTCAAACCATATCGATGAAAACTACAAGCATGCAATACCGAATAGGAAAGTGAACGTAGTCTTCTCTTGGTCCTCATGGAGATTGCCACTTGGTTATACCCGAAATACCCTTTCAAAATGTAGATGAACTCCTTTATGGCCAGTTTTTCCAGAACTTGATCAATAAATGGCAATGGAAAGTGGTCCTTCTTCATTGTTGCATTGAGGCGGCGGTAATCAACACACACACTTGGATGTTGGTACATGAGTGTAAATATCCACTCCTCTTTCATTTGTAACCACGGTGAGCTCTGATTTCTTAGGAACTACATGAAAGGGGCTCACCCATATAGAATCAGAGATGGGATAAATTAATCATGCATCACACCATTTCATGATTTCCTTAATGACAACATCCTGCAAGTTAGGGTTCATTCTTCTCTGAATTTCTCAAAACCGCTTGGCATCATCTCCCAAATAGATGTGGTGTGAACATAGAGCAGAATTTATCCCGCGGTGGTCTGATGCATGCCAACCAAGCACCTTGTTGTTTTTCTCCAGAACCTTGAGTAGTCGAGATTCCTGATCTAGAGTCAGGCTGTCGCTGATGATGACCAAATACATGTTCTATGCACCCCAAAGGAAAGCATACTTGAGGCTTGTCGGAAGTGGCTTTAACTCTAGTTCTAATCGAGCCTGCTTCTCAGCCACTTCAGAAAGTGAACTGGTAGGTGGATGATTTGCCATGATTTTGGAGGTGTTGCTCACCTCAGTAACTGTGGTTATATTGACAATGTGCCGAACAAATCATCAATGATTCATCATGTTCAGACTGGCATGAATCTCATGCATCAAAAAACGCATTAGCAAATGAGAATCAGTCTCCCAGTTGAATCGGAGCATGTATCGACTGTGCTTTCCAGGTCCTCCTTAGGCAATAGGATTTCACGGGTCCATGTGTCATCGAAGATAAATGTGTATCTCGGATTTCTGCAATAAAGTCATAGTCCGCTTCATATGGTTTTGTTGTGCTTTCACCCGATACGAGCTTTGGTTCAGTGACTATATCCATTGTTACGTTGTTTCTACTTAAGCAAAACATGATCTTCCTAGGCACATAGTCAACCATGACCTTTATAGTTCACAAGAATAGTTAGTCAAGAATAATCAAGGTCTGGAGTAATGGTGCAGGAAAGTCCATATCAAGGTCTACAAAATCAACAGGAAATTGCATGTCCTGTACCATTACAACAACATCCTCCAATAACCCTCGGGGTCGCTTGATCGATCGATCAGCGAACTGAAGGATCATGCATGTCGGCTAGAGCGGACACAACCCAAATTTTATAAGAATGGTGTGGGCACGAGGTTTATTTAAGAGTCGCTATCATGGAGGATTCGCTTGAAGATCTGTTCAAAAATCTTGCATCGGATTAAAGGTGCTCCTTTGTATGGCTTCTTTTCCAGGAGATTGTTGATTGCTGTGATAGTGGCCAAGGTGAGGACGTGCTTTCAACTAGTTGGTGCATGTTATTGCGATTCAATCTATGATTGTTTGTGCATTCTTCCTTAAATCCCTTCTTCACAACGGATATATATTCCATGTCTTCTATCAAAAGTAATACCACAGCCAAGTTTTTAATAATCTCCACAACATCTGGATCAGATAATACAATTTTTTGTTTTGTATTTTTTTAATTTTCACCTACATCAGGAAAAGGAATATGTACAGAACTAAAATAAAAAGTAGTGTTCTTATTTACATCAGAATTCCATTCCACAACATCTTGTACAACTAGACAGCAAACAGATGTACAATATTTGGTAGGGGGTGGACCGTACAAAAGCTGTAACCATTGCTCCGTCGACCGGCGCTCGATCGACAGCGGGAGTTGGCTCCTCTATAGATGGCATGGCTTCACTTCGATGGCGATCATCTTTTTGGTCTTATTCATTTTTCTGATTTTTTTTGCTGGGAGATGGTTTTTGTTAGTGGTTAGTGTGGCTCCTTCTTCTTCTTCCTCCTCACTTGGACCTGTGGTGGGCACAGCTGTTGCAGAAGACAACGATTCACCAAATTAAGGTTTATTATTCCCCCTGACAATGGCAGAAGGGGGCAAGCTCCTACCGCTCATGAGAGTAACAACACTTGACAAACAAATATTTATCATCTGACTCTACATGCAATGATGGGACATCACATTCTACCTACTCTTTTCATTTAAAATTATTAGGGTTGGCTTCGACATGGGCTAGAATTGGAGTTTTGGTGGCCGTCATGTCATCCATCTTCTACGTCATCTCTTCTAAGCCCTTTACTAACTAGGCCAAGCAATCGAGGCTCGGGATTACAGGAACCACCTTGGATGGTTCAACGTGCAAACCACGCTATACCTGATGGTGGAAGGCTGAGATAGGTATTGATGGTAGGGTTGCTGAGGAGGAGGAAGTTAATACTGAGGTTGAGGTGGAGGAAGCTGATACTGTTGAAAGTGAGGAGGGGGATATTGTTGCTAAGGCGCAGCTGCGTACAAATGATATGGCTAGTGCTGGTGATACTGCAGCTATTGATATTGCTGGTTTTGTCTCCAATTATTGTGATATGTGGATACTGGTCGTACTGAGGCTGAGAGGACGGAACAAATATCCCTCCATGATGTTGAGGGAATGGACGAGGATTTGAAGACTGACCCTGCTGAGGTCTGCCAAGATGGGCCAACTCCATCTCATTGGACCAAACTCCATTCACCTCTTGAATGAGAGGCGATGGAGGAGGGAACGAATCATAAGAAGGTTGGGGTTCTGGTTGATATACCACCAATTGTTCCTGATAAGGTACCTTGTCAGGAGTCTGTACGTAATGCACGTGTTGAACTACATACTGTTGGAGAATGGGTTGAGGCTGATGATACATGGGTTTCTCTTATTTCATCTTAGTTGGAGTCTCGGATGGCAGAGTCGCCAACTGGAATCATTGATGGTACTCACCAGCAACTCCAGTTGCTTGGTAATATAATCCATCTTGTCTGGATGTTGGCTTTTTTATTCGATCACAGCTAGTTTCTCCAAATCTTGTGATCATTTTCAATGATGTCCACTTTGGACAGATGGCTCCCAATGATGTTGAATTTGTAGCTTTCATTTGTGTTCGCTTCCTGGGACGTTGCCATATGGATAGGTTTGTGGAGGATCTGGGGTTGCCTCTAATATGCATGGGATGAATAGAGGGAGGCCTCACCTTCTCAGTAATCACCTTAAATTATTGACGATGCTGAGTCCATGGAAGCAATGTAAGAGTCTCGACTAGGCCATCCATGGGTCGACATCGTGGTGGAAAAGAAGGATAGATGCAGGAGGAAGGATACGATGGTCAACAAGGAATAAGATGAATGTAAAACAGTAGAAAGGCTCAAAATGAGCATGGGGTCAAATAGTAAACACACAGGACAAAATTTACACAAATTCACGGGACTTGATCTTTGAACCTTATCTAGAACCATACAATACACAATACAAAATTGGGTTCACCAACTCTACACGTGTGAAGCCGTAAAGGATCATCTATTTCTATCTTTTCATTTTTAGAGTTGTTATGTCAAGCATATCTTTTAACAAGTCCTTAGACGATAATCCTATTGATGCGAGAGTAATGTCAGAAAAGTATCACATACTTTCCCTCCTCCTTTGTAACCTATAGTATGCACTTTTTGAGGTCATTATAACCCTTCCTAGATCCCTACTCAACCAAATAATGAGAGTGAGGAAGTCGGTAGATGAAACCACTACTTCAGACCATGCTCGCAATGAAATCACCTGTGAGCGTGTAAGACCCTACTAGGATGCGAGACGATAAGATAGACACCTGTGAGGGGGTGGCTTAAGCTCAGTACTTCAGACATGGTCAATGTTCTACACAAGGTGAGAACATCATTGTTGACCAGGTCCTACCCAATACTTTCGAAATCCGAGCTATACACAGGATAGTTACAGACTAGGTTTTTGGCTCCAATCCTTAGTGGGTCGTTCCTCGATCAGAGGAGGTGTTTTGGTCCCCTGCTAAGGTACTCGAAGATAATAAGGGATTTATGAACACCAACAAATGTAATCCATAATAGAATTTAATTAAGGTCAAAGTTTATTTAGCAGACCTCTTATTTTAGTTTTTAGGTTTTCACTTTTTTTGGATATTTTGCATACAAGTGCCTAATGATTTTATGGATTTTCTTTTGTGTCCTAAGTGCTCAAAATCAGTGGGAGATAGCGGAAAAGCCGAGCAAGTCAATTCAATGATGGAAATTTCATCATAGAATCTAATTATGCATGTAGAGTGAGAGGACTTATAGTGCTTCTCAGCTCTCTCCATGTGGTATGCAAAACAGAACTTTTAAACTTATCTATACGGCAGTGTGCAATCGACAAAATAGCTCTAAGCATAAACTTCTATTAGTCATGAAGAAGCAAATGTCAATTATTCAGAAATGAACTTGAGAGTTTGGTCTTGAAGACACCTCGATGCCTGCCACAATGGGTCCTGATAATGGCGTATGGTGTCTCTCTTGGTGCGTGGGTTCAAATCTAAATAGTCGACAATTATTAATTTGACTGGATACAATAATAGAAGACTATATGAACATGAATCTTATTAGGGTTTGGACTTGATTACCGATATAACTAGTTCTAAAATCTAGGGGCTTCATGCACACAAAACAAATAAAAACTAAGGCAAAAAACTCAAAAACAAATAAAAATAAAGATAAAAATAAGGAGAAATAAAAGTGAGAAGGAGAAGAAAACTCGAAGAAAACCACGAGGGCCCCTTGGTGAACAGACACTTGGTAAAATAAGTCGTAGAGTCTAATGTCCGAGTCCCTATAATATTACAAATAATAATGAATAATAAATCACTCTCTTACCAAAATAATTAAAATCCTACTAAAGCCTATGCTAATTGTTCTCCTTGCTATGCTTGTTGCCTCCCCTATTGGCCAGGGAAGAATGCCAGTCTCCACCAAGCTTGGCTGCATCGACCTCCTAAAATCTCATCCTCGCATGGTGGGCCCTCGCATCAAACACAACAAAGAGATGTATTAGCAAAGATAATAAAATAATATGTTCAAAGAAATAAAAGCTGAAATATGTACAAGTCAGAAAAATGGTAGAAAATATGTACATGAAAATAATTTTAAAAAGAAAAGACAACTATGTACAAATTAGGCTACAACATGTTTCTCCTCGGCAACGACGCCATTTGATAGTGCTCAGATTCGGTGAGGGTCTAAGATATCCTCATGGAGTAGGATAATACATTGTCGCTGAGGTGACCGCTCACAAAATCCAAGATCAATCAACAGCTACCCACAACATATGAATAACCAATGAATAAACACATGAAGTATAATTTATTTTTCTCTACAAACAAAGGTGTATAGTGTGTGAGCATGTAGAGGTCGAACCACTCAGAGCAAACATGGTAGCCTAATGATTATTTCTAACCATAGTACACTATGTACACAAGTGTCTACTTAGTTTTTTGTGTGGGTTTTAGTTTTACAATTTTTTATTTCATTTCTATTTTTATATTTTTTAAATTTATTTTTTAAATTTTAATGCAATATTATATAGACATATATATATATATACATATGATAGATATAAATATATATAGGATAATGTATATATGATATAAATTATATAGATATATAATTAATAAAATAAATATATAAAAATAAGGAAAATACCCTAAGGTACAAACTTTTATATATATATATGGTATTAAACATATCTATTAGGTATTTATAATAGTTAATAATAATAACCATATATAGGTATATAATATAATATGGGGTATTCAAATTTCAAATATTGATAAAAATAATAAAAAATTGCAAAATAAAATGTTTTGGGGTTTTTTACACTTTTCTACTATTTTTTTAGTTTTTCAGGAATTTTTGCTAATTGTTAGGTATTTTTAAAGTCCAAAATACACAAAATCAGGGACTTAATAAATAGGCAGATTGTTTTGAATTTTAAAAATACTAAATATAGTTAAACTTATCCAAAAATATTTTTAATAAATATTATATGACATGAAAATAGAAATAAATATTTTGGGTCTTTAAAATAGTTTTTATAATTTTTATAAGGATTTTGGATATTTTAAATTTTTAATGTTTTTTTTTCTATTTTTAGGGATTTCTGGTCTGGAGGGTCAAAATACTATAGTAAACAAAATATACTTTTTTGAAATTTTTCAAAAAGGTCTTATATCTTTTGGATTATTAAATGCAAACAATAATAAAATTTGCTCTTTTTGATTTTTATTAAATAGGAAATGTGCATATAATGCAAAATAAAATATGTGGCATGAAAGACCAAGCATCCAGGTACATTATCCTATATTTGCATAATTTTTGGAGCACAGATGCTATTTATAAAAATTAGACAAAATGCACAAAAATATTTAAACTGTCAAGGGCATATTTGTAATTAAAAATAAATGCAGTGGGCCATATACAAATATCCCAAACCTTTATAACTAATATTTACATTTTATAAACCAATCAATAATAGTAAAAAAATTGCAAGGGTTACTTTGCAAAATGCCCAGCTCACGTGGGACGACACATGAGCTAAGTTGGAAAGGACCAAATAATAACAACACATCAAGTTCAAGGGCCTCTTTGCAATTATTACAAAAATTTTACACTGCAGAAGAAAATTTGTATATTAAATATTAATATACAAAAATGTGGGGCATATATAAGGTTTACCCCATAAAGGCAAGGATCGTGTGGTTGTGGTGGTGCCACGTAGGCCCCACTTAACTTCATCAATGTCTCTTGGATGCATCGTTTCGTGGTTGATCCTTTAGCAGGGAAAAGATCTGGAGCTGCCTCTCTATTGGATGGCTGCGAGATGAAGACCGAGAACAGGGAAGAACAAGGTCTTCCCTTACCTTCGATCGAAGAATCCAGGCAACTAGAGGGGTCTCCTTGTCTCATCGGCTTCCTAGTACTCTATCGTAGTTGCAGGTAGCACTAAAGTGGTCCAAGTCCCCTTGGTGGGTACTTGGAAGGGTATCCTCCATTTAGCACATAGGAATGAGGTTCTTCTCTCAATTCTGCTCCTAGGTGACCTTCTTGGCCACATACTGTCTGAAAATCCTCCTGGGCTCGAGGAGAAATGCCTCGAGTCATTTTGAAGTGGTGGTATAAAGGGGATGAAAGGGGTGTTGATGCTCCGATAGATGGCAGCAAAGGAGCCTCAAATGAGCCCAATCCTTGCAGGATCGGGGAGATAGATGGCTTGAGAGATGGAGAAGGAGAAGGGGGATGAAATGGACATGGAAGTTGGGTCAGCGACTGGCGATTTACGGTGGAAATTAGCCGGAGCATAGAGCTACGTCGATGGATGATATCGAAATTTAACCTAACTACAGTTGAATCGAAGAAACCAATCCTACTACTATGCTATGGAATGAAAATGCAAGCGAAAAATCTAAGTAAAGACAGCTCTTACCTGGATATGCTAGGGAGCGTAGGAGTCATCGGAGCTCCACATCGACCACTCGATTATGTCACTCTACTCCGTGCACGACCCTCTGCCAGCCTCCTAGCTGCCACCTAGAGCTCAAACGATTTGACAGAAGGGGGGCCAAGTGGTGAAATGGGGATCAAACAGTGCTGGGAGATGATGGAAGTTATTTATGCACATCACGGAGGGTGCCTATTGATAAAGGATTAGGAACGAATCAAATGTTTGTACAGAGGTTTTAGGGATATGGCGTGTATTAGCTTTGATCGGGGGTTGATTTTAGTGAAAAATCAAATCGAATGGAGTGATGGACCAACTAGTAAATAAGGTAGAAGATGGGGACTTGACCGGTTCTAACACAGCAGAGGCGCCAAGGGTGCATTTGATCGAGGTCAACAAGGGTCTAATTCTAGTTGGTCCACATGGACCAACTAGAAAAATCCAAGGGGGGAAACTATTGTTAAAATTGATAATAAATAGTTAATTAACTAATTGATTTTAGGGTGTAAAATAAAAATACTTCTTATTTTTTTATATTTAATTACTGTTTTTATTTATTTTTATGGAGTTATTTATCAAAAGTTAGTATTTACAAATATAATCATAGTTATATTTACCTATATATTTTATGTTTGAATTTTATTTTGTGTTTAAAATTTTATTATTTATGCACATAATTTAAATATTTATAGATTATTTAAATACAAATGAATATATTTTTCTTATATTTTTCTGAGGTTGTATGTACACTTAAATAAAGATAGGTATGAATTATAGAGGAAAGGGAAGCTGCTCCATGGAGCATCTAAGTTGGCTGCTCCATAGCAACTTCCCCCAATTTTTAAAATTTTTTGGGAAAATTCTAACATGTATATTCATCTATATATCCCTACTATATGTCATTCAAATTTTGTCAGAAACAGAGACTCCTATACCCTCCATTTAGAGCAGATAATTTTAACAGTCTTAGATTTGTTGTAATCAACATATTCTGGATAGAGGGCATAGCTGTCTTTGTTTGTGACAAAATTCGAATGGCATATAGGAGGGATAAATAGATGAATATACATGGTGGAATTTTCTCAAAAAAAATAAAAACATTTGAGGGTAATTGCTCCATGAAGCATCCAGCTTAGCTGCTTCATGGAATAGCTTCTCCGTCCTCTAAATTATATAGGTATATGTATAGTATATTCATCTATGTATTTTTGTATACTATTTTATTTTTCATAGTTTTATTGTATTATAATTATGTATATACACTATAAATAATCTTTATAAAATTATAAAAATATAAAATAATGAAAATATAATGAATACTTAGAATGAATATTTTATTCAGGTATATTGTAAAATAAGGGTCCAAAACCTAAATTTTACATCTTAACTCCAAATGAAATGAAAATACCTTAATTAAATAGGTTATTAAAAGTTATATATAATTAAAGGTGATTTTGATGCATTTTGAGTTTATATGGAGAAGATACAAGTCTGTGAAGTTGGGATTTTGGATTTTTATTCTGAATATGTATTGCATAATGTGTATTATTTTTACGTGAAATAAATTTTGTATTTTTATTGGTATTTTTATCTACAACTTTCATACAAATTTAATTGATTTGATATGTAAATAATAATAAATAAAATAGGTCCCAGAAAAGAATTATTGAAGAATAAATGAATAGCGTTTTTATTGTATTTTTTGCCCTTATGCCACCCTACTTTATGCATTGTCAACCAAATCAATTCTTGACTTTGTCTCGGGGTTTAGGGTCATAAAATATGGTTGCTATTTTATTTCTTTTTCTTTTCTTTATTCTTTTTTTTGTCTTTAGACATAGTAAGTTTTACAATATTTATAGAATAAATAATGAATGTTAATTTATGCAAAATAATGATATTTACATGCCTTTAGCAAGGGTTTAAAGACCAAAATGAAAGAATAAAGATGATGAAATGGAGATTCATCACCCGCATATGTTGAACCACGCACTACCCTAACATCCCGTTAGGTGTAGTCAAGATGACCACATTTCCCTTCAGCCTCCAAGATAAGGCCTTGTACTGGGTCAACAACTTGGGGAAGGTCATGATGACCTGGGAGGACCTTGAGTTTGCATTCCTCCACAAGTTTTACCCTCGCGATCGGCTCAACCATATGCGAGCCCAGATTAGCAACTTCTCCCTAGCTACCTATGAGTATGTTCAAGAAGCATGGGAGCGATTCATACATCTGCAGGAAAAATACCCCCACCATGATATACCAAAGACCAGCTTGGTACAACATTTCTTCGAGGGCCTGACTACGAAGAGTCGAGGCTAGTAGACGCCACATGATAAGATGAATTTTGTTAGGGTCTTGTCAATGTACAAGGTCGACCAACAGTCGTCGAAGCGACCGCTCACGAAACTCATCAAAATCAACAATTAACCCACAATATGTATAAAGCAATGAAAAGCAAAATATGTGGAGTTAAAATTTATTATAAATCTATAATGTATGTGTATATGTGTAAGTATTGTAGAGGTCGAACAAAAAGAGAAAACAAGAGAATCGTGTAAATAAATGGAAAAAAATATGTACTTGTTGTCTATGTATTTTGTGGATTTTTATTTTTTATTTTTTTAATTTTGTTTTTATACATTTTTTATAAATTTTATTTAATTTTATATTTTTTTCTTTTTATATTTTTTTAATTTCTAATTCCTTTTTCTTTTTATGAAAGATACATAATAAGATATATGGGTATATACATAGTATAGGATAATATAGATATAAATACAACTAAAAATAAACAAAATATAGAAAGTAAAATCATAATTTCAATTTCTTTTTTGGTTTTAAATAGTTTTTTTCCTATTTTTATGACTTTTTAGGGATTTTTCTTAATTTTTATGGATTTTTAAAGTAAAAAAATATCCCAAATCAAGGATTAAATAAATAGGATAAATTGAAATGAAGGTAAAAAAATATCAAATAGTCTCCAAAATTCTTTAAATCAATTTTAATATGTAAATAATAACATAAAGAAAATTATAAAATAGAAAAAGATAGTTTTGAAAATTTTGAAATTTTTTTTAGATTTGGGTTTTTTTAGTTTTAGGAGTTTTCTTTTTCTATTTTTAGTGGTTTTTGGCCTGAACGCTTCAAATACCTAAATAATTGAAATATATATTTTGAGATTTTTCAAAACTATTTTATATTTATGGGTTTTTCAAGTCAAACAAGGCAAAAATGTGCTCTTTTTTATTTTTAATAAATATTAAAAAGTCCAAATTGTAAATATAAACATATGATGTCAAAGTGAGAATAATCGGGAGCTTAACCCTATTTTTTGGTAATTTTTAGATCACGGACACCGTATTTAATAAATAGAACAAATGCACAAAAAATCAATGAACTAGTAGGGGCATACTTGTAATTAAAAATAAATGCAAGGGCCTTTCTGCAATTTTTCCAAAAAATATATAACTTGAATTAAAAATATACAAACTAAACATAAATATGAAAATCCTAAGAGGCCCGGCTGTAAAATAGCCAAGCCCATGTGCACATGCACGTGAGCCTCGCTAGCACGGTCGAAATGCAATAGCAACAAACCAAGAGCATCCCAATGCAAATTTTACAAAATAAAATACACTGCAAATAAAAGATTGCATATTAAAGTTAAAATACAAAAGCTCTCTGGACCAAGTGTAAAAAATACCTAACTTTTACGCCTGATCGGATGGCACAACTCTACTCACTTGGACACGTATCGCCTTTACGTTGCATGATGATAATTCACGCTCGACGATGTATGATGAGAAATTAAGCGAGATCGAATGAGGTGGAAAATATGTGAACTGTTGTTGTCCTCAATCAATCCGATCACTCAATGAGAAAATAAAACTACTCAAGAGAAATCAAATAATCAAAACATGTAAGCGGTTTGCTAATTGCTAATTTTATTTACCTCGTATATCCACCAGGGTCGAACACCATGAGTATGAGAAAAATATGAAGTAGTCAAATTTCAAATAAAATAAATATTTTTTAGTGGTTTTTAATTTTTGTAATTTTTTTATTTTTGAATAAAGGCAAACAAGCACAAAAATAAAAGAAAACAAACACAAAGATGTTTTTGGAATTTTCTAAATAACCAAATATAGTCAGAAATTTAAAGTAAAAATATTTTGGGTTAACTGATTTCAAGACTATTTTTGTTAATTTTTCTATATTTTTCTAATATATTTGTGATTTTATAAAAATCAAATAAGGTTCAAAGTTCAAAAAAAGTGCACAGCTAGGACCAAATTGCAAATTAAACTATCTAAATGCCTTAAGGTCATGGTTAGCAATTCTATAATAAGGTAGAGATGAAAGGCTAAAGACAAAAATTGAAATTGCAATTTTTGTATTTTTCTTCGATTTTATATGATTTTTATACATTTTTAGTTGTTTTGTAGCTTTTAGATTTTTACAGTGCATTTTCGAACAAAAATAAAAATGGATGTAAAGCAAACAAAAAGGAACACATGGTAATTTTTATGGAATTTTTAAAGCATTTTTCGAAGTTTTAGGATTTTTATAAGGCAAGTCAGGACATTTTTAGGGGTTTTTGAATTTTTAAAAATAGAAAAGGCAAATAAATCAACCCACCAAAATTACAGTAAATATTACACACTAAGGTTAAATAATATTTATTAAGTCCAATACAAAGTATGCAATTTGTTACAGTTCACAGGGACCAATTCACAATTTAATTAAGTTCCAGGATCAATGGATAGAACACAATAAAATTGCAGGGGTGATTCTGCAAATAATCCAGCCAAAACATGCACTACAGTGATCCAGGTTCATAGAGACATAAATGCAAATTTAAAAACTTAACATTCAAATCATAACAGCTTAAGGTTCACGTAATAAATGCAAATAAACCCAAAGAACATGTGGAGACACACGTAACCGATTTAGAAGGATTAAAATGCAAATACCACAAACTATGAGTTCCAAATTGTAAATGTATTTAACTACATATTTTATTTAATTGACTAAATATAAAAACAAAGATGTACAAGGTAGAAAGTGAAAAATACCCAGTGCAGGGGCACATGGCGTGAGTGGAGCTGACTATGTCGTACGGCTCTAATAAACCGCAACCGTAGGATCTGACAGTGTAGGGAATGTCTGGAACGTGCGGGGCAGATACGTTAGATGCTCTGATCCAATGGCCAAAAGGTTGCACGGTCGGGCAGCTGTGATGCTATCTGGCAGGAGCGGGACTCATCTAACGGGTGAGAGAAGGTCTACAATAACTCGCCTCCAATGACTTTCAACCGAGCATCGGAGGGGATACGACGCTACGATGAAAGAAATAAGGGCTCCAGCAGGAACGTGGAAGTGGTCTGCATCGAACGAGGAGCTCTATTGGAGGCGATGATGGACAAGTGAGTGAGGTGGTGGCTGCTCACCTAGAGTTGCTCCGACTGAGCAGGTGGGAGTCCAAATGGCGCTTCCAGATGCGCTTATGTGCTTGCAAGGTATCCTAAGCTTGCGGCGAAGCTCCGACGAGTGTTATTTGAGAAAACAAACAAGTGAAACGACAAGGAATGGGATTTTCGGTCTACGGCAAACACGGGGGATGGAGACCCGACTTAATCCTGCTCTGATGAGAAGGATTCAAGGGGAAAGGCTGCATTGGAAGGTGCGGTGAGCATCAATAGTGCGATCATTGCGAACGAAGGAGAGTAACAGTGCTCCGACTAGCTGGTCGGAGTAGAGGTGATGACACTGGAGCAAAATTGGAAGTGGAATCAAAACTGGAAATGCTAAAAGAAGGATAGATACTTGAAGGTTTGATGGGTTCCTGAGCTTCAGGTGAAGGTGAGTGTCGAGGTTTTGGCCTCAACCGAGATGCGACTGGCTGGGAGGCTACTCGCGGTGGTTCTCCAGCCACGAAGTGAGCTTCGAGCCTCCAGGCACCTCCGGTGAATCGTAAGCTACTCCTCCAATGGCTGTCACTATGAAGAATGTGGCTCAGGGTCTGTGGTGGAGCAAGGGACTAGATGAGGCATTGTGGAGGCTAGAAGAAAGATTTATAGGGTGCTTAGGGTCCAAGAAGATCGTGGCGATACGTGGAACACTAAGCAGATCCGGTTGCGCCTAGGGATCCGCGAGGATCATGAAACATGAGGCTTCAATCGGGCGTAGGAATCAAGGCAGGAAGAGGTCGGGTTCGGGCATGAGAATTCGGAGAAAATGCTCCGACAAAGGTACTCAACTCAACCCAGTTTGGAATTGGACGTTGTTCGGGATCAACATTCCCAGCTGGACCGATCAGAAAATAAGATTTACAAAATTCAATGAAAATAGGATTAAAAATAGTAAATGAATTTAAATTTAAAAGTGTATAAAATAAAAAAATGAATTTTTTTTATAAACTATTTTTTGTGATTTTTGATTATTTTTATGAAAAATAAATTAATGTATATACGGTGTATGGTATTATATACAGGTATAATATACCTATGTATTATGTACAAGTATTTTTATTTTATTATTTCTACGTAAATAATTTTTTTTATATTTTATTTATTTACAACATGATTTTAGGAGTATATAATAATTTTTATTTTATTTTTATAGATTATTTAAGGGTATAAAATAAATAATGAATGTTGTATGTATATGTGTATTTTGTACAAAGGGTTAATGATTTTATTTTTATTTATTATTCTGATTTTTATTTTTTTTTCTAATATTATTAAAGATATATACAAAGGCATAAAAGAGTTAAATAATTTGGTTTAGATAAATAATATGTACATGTATAGATGATATGTACAATTCACAGTGAACCCTTATCTCTCTCAACTTATTTTATTTTGCGATTAGGTCAAGACTTGACCTTCTCTTGGGGTTTGGGTGACTCTGTATTTGTTCTAAATACATCATTTTTTTCCTTTTTTTATTCTTTTTTTTGCAAAATACATGCTAATTATGCATCACTAACAAGGGCATGCACAAAGCTAATTTATTGAATTTATAGGTATTTACAAGTGATTTTCCTAAAAAGAATAGCTAAAATAAAATAATAAAGAGTGAGAATCATGGATTCATCACCCCCCTATACTTTACCTTTGCTAGTCCCTTAGAAAACACTTATTTGAAAAAGAAGTGAAAACAAAAAGGAAAGAAAAGAAAAGAAAAAGAATTAAGGCTAATTATTAAACTTATCTTCATTAAATTGGAGTATGGAGCTCAGTCAGACCTTTGGATTATTAGTTTGTGGAAATAGATTTAAGGCTCAACAAAGTCTAAGTTCCACAATTGTATGGTCAAGACTCCTCAATAAACCTGGTCAGAACAAGTATACATACGCAAACTCTAATTACTATGCATCTTTCCTTTTACTGTGTAAGTGATATGTAGCTCCCCACCTCAGAAATGACATTGAAACAACCCCTCTCAACAAGGTAACTCTAATTCCCCAGTCTTGCAGCTCTTTCCTCGAGGAATGGGGTATTCCCTTCTAATTTAAAGTTCAACCATCTTAAGAAGAGGGGAAAGAAGAGAATAGTCCGTGACTAGTGTAGCCACGTATCCCTTGGAGCTTAACCAGTGTAGATAAGTCTCCAGCTGCAAGCTTCCATGAGATGAGAAGGTGGAATACATAAGCTTTTCTTATTCACTATATAAACTCCGACAGGCATTTTATTTTCAATCAGGTCTGTCGAATTTTTTGGAGTTTTTCATGATTTTGCACATTTTTTTATGTTCATATATACAACATATTTACATTGTGCAGGATGTTGTTAGCCATGTGAGCCCGAGGCGAACCATTCCTACAATAAATGGTATTGTAATATTTAATTTTATAAATAAAAGTTATTGATTGTTTTCACTCCTCTTATGAGATAAATTGACTGAATTCACTATAAGGTCCCTCTGTACAATTAGGGTTATGTACCATGGCCATCTTAATAATCATACAGTTGTTGATTCAGTAATAGAATCATAGAGGTTGGTGTTCGGATGAATATCTAAGGAGTTAGAGAGAGGACTCATCAAGCATCATCAAATGACTATTAAGAGATGATCTCCAACCTGAGTAGAAGATGGCAATCCTTTCTCATTAGGATGATATCTGACCGACCTCTTGATGTAGGTCATCTGCATAGGAATAGAGATTCGGAGGTGTCAGATTAGTTAAGTTAAAGAGTTGACTTAACAAGCTCGAGATTATTAAAGTCCTATATCATATAATGTCTTGATACAGGCACACATCCTCTGACCAGAGACAGATGTGTTACTATATGTCTAAATATGTACATTTGGCAGACCACTAGGTTGATGACCTAATCAAGGTCTATACACCGGTGAGCTGGAGTGCATATGAGGACTTGTGAGTAATACGATCTCTCAAATGGATCATATGGGTTTACTTGTGAATAGGAAGACATGATCTCACTCATGAGGTATTGGGATTGGTCAAATTCCATGCATGGTCTTCGTGCTTTGGAAGAATGATAAGAATTTGAAGGTATGATATATGCTTTGGGAAAGCATATGATCGATACCAACTCCCAATGACCAAGATAGAGAAACTTGACGATGAAACCCTAAAGATGGCAGTGTTAAATTGATCTTTATCTTCGGGTTTATCATAGGCTTTCCAGTATGCAGGATGTACGGGTATTAGGAATACCTGAGGGTGATATGATCATAAACGATTGTAAAACCATGACGCTTCCATTTCGAGCGAGTGATGAAACAGGTTTGGAATTTAGTGACTCCTCTCAGTAGCGAAGTATTCTGATCTTGGTCCAAGTGTTGGACATTGATCTGAATGTGATTCAAATGCAACGAGAAGATTAGATTTACGATCTTGATTTGATCAAGCATCTATGAAAGGTACATGAGATCTGGATTTGAGATATAATATCAATATCCAAGTCACTATTCATGGAACATACAATCGCTATGTCCTTATCTCCAAGTATCTGCGGAGAAAGCGCATTATTCTTGAAAGGGTTCAAGAATAATTCCATAATTGAATTATATCCAAGCATTGAGAAATGAATAGTTAAATGTGATTTAATTATCATAGATAATGTGAATTTGATTCACATTATTTCAATGCATGAGAATGATTATCTAATATAATTAAATGTTATTTATTTATTATGGATAAGAATAATGTCGATAGCAATATCTAATTATTCATAATAAATTAAAATGTGATTTATAATGTATAAGACAAAGCTTATTATGATTTATATTTGTTGATTAATTATTTATGTGAATTGATTCACAATGGATAATTAATTGAAAATTTAAATCACATATTATTTTGGGTTGTGAATGTGATTCACAAATTTCCAATGGCCAGATTACAATATTCACAAAATAATTATGAATTATTTTTTTTGAATAATTTACAACAAGTGTTGTTGGAAATCTTGGAGATTTTCAAGGAATGGTACAATCTCATGAGATTGCATGAGATTATATTTCCCATGAGATATGGGTGGACGACTACCAACTCCTACAAGGAAGGGGTCGTTGCCCCACCTATTATCATGGGATGATGAAATCTCCACTCCTTGATTTCTATATGAGATTGATTTTATTTTAGCATTAACTTATATGGATTTATCAATATATATTTAATCTAAATTAAATTAATTGTTGTTGGTTTTTTTACCAACAAGATCTTGGCCATTGAAAGAAATACAAATCAACCTCAACCATTGATTTTGTGTAGTCGATAAATTGTGATCCATGGACTCCCAAAATCCTATATAAAAAGAGGCACCCCTTGCTCTTCTTGGTTACAACAATTACAACAACAAGCTCTCTCCTCTCTCTCTCCTTCTCATGTCCTCTCTCCCCCTCTCTCCTTGGGTGGCCGTCCACCTAAACCCTAGAGGGTAGAAGCCATCATCGTCACCTTGCCATTGTGTTGCCGCCTCGACGGCCCTTCGTTCTCCATCTTCTTTGGTGCGCCACGCTCGCAAAAAAGATGTATGATCTCGTGGGACAAGATCATGAGTTCTCTGGCTTGGAACAACATTTTGGATTGCGAGAAGCATGCGGTTCATCCTCGCACTCGCAAGCGTCTCCTCCAAAGATCGGACTTGAGACAGGAGGTCTCTTCTTTTAGAGGTTTGATCGCAACCACGCTACAAGAGGTATTCCTTTATCTATTTAGTTTAGATGAAATGATTCAAGAATCGTTCTTGGATCAAGTAGTTTCATCGCATGAATTTTTTTAAAATTCCGTTGCATCGAACAACTAGTGCGAACAGTCGTTCTCAATCGTATATGATACGATCACCACGCTTCAGTGATGTGCTTTAGGATCTTTCCATACCCTTTAAGTGGTATTAGAGCCTTAGATCAGAGGTTTTGGATGCGATCCATAAACCTAGGAAGACTTGGGTTCGTTAGGATTTGCGAAAGTTTTATCGCATTTCATTTTCGCATCTTTGTTTAGTTAATAATTTTGGCTCTATTTAAAATGTTGAAACACGAAATAATCACTTATATTTTGTTCCTCATTAAATAAGGAAATCGTTAGATTTGAGTTTGCGTAATTTGGATTTCTTTTGCTCAAGTTATGATCATTTTAATGAACATGTATCCATTGTTTCAGGGACTGTGAATCTTAACATAATTAAGGAGTTAATTACTTTTTTGATACGCCTAGATATGAGTGCAAATCACTTTGGTTCTGTCATAAATCAAATTAGTAGACTTTGAAAACTTATTTTACATAATTTGGATTTAATTTAATTGAGATATGTTAATTTTAGTATGTGGGGATCACTGCTGGAAATTAAATTCCTAATCAAGAACCATGTGATTGTCAATTAGAGAAATTAATGGTTAATTCCCTGAAATAATTATAGAAAAATATTTGAGAAATATTTAACGATAATTATTTCTTTAATTGACAATGCATTAACCAATAATTGATTAGATATGATCTAGATCACAATTGGTTACACAATCAATAAACAAACTTGCTAGAATAGGACTGGGAATTTGTTTAGAAAATTTCCTTATAATCAAAATGGTTTTGATTATTACTATATGGTATAACTTCGGTTGAAAACCCGATTATCATCCCAAGTACACAATGATCAATTTGGCATTATCCTTTCCTGAGGTGGATATGGTGTCTAGTCGGGGAGCGTTGGGGTAGCAGATTACACCGTATGCGGTCCTTCCCACTCCCGTCAGTACTGCTCATGACAACAGGTAGGGACTCAATAATGCAGGAGATATCACGGTGTATTTTTTAACTATTAAAATTCAAATAAATACGTACTTTGAGATTATATCATCCATTCAAGTAACAATCAAGTTTGTTGATTGAATTGAATTGATAATTGATTTAATGTGATTAAATTGATTATATCCAATTAAAACACTCTATTATGAATAGATGTATATTTCCCTTGGAAGAATTAATTATATGAATATGATTCATGATAATTAATTAAAATTTGAATATGAGGTGGAGGATCACATAAGTGACATCCATGGTCTCCCGTCAAGGCAAAAGGTTCCGTCGCCACGGATTGTATGTAGGAGATGCCTGTCCGAAGTGACAGCTCATGTATGCTAACACATCTGGATCGGGCTCTTTGCTTCTCGAAAGAGTAAGGTCGTATGCGTAGTGACCCCAATATCGGGTCCTCATATTATTGGGGTAATATTGGATTGTGCATAGTGAGCACTAATCATGTTGACAGTTGGTTTAATTAACGACGGGTCAACATCACCTTAGAGGTGGGCCCGGGTGTTAAAGACCGAATTGGGAGATGTAAGTTGGACTTGCAATGCAGAATGTGTTCCCTCTTCTCTTTATCAGAGTTACAAGTTCTCATATTATTAGGATGCGACAAAGGTAAAGAAGAGATCCCAAGTTTTTTTGCTAGAGATATAGCGGTAAGTGTATCTCTTGCTTTGAAAGTCATTAAGGGAATGAACTTTCAAAGTTGACAAAGCAAGACTAGATTGATTAGAAATTCCTTAATCAAATAATTTTGAATGAAATATAAATAATTATTTACATGTTCTAATATAGTGCATTGTTAATTTCAGAAAATGAAGTCCATGAACCCACTTAGCAGGCTTCCAGAGGTCAATCAATTGTCCGGACCAAATTATTTGGATTGGATTCGAAATTTGGATCTTGTTCTTTCGGTTGAGCGCATATCTTATGTGTTGTCATAGAAATTATACACAGACCCAAAGACTCCAGAGGAAATCAAATATAACGAAAAATATGAGGAAGATCATAATCTAGCTAGATGTTACATTCTGGGTTCATTATCCAATGTGCTGCAGAAGCAACATGTGGAAATGACCTCTTGCTGTGATATTATGACAAATCTGAGGGAAATGTTCGATGGCGTAAGCCGCATACAGCGTTAACATATAATGAGAGATCTTATTTGTTGCAAGATGTAGGAGGGGACCTTTGTCAGAGAGCATGTACTCAAAATGTTTAGGTACCTATCTGAATTGGAAACCCTAGGAGCTGACATGGACGCAGACATGCAAGCTGACTTCATTCTACTGTCGCTCCCTAAGTCTTTCAACAACTTTGATGTCACATTCCACATGAGCAAAGTTGATTTACTAACGCTGGGCTATTGGATGCATTAAAGTCTGCTAAAGACGCAATGAGGAAGGATGGCCCCTCTGGTAGTGCAACGATTGCATAGGCCAAAGAAAAGCGCGGTCGGAAGCAAGGTTCTCGGAAGGGTCCATCCCAGAAGAGAAAGAAAAAGAGTCAAGGCGTTGGATCATCTTCCAATGCATCCACGATGATAGCGTCGAAGAAAACCAATGTTTGTCACCAATGCAAGAAGCCAGGACACTGGAAGCACAATTAGCCAGAATACCTGAAGTCTGCTGACAAAGGTAAAGCCCCTGCAGGTATGAAATCTACTTTCATCATTGAAACCAGTTTTCTCGTTGGACGAGAAGGAAGTTGGGTTGATGATTATGGTTCTTCTATTCATGTATGCTATCTGTTGCATCTATTTCAGGAAACTCAGAATCTCAAAGAAGGTAAGATAGTCATCCAGATTGGATCTGATGCAAGTGTTGCAGCGGTCGCCATCAGAACCTGTCGACTATCATTATCTAGTGGAAGAGTCCTTTTACTTAAAGAGTGTCTTTATGTACATGAAGTCTGAAGAAATTTAGTATATTTATCTAAACTTGTTAGAAGTGGGTATTCATTCCTATTCTGTAATACATTAGTCATAAATCGTTATGATAAATATATTGTGGATGGTGTTTTTACTTCTGGTGGACTCTATGAATTGTGCATTGATGAACATGTCATGAATGTTACTACCACTAATAATAATAAAAACCTTAAAGATTCAAAGAGGATGCAAATCGTTCGAATATGATTTGACATCAAAGGATTGGTCATTTATCTGTTGATAGGATCGGTAGATTGATAAAAGATGAACCCTTAGATTTTCTACAGGTTCAATCTTTGCCTACCTGCGAACATTGTATTCGAGGTAAAATGGCTAGGACGCCTTTTCGTAACAAGGTTACACGATGCGAAGGTATTCTTGACTAAGTACATACCGATGTCTGTGGTCCCTTCAGTACCGCGACTCGAAAAGGATATCGATATTATTTGACGCTTATTGATGACCATTCGCGATACGAGTTTATCTTCCTACTACATCATAAGTTTGGAACCTTTGAAAAGTTCAAAGAGTTTAAAGCTTTGGTTGAGAACCAAACCTATATGAAGATTAAAAAGGATTCGATTTGACCGAGGTGGCAAGTACCTCTCAGATGAATTCAAGGAATACCTTAAGGAGAATGGAATTGTCTCCAATCTCACTCCCCCTGGAACCCCCCAACTTAATGGTGTTGCTGAAAGATGCAACAAGACTATCATGGATATGGTCCGTTCAATGATGAGCAAAGCACATTTACCACTTAATTTATGGGGATATGCAGTAGACACTGCAATATATATCTCGAATAAGATTCCTAGCAAATCTGTACCTAAGACTCCTCATGAGCTCTGCTATGGAACCAAACCTAGTGTAAAACACTTGAGGGTTTGGGGTTGCTTGGTCCATGCAAAGAACGTGGATGCAAGTAAGCTAGAATCTTGCTCTCGTGAGTGTTACTTCATTGGGTATGTTAAAGATGGTATTGGATACCAGCTTTATGACCCTGAGACCCAAAAGGTTTTTATCTCTAGAGATGTGAAATTTTTGGAGGATGACTTCTTTAAAGGTCAAGACAAAAATAAGTAGAGGAACTCATTGAATCTCCTGAAGATTTTGAGCTTCCGGAACCAGAAACTGAAGAGATAAATGAATATGAAACACTCATACCTCTTCGAAGGCATTCGAGGGTGATTGCACTACCAAAAGGTATGGATTTCATGTGTCGGGTGAAATTGACGATAATCCTTCTTCATTTGATGAAGCACTCGCGGATCATGACACGGATAGATGGATGCTAGCAATGAAGTCAGAGATTGACTCCAAGCATAAGAATGGTGTATGGACCCTAGAGGATCCACCGAAAGGGGTAAAACCCATTGGGTTTAAATGGATCTTCAAGAGAAAGAGGGGACCTGACAACAAAGTAGAGACTTTCAAGGCACGACTCGTAGCTAAGGGCTACACATAGAGAGAAGGCATCAACTACGATGCTTAAGTCCATTAGACAGCAAAGTAGAGAGAAGGCATAGATGTCTTCTCATGTGGCTATGCTTAAGTCCATTAGAACACTGCTATCTATAGTTGCATCTCTTGACTACGACATCTAGCAGATGGACGTCAAGACGGCTTTCCTCAATGGATACCTCGAGGAGGATATCTATATGGAGCAGCCCCAGGACTTCATAACTGAGGATGGCAAAGTATGCAAGCTGAATAAATCCATTTATGGGCTCAAGCAATCTTCTCGTACTGGAACATCAGATTTGACGAATCCATAAAGAGTTATGATTTTGTGCAAAATCCTGATGAACCTTGTGTGTACAAGAAGCTCGGTGGGAGCATCATTGTGTTCATTGGGATTTACACAGATGACATCCTTATCATTGGTAATGATACAGGGATGATGACCAATGTTAAGATTTGGTTGTCCCACACCTTTGAGATGAAAGATCTTGTAGAAGCATCCTACATCTTGGATTTGAAGTTGTTCAGAAATCGAGAAAAGAGGATATTGGGATTATCACAACATGGGTAAATTAAGAAGATACTTGAACAATTCCGTATGGATAGTTCCAAGAAAAGTTTCCTCCCCTTAAGACATGGTATCCATCTATCTAAAAGGATGGTTCCTCAAACTGTTGAGGAAAAGAAAGCCATAGCTGGATGCCCATATGCATCAGCTGTAGGAAGCTTAATGTACGCCGTGATGTATACTAGGCCAGATATCTGCCATGCAGTGGGAGTGGTAAGTCATTACCAATCCTGCTATGGATAACAACACTGGAATGAAGTAAAGAACATTTTTAAAGTATCTAGAACGGATGCAATATTACATCATGATCTATGGAGATGGTGATCTCCAAGTCTTAGGATATACAGATTCAGATTTACAATCAGATATAGATGATCGAAAGTCGACATCAGGGTTTGTGTTCCTATTGAACGGTGGTGTTGTGAGCTGGAGAAGCAAGAAGCAGGACACTATAGTAGATTCAACAACAGAAGCCGAATACATTGCCGCATTAAATGCTGCAAAGGAGGCGGCAAGGTTGCGCAAGTTCATCCAGGAGCTTTGCGTAGTTTCCTCTAATACTCCTATCCCATTACTCTACGATAACACAGGAGCCATTGCCCAGGCGAAGGAACTCAGATGGCATCAAAAGAGCAAGCACGTGGAAAGAAAATACCACATCATTCGGGAGATACAAAAGCGTGTCGATATCGTCATCACTAAGGTGGCCTCTGCCGATAACGTTGATGATCCTCTTACCAAATGGTTAACACAGAAGGTTTTCGACCAACATGTAATGAGTATGGGTTTAAGGATGGTACCTGAATGGTTCTGAGGGATAGTGGGAGATTGTTAGTCATGTGAGCCTGAGGCGAACCATTCCTACAATAAATGTTATTGCGATATTTGATTTATCAATAAAAGTTATTGATTCTTTTTACTCCCTTTTGAGATTAAAAGAATGCACTATAAGGTCCCTCTGTACAATTATGGTTATGTATCATAGTAATCTTAATAATCATACAGTTGTTGATTCAGTAATAGAAACATAGAGGCTGGTGTTTGGATGAATATCTGAGGAGTTAGATAGAGGACTCGTCAAGCACCATCAAATGACTATTAAGAGATGATCTCCAGCCTGAGTAGGATATGTTAATCCTTTCTCATTAGGCAGATATCTGACCGACCTCTTGATGCAGGTCCTCTGCATAGGAATAGAGATTCGGAGGTGTCAGAATAGTTAGGTCAAAGAGTTGACTTAATGAGATCGAGATAACCAAAGTCCTATATTGTATACTGTCACGACACAGGTACACATCCTATCAGATGTGTTACTATATGTCTAAATATGTACATTTGGCAGACCAATAGGTTGATGACCTAATCAATGTCTATACACCGGCGAGGTGATGTGCATATGAGTAATACGGTCTCTCAAAGGGATCATACGGGTTCACTTGTGAACCGGAAGACATGAGCTCACTCATGAGGTATTTGGGACCGATCAAACTGCATGCATGGTCGTCGTGCTTTGGAAGCATGACAAGAATTCGAAGGTATTATATATGCTTTGGGAAAGCATATGATCGATATCAACTCCCAATGACCAAGATAGAGAAACTTGATGATGAAACCCTAAAGATGATAGTGTTAAATTGATCTTTATCTTCGGGTTTATCATAGATCTTCCAGTATGCAGGATGTATAGGTATTAGGAATACCTGAGGGTGATGTGATCATAAACGATTATAAAACCATGACGCTTCCATTCCGAGGGAGTGATAAAACATGTTTGGATTTTAGTGACCCCTCTCAATAGAGAAGTAATCTGATCTTGGTCCAAGTATAGGACATTGATCTGAATGTGATTCAGATGCAATGAGAAGATTAGATTTACGATCTTAATTTGATCAACCATCTATGAGAGGTATGTGAGATCTGGATTTGAGATATAATCTCAATATCCAAGTCACTATACGTGGAAGATACAATCACAATGTCCTTATCTCCAAGTATCTGCGAAGAAAACGCATTATTCTTAAAGGGTTCAAGAATAATTCCATAGTTGAATTATATCCAAGCATTGAGAAATGGATAGTTAAATTTGATTTAATTATCATAGATAATGTGAATTTGATTCACATTATTTAGATGCATGAGAATGATTATCCAATATAATTAAATGTGATTTAATTATTATGGATAAGAATAATGTGGATAGCATTATCCAATTATTCATAATATATTATAAATGTGATTTATAATATATTAAAAAGAGCTTATTATGATTTATATTTGTTGATTAATTATTGTTGTGAATTGGATTCACATTGGATAATTAATTGAAAATGTAAATCACATACTATTTTGGGTTGTGAATGTGATTCACAAATTTTCAATGGCAAGATTGAAATATTCACAAAATAATTATGAATTTATTTTGTTGAATAATATACAACAAGTGTTGTTGTAAATCTTTGAGATTTTCAAGGAGTGGTGCAATCTCATGAGATTGCATGAGATTACATCTCCCATGAGATATGGGTGGACAGTCACCAACTCCTATAAGGAAAGGTCGGTCGTCCCCCCTATTATCATGGGATAATGAAATCTCCATTCCTTGATCTCCATATGAGATTGATTTATGTTTAGGATTAACTTATATTGATTTATCAAGATATATTTAACCTAAATTAAATTAATGGTTGTTGGTTTTTTACCAACAAGATCTTGTCCATTGAAAGAAGCATAAATCAATTTCAACCACTGATTTTGTGTAGTCCATGGATTGTGATCCATGGACTCCCAAAACCCTATATAAGAAGAGACACCCCTTTCTATTCTTGGTTACAACAATTACAACAACAAGCTCTCTCCTCTCTCTCATTCTCACGCCCTCTCTCCCTCTCTCTCTTTGGGTGGCCGTCAACCTAAACCCTAGAGGGAAGAAGCCGTCGTCATCACCTCGCCGTTGTGCTACCGCCTCGACGACCATTGGTTCTCCATCTTCTTTGGTGCGTCACGCTCACTAAGAAGACGTATGACCTCATGGGATGAGATCATGAGTTCTCTAGCTTGGATCAACATCTTGGATTACGAGAAGCACACGGTTCATCCCCGTGCCCGCAAGCATCTCCTCCAAAGATCGGGCTTGAGACAGGAAGTCTCTTCTTTTAGAGGCTTGATTGCAACCATGCTACAAGAGGTATTCCTTTATCTATGTGGTTAGATGAAATGATTCAAGAAGCGTTCTTGGATCATGTGGTTTCATTGCATGAAATTTTTTAAAATTCTGCTGCATCGAACAACTAGTGTGACTAGTCGTTCTCGATCATATACGATACGATCCTCACGGTTCTGTGATGAACTTAAGGGTCTTTCCATATTCTTCACATGTACATAAGGAGTTTTTCCTCTTGAGCCAGTAGATTATCCCTCTTTTGAAGCATTATTGCAACCTACAGACTCTTGTCTTTAGACCTCAATGCCACTAGACCATGTTGAGATGCACATCCCTCCCTAGAGGAAGACGAGAGGTTCTGCCTAGAAGTACTACCCTCGTATGCTACTCCAAGCCAAAGAATTCTGCCTCCTCACTACCACATCCGTGTTGAGCTACGTCTATGGTGCGTGTCCAAGTGTTGAGCACGAAATCTCGGAGGATGGAAATTTTAAAGACAAATTGATCGTTGCTATCCCCAAAAATCCCGTGACAAACAAACAAATATTTTTTTTATTTTTTCTACTTATTAACCTGTACAGCAGAAAGGGTCGAACTCAGGGAAGCTATGAATCCCGAGGGTTATTCAATTAATCAAGAATTAATTAAGAGAAAAATAGGAATCTCAAAGGACAACTATCCTTGGTTTTTGTGATTTTTTTCATCTTTTGATTTTTTTATTAATTTTTTTATTTCTATTTTTTTTATATTTTCTGATTTTCAATTTTATAGTGATTTTGATTTTGCAAATTTTTTATTAATTTTCAAAAATAACACGAAGCAATATTCACAAGATAAAAAAACGCACACCAACTCTTTTTTAATTTTTCAATTTGTCAAAAATGCTCAGAAAAATCCATAGAAAATATTTGTGTTTTAAAAGTTTTGAAATATTTTTGAGAATTTTTTTGAAATTTTTAGATGTTTTTATTTTTTTTTTAAAAATCAAACAGTGAGAAAATGCAAAATTGTGCACATCCTGGAGTGATTTGCAATTTAAAAATATTTGAAATGCCCAAAACTACTGAAAATTATTTTTAAGACAAACTAGAAGCAATTATCTACAAACAGAAACTGAAATCACAATTTTTGGATTTCTGTAGAATTTTATATGATTTTTATAATGTTTTTGATGTTTTTCAATTTTTTAGGGTTTTATAAATAAATAATGCATGAAAATTAGATAGAAATTAAAAGATAATGAAATAAAACTACCCTAATTCTTTTAGAATTTTGTTGAGAGTCATGTGTGCGTTGTTAAGCGTCTACTTAGGCTCATCAAGATGACATGTGAACATAGCCTAGTGGACTCAAAGAATTAAGTCACTAATGGACATGAAAATTCTTAACCCCAAATCCTAAAATATTCCTCTAAAGTTAAGTGTATTAAGGTTTTAATCAAGCTCCATTTTTTCATTTAATTCCATATTAGTTTAAATGTCAACTATGATTGAGAAAACTATATAAGCAAATATGTACAAAACTCTTTTTGTGCAAATTTTCAAAATATGCAAATTTTTATGAAAATTTTTGAATGCATGGAAGACGGAAAAGTTTTGCAAAATATTTACTATACAAACAAACTTTTGCAAACTTTTATTTTTCAAATATTTTAAAAATTTTGTTCTCTATATATAGTTTTGATACAAAAAAAAATTACAAAAACTTTACAATGAAAGCATTTTTACAAACATTTGTACAAAAGTAGCTTTTACAAAAGATATTTACAAACAATTATGTACAAAAAATTTTAAATTTTTTGTGATTTTTAGCCGTATTATTTCATTTATACACTCACACAAAGTACGAGTTATGTCTAAAGTATATACAAAATATACAACACTCCCCTATACTTAGCTCAAACGATTTCCTCAGAGTGATCAGAGCGATAAAAGGAAGACATAACTCGTGTTGAGTATTGGGAAGTGAAAAGAAGGCTATACTACAACGACGAATAAATGAATGTCATGGATAGAATTCGGTGATCCCCCTATACTTAGGATCAGGTAATCCTAAATATCGAAGATTGTACACAAGGGGAAAACCGAGGGTTAGGATGTAGAGGGTCTTCCTCCCCTATACTTAGGGTAAAATATCCCTAAGTATAGGCATCAAAATAGAGGCAAAAAGAAATCAAACAAGTACTCACAGGTCTGACACCCCCTATACTTAGGGTAAAGCACACCCTATGTAGAGCATAATCATAAGATGAAATAGAGTATTAAACAAAAAGAATGAATGATATGGACAACTGGATCTATACAGATGCAACAAAGAAATGAAAACATGCAATTTATTTTGACTTTATTTAATTTATTAACAATCTAAAAAGATATTTTCCATATATTATCTATATTATATATTATCTATATCTATATTATTTATTACCTTATTTTAAAAACCAAAAAGGAATTAAAATATGAAAATTAAAACCAAAATATAAAACTAAAAATAATAAAACATAAAAAAATATAAAATATTTGAAAATCATAAAAATTTTAATGAAATTAAAAACCCATAAAAACAATTAAAAACAAAAACAAGAAAACAAGAGAAGATAATATCCAAAAATTTTATTATTATTTAGTAATAATTATTAATAATCATCTATCCTATTTTGCTCCCAATGTTCGACACTCTTCTCTACTTACATGTATACACTTTATGGAAGAGTTATAATAAATTGTAACTCACACATTTTGTTTGATTTATCTATATTTTGGGTTGATTGTTGTTTGGATTGTAAATCGATCGACGCAGCAACTGCTGACCTAGCTTGTTAGGTTAGCATATCAGTTTGGTTCAACAACATGTAACAAGCTGCGTTGCCAATTCCTTTTGGATGGAAAATCCAATTGTGTTTATGCTTCTACCGTGAAGTGAAACAAAAGTAAAAATCTGGTACTTATGCTTTTGATAAGTACAAAGAAAAATAAAAAATGGTAAGACGTGTAAATTTTTAAGGTGAAAAGGTGATGGAAGCTTATTTCCAGAGAAAACAGAATGGTCGCTAGAAATTTATGCTATTTATATCTCTTTCCCTGAAAAGCGCACGGAAATTGTTTCTAAAACCACGAATGATGGAATATCAAAGAATGGATACAAACCTAATACGTTAAAATGAATCCATGTTCCAAAAGAAATCCTGATATGAAGTGTTACAACTCCCGCCGTGCATATTTCCTCTTTAATATAAGACGCCTACATAGATTAGCTGCCTTTGAAGCATCATGTTTAGTTCAGGTCATATCTGGACATACTGATCTTAAGCTGCTACCATCACAAAATGAAAGTTTGCTGAAAAATGAAAACATTCACTTAATCTGGGATTGATGTAAAATAAAATATTTTATAGATGAATACTAGAATAAGAAGGAACACCATATTTCTTATCAGAATTAGTTTTCCACAAATATCTGCGAGATATTTTTTTTGGAGCTAGAGAGTTTTATTAAGATGACCGCAGAACACTGCACTATTTTGTCCATTTTCATGAATATATTGTCAATTTAAACAAAAAAAACACAAAAATCAAATTAGCAATTGCAGTTCACATTGGTCTTGGCACAGTTGAATAGCCAAGATGCGCAATTTCCCAGCTCTGGCTCGAAGCAACTTGTACGTGTAAAGGGGTGTATTGCTGCAAAGCACGTTTAAGAAAAGGGTGAGAATGGTAAGCCATATGTCCAAGCTTGCCTCACCCGAAGATGCAATCTTTTTAAGTAAAGACAAAATATATACCAGTAAAAAAAGATAGGATGACAATGATGAAAACAAAAGGCCATTGTAAAAGAAAATGAAATGATCAAACCTCCATTTTTGTAATGAGATCTTTCGCAGTTGGCGCTGATAGCACAATATTTCTAGCACCACGCTTGATGAAACCCTCAGAAACTCCATTGTCAAAAAGGGCAAGCAATGAATTGTAGTATCCATCAACATTTAAAAGGCCAACCTAATAAAATCAATCCAAAGACAAATAAACATGCACAAGTGGAATAATTGTTGAGTAGAGAATAGAAGGCAACCAAAATCCCTCAATTTTAAACAATCTCAGCCATAAGTTACTGAAATCTGTATTTCAACCACATTTGGGAAATTTATTGAGAATTTTCTAATTTTAACAGTGTTATTACTATTTTAGACTCCAGTTCGCTGGGATGAAACCGACATGCTTAACCATTTATCCCAAGTGGGTTAAGTCCATGCAAATTTATTTAGCATCTATTTTACCTTAGTGTGGACAGGACTATTATATATCATCAGGAAAAAGCAAAATGCATTAACTTCATAACTTCACAATTAATAAAAACAGAAACATCAAAACAACTTATTCTCCAACTAAAAGTCAATCCAGGGATGTGGAATGAAAGAAGACACCGAGCCCTACCGGTTTGCTATGAATTCCAAGTTGGGACCAGGTTATCATCTCTAGCAGCTCCTCCATTGTTCCATATCCTCCTGGTTTTTTAGAAATAAAAAAATAAGAATCTATGGAATGAAACAGGGGGAAAAAAGAAACTAAAGCGTGTTTACTAGATATCATACCAGGAAGTGCGATAAATGCATCAGATTGGCGAGCCATTTCAGCCTTCCTTTCATGCATATCAGACACTATCCTCACTTCGCCAACAGTTTCCCCTGATATCTATAAAGGTAAATACATTGACAGTGACAAAGAGGTCAAGATTCCCAAAAGTATAATAGAAGTTTGCAAAATACATCAAGAATAAGACATCCCGCTGTATTTCAAAAAGTATCCAACAGCTCTATTATTTTCCACTAAATCCATTAATCGGACTAAGCTGGATGTACATACTTGATTTCTTTCTTGTGAATGGGGAAACACTACACACTGATTTTAGTTATTTATCTCGGTCCTGACTCCTAACTTTATTTTTGGAACCAGAAAAACAAAGCAAAGATCGGCACAACTTTGGTCAGAAAAAGAATAAACCTCAATTAGCATATGTGAAAATGGATGATTTGAAGTCAATGGTTCGACTATTCCCATTCACACCTTAAGCATAGATAACCGCGCCTGACAATGCCCAAGCATAGTCTAATCCATTCCCTTCTGAATTGCATCACCTAAGTGAAATAAAGAATCCACTTGAACTACACGTAACATGAAAAGGAGATACGATTTCTAGTCTCGCAGTTCCAATTATAATATAAACATTCAAGTACATCACCATACAACTAGAAACCAAATAATGATAATTAGATTGAAGTGAAGTGAATAATGCAACGATAGATATGGGAAAGATGCGTGGTGGGGATTGTGCTTGTACCTCCTGAGGCATTAGCGCTGCAGGAATCACCCTGAAGAACAACATAGAAGAGATCAAGCTTATAAGGGGAAATATGGAACACCAAAAGCGTTAAAAAGGGACCTATATAGAAGATGATATGTTATTATTACCCAAGAACATGGCAGCCCCCATTATAAACAGTCTGGGAGATCAAACCCATCAATCCCACGCTCCCCCCTCCATACACCAAATCAATCCTCCTCTCCACCTATCACGGGAAAAAACACGCATCATTAGAGGAACAACCGTCACGGCCAGGAATCACCAAGAAAGAACCCAACTTTCCGCAATCAGAGAGCATTGTGACAGATTCGCATCGCAATTCCGATCGATAATCCCAAAAATATATGATAAGAAGACAAGAGAACCGACCAGTTCGCGACCCAAGTTGAGGGCAGCGTCACTGAAGATTGCCCTGTTGCCGGAATTGCTCCCGCAGAAGACACAGACCCTCTTGAATTTGTTGCTGCTGCTGCTGCTCGGCAATTCCATGCCGTCCACCGTTCGATGTCGCTCTCTAGTCGAACCCAACCGCGGATTCGCACTGGCGCTGGAATCAAGAGGAGACCACCATTCTGATACGGTTCCTTGGTGGTCCCCACTATCGCTGCTACCCCAACACACACTCCCGTAAGTGGACGGCTTTGTCGGCGTTAACATATATTTTAAACAAAAAGTAATTAACCCATACCTAAATAATTTAACTTACGTATGATTATTTCTTTTAACATTCTCACTGACCGGGTATTTCTAGAATTCGTCCAAAAGATATTCCTTCCTATCAACAATTATAACCTTTTTGAATTAACCTTTTTAAAAGATTTATTATCTTAGTAGATACCCTCATTAATATACATAAAAACCCATTAATTGAAGGGTATTGAATAATCCTCAAGCGCATCACGGAAGCGTGTGGATCGTATCGAATGCGATCGAGAACGACTAATCGCATTAGTTGTTTTATGCAACTGAATTTAAAAAATTTTCATGCGATGAAGCCACATGATCCAAAACGATTCTCAGATCGTTTCATCTAAAACACATCAAGGATAAAGGAATACCTCTTGTAGTGTGGTTGCGATCAAGCATCTAAGAAAAGAGACCTCTTGTCTCAATTTCGATATTTGGAGGAGTGACGATGCGAAATTCTACCCTTTTGATGTCGTATAATTGACTAGTGTGTTGCAGTCGGATAGATCCGCGTCGATCAAAAATTAACCGCACAAATCGATTAAATCGACGAATGAATATATGCGCGGTTTTATGTTTTTTTAGCCTGGGCAAGCCCAAGGGTCGACTCAAGGAGGCAAAGGAACAACTCAAGATCAAGTTAGAGGTATTGGATTATGGTTTTCCTAGTGGATTTTTTTGGTATTTTTTTATGCGATAAAAATGCCAATGTACAAATGCGGTTGAACTACGTTATTAAGAAAATCAACAACTTAGTCAAATTTACTTTTAATGTAAAATTAATTCAAATTAGCCAAATGATATTTTTTCTAAGAACCTAATCCAATGATGAATGCAAAATGTATTTTTTTGAAATTTTTGGCTTAAAAATGCGCAAATGAAAAATACAAACTTTTTTGGGGGGTTTTTATGCAATTTTTCGTGCAAATGATATGCAAAAATTATGACAAATTTACTGGAAGTTAAATACGATGCAATGAAGCTACACTAATATTTTTAGAATTTTCTGATGCACGGATAATAAAATATGCAGACTTTAAACCAATTTTAATAATTACCAAACGATTATATTTCTCAGAAATAAAATTAATCCAAATAGGTCTAAGCAAGAGCTATCCAAATCAACTTGAATTTCCTTAAAACACTTCACGGTTGATTAACTAAAAATCGATTAAAGTTTTCATTAAATGATTTTTCTAAAGCAAAGATACGTGCAAATGAGATGATTTTTGGATATGTTGAAGCACAGACTTATATCTACCAATGATGATTTTTCAGAGATTTTTCGATAAGCAGACAATACACAACAAATTAATCAATTAAAATAGGCAAAATGTTGCAATTTCTTCCCAAATTAATTTTCATAAATAATCTGCAAATCAGAAAAATACAAATAAATGCTAAAATGGTAGAACAAGAGTTATGCTACACAAAGCAACTTTCGGAATTAAAAATGGATGACAGAATGATGATAAAATAAACGTGCAAATGCAAGGGTGTGAATGCAATACAGAGAAAAGAAATATGAGCTGAAATGAGAACAGGGACTTACATGCAATTAGCTAAAACTTGAAATTTCTTTGATAACTTGCAAGGGGTGTCAAGTGTCCCCTTTGCAAATCACCATTTCTTTATTGTGCGATGGATCTCCTCTGTTTCTTGGAGATGAACAGGGGACTATTTGAGGAAGAGCTTCACGCGCATGAAGGAGAAGGTTGCCGCGCGGAGGGGGACCGGTGATGGCGGCCGGATGTGCGCGTGACGGAGCCCACGGTCGTGCGCCACGCAACCTTTCACAACTCTCCAAGCTCATCATTTGTAGGCTTCTTCACCGCTTGAGTTTTTCTTCGCCAACAGACTTGGCGATGTTACATCTAGATCATCCATGTCTACATCATCTAGAGTTACATTTAGGTTGTTGCACAGAGGTTTGAAGGGATTGATGTTACATCCAGATCACCTATATCTACATCTAAAACATCGAGAGTTACATCCGAAAGATTACAGTTAAAGTTTGGAGGAAATAATAATTAAGTTGATTGGAAGTGACTTTAATCTAATGAGAAATCCCTATAAGTTAGTGGACGTGTTGGGAACTTAGTTAGGATGCATTATACAACACCGCATGCCTACGGAGGCACCCCAACCCTAAGGTACCTTTAAATACCTTAGAGTCATAGTGTGAGGTGACACACAGACCAAGACCACAGACTATCCACTAACTTAAAAGGAGTAAATAACACTAAGGATCAAATCCATCATCGTCATATCCGTTCTATATCGAAAACCATGATATAATATCAATGACAAGAAATTAGCAATTTCATGTGCCATTAAGTTCCAAGACATGATCTCCAAGACCTAGAATCATGACCTTTATCTACATCATCTGGAGTTATATCTGAAATAATTGAAGTTAATAGTTACAGGAGTTACTAGACTTAGGAATTAAAAATATAAATATATCTTCTCATCCCAAACTTTCCATCATCACTCATAAATATGATCTCTGGGTACTATGGGATTAAATTATACACTCAGTTACAAGAGAAATATACTCATGTGGGAATTGTTGGGATAATGGATGATCATAAGAGGTGCTTGCTAGAAATTTGGAAACCTTTTACATTTGCAAGTAGAAATAAATTTTTAAATTTGAGTTGCTCAGGCCTCTCTACTTGCTTTCTTTTGTAAATAATAAATGCCTGTTATTTTATAAGCTTTTAGGAGATACCAGCGATTGCTGACTCCTCTTCTTCCTTGCACGCATGGCAGGCAAGATGTCTGCTGATTAATAGCTATACATGGGTTCAGGAGATAAATTTTACACCCAACAGGTATGGTTTATTTTGTGCCAGTTTTTGTTCAAGTTATAATATATTATGTTTCCTTCTCTTCAGTCAGATTTTGGGATATACTGTATGTACTGTCAGACTTTGTACATCTAAAATATATGGAATTTAATGAAATGAAATAAGATTTTGGTGACCATTGTTCTATGTGTTTGTAGTTATAAATGTGGATGTTGAATGTCAGATGAAATTATTTCATTCGCGAAAAATTTCCCCATAAAAATTATGTTTTTAATGCGATGTCATAAATGGAATTTCGGCGAATTGTGTCGTAAACGGGTACCCGGATCCTGAGGGGTTCACAGTTTGGGGAGAATGGAGTAGTGGGGAGAGTGGTGACTTGGAGTGGGGAAGAAGAAAGGAGAAGAGGTAAAAAGGGAAATAAATAATATAATATATGTAAAATAAGTAGGCTACTAAAAATACCAATAATTAAAATAATAATAAAATAATAAAATCCGAAAATAATAAAATAAATTCGAAAATAATAAAATAAAGGGGTGACATGTGGCGGCTCCAGGAGCTGCCACATGTCGCGCCTAGAAAATTCAAAAATTAAATGTAAAGAAAATCAAAAAGAAATAACAAAAGGGATTAAATCAAAAAGTGATCAACACGAAAGTTGCTTGTCTCGATGAGATCTACAACTTTTGTGAAGGTTTGAAAATCAAACGAGATCATCTGTACAAAAAAGTATTTTTGAGTGGTACCTCATAGATATAAAATACCGTATTTTTCCATTTGTAATTTTTTTGTCATTTTTCAATAAGAGAAAAATCAAAATAAAAATAAAGAAAATATGAGAAGAATATTTACAACTTAATCTAATTTTTTTGGATTTTTAATAATTAAGAAAATGAAATGGCAAAATATAGGGGCAAAACGGTTAATTTGTACAATATACAAAAGGGGCTCAAAACCTAAGTTTTGCATACGAGCTTCGATTTTAATGAAATTGGTCTTGTTTCGAAGGTCTTTGAATGTATATTACTTTAGAAGTGAGTAGAACTTATTCGGAGGTTGTATGAGAGAGATATGTGTGTTTTAAGGTTCAAGGTCTCAAACTTGGATTCCGGTTTTATTGGTCAATTTTTCAAGTTAGTATTTTTTTGATATTTTTTCTTTATTAGTGTTAGTAATATATATACTATGGAGTTGGTTTTATTGTATTTGGAGTTAGTATAAAATATATACAAATAGGGTAAATATGGAGAATATACAGGTGATTTTTACAAATGAATTTGGCTTCTTATTTATGCAATATGAATGCTAAAATGCAGATGTTATCAATGCATGCATGAATGTTAATTATGCAATATAAGTTGAAATATGAAGCTAATTACTCGGGAACAAAGCTCTATTTTCAACTTTTAAAGTCATGAATCACAGGTTTATCATCCCCCTATACTTAAACCTTGCTCGTCCCCGAGCAACTAAATGAAATGCAAGAGTGAAATGATTTTGGGTTCCATACCAAGGTCATGAACAAAAGTTGAAAATGAAGCTTTACTCGACCTTTGGATTAATTGTGTGGCGGAACCTCATTGGGACCTGAACTTAAGACCTAACAGACTTCAAGTTCCACAAGTCTTCTATTCAAGACGCCTCAACAGTCAGGTCAGAACAAATCCTCAAACGTAAATTTCTGATGACTATGATTCTTACTTGTACAGTGTAAGTGTAAAATAGCTCTCCACATCAGAAATGGCTAAGAAGCAGCCTCCTCTAACAAGGTAACTCAAATAACCCGGTCCAGTAACTCTTTCCTCGAGGAGCGAGGTATTCCCTTCTAAGTTCAAGTGCGACCAACTCAAGAGGAGGGGGTAGAGAAAAGAATGGACGGTGGCCAGTGTAGCTACCTATCCCGGGATGCCTGACCAGTGTTGCCAAGTCAGTCAGCTGCATTTTCTTTGCTAATATACATACTCCGACAGGTATTATTTTTTTCTTGGACCTGTCTGATTTTTTTGGAGTTCTTGCATTTTCTTCTTCTTCTTCTTCTTTTTTTTTCTTTTTTTTGGAACTATATACAAGGTGCAGCATGTACATCAGGAGTTTTCTCTCTTGAGCCAGTAGACTTTCCGTCTTTTGAAGCATTATTGCAACCCACAGCATCTTGTCCTTAGATGTCAACACCACCAGACTAGGTTGAGATGCACTACCCTCCCTAGAGGAGGATGGATGTTTCCACCCGTGTGCTACTCCAAGCTAAAGGATTCTACCTCCTCACCACCTCATCAATGAAGAGCTACGTGCATGGTGCTTGTCCAAGTTAGGTCACTGTCTATAAGAATCATGCGTGTGCACGAGATATTCCACTTAGACTAATCAAGATGACATGTGAACATAGACTTGCGGACTCAAAGAATTAAGTCACTTGACCTGAGAAATCTTAACTCCAGTTCCTATAAGGTTCCTCTGAAATTAGGTGGATTGAGATCAAATAAGGTCCATCCTCAATATCTACTCATAACTTGGTTCAGAACCCACTAGCTTTTCACTTTGCATATGCAAGATATGCAGATGAGATGCAGATGTCATGCTATGAAGATGAATGAAAATGCAAGACTCTTTTTCTTTTCTTTTTAGATGCAGAGATGATATGCAAGAGTAAACAAGAAGCCTTTTGTTTTATTTTCTGGTATACAACAAATTTTTATTATTTACAACAAGTTTTAGTTGATACAATTTGTACATAGTATACACGATTTTTTTTTCAATTGTTACAAAAGGTTTACAAGTATTATACATGTATAAATTTTTTTTTACAAAAGATTTTACAAGTATTATACAAAAATTTTTACCCACCCGTAATTATTGCAAAATATATATAAAAAAAATACGCGAAAATACACGAAAGTACGAGCTATGGGTAAAGTATATATGTAATATATACACGCCCCCTATACTTAGTGTGTGCTATGTCCTCAGAGCACGAAAGCGACTAAAAAGACATAGCTCGGGCTAAGCGTAGGAGAGCTAAAATTACAAAAGTATAGAAGTCGTCCCGCCCCCCTATACTTAGGCTCTGACAATCTAAGTGTAGAAGAAGATCAAAAATGGAGCGGACGAGGTTAAGAAGGGAAATGTAGGAGTATATACACGGCGGGCATCGGTCCCCCCTATACTTAGGCTCTGGTCAGCCTAAGTATAAGACATGAATGAGTGTGAGAACTGATGAGATCTGGAGGATGTACAATGAATAGATCGGGTCACTCTCCCCCCTATACTTAGGATCTGCTTATCCTAAGTATAGTCATGAAATGATATGGAACCAGGGAGAGTGATTCGAATCACCGAGGAGGGAGGGAGAGGAAGTATATACAAGAAAGAGTGAAAATATACAAGGATTAAGAAGGTTTGTGACGAACCTTCTTGCAGACGCGAGGAGGTGGATAGTATACATATGTGTCGCTGTCGGAATCGTCCTCAGATGAATAATAGTGAGGTGTAGGGATCGTCCAACGAGGGTCGACACACGGCTGCTTGCTTAGATAAGGCTTAAGGACAGCTGAACTGAGCTCACTCATATAAATCACCTTATCTGGACTCGATAAGGATTCCTCTGATAATTCCTTCTCCGGAATGTTGAAGGAAATTTTCTTAGTCGGTTTTATAGAACCTAAATCATTGAGAGGGAGATGAGAGCGACGTGCCTGGAGAGGTTCGGGGGAACATCTCGAGGAATCAATTCTCGACTTCCTCTCACTAGATAGCCGACTAGAAGAGGGAGCAACCGTGTTTTTATGTGGAGTCAAGTTATTCTTGGTTGTTTCCTTTGAAGGTCCAAGATGTGGTGTGGTGCTGACCACGGGTTCCTCATCAGACAAGTCACCATATAGATTAGCATATTCCTGAAGGGCCAGCACGCGTCTCGAGAAAGTGCTAGTGATCTCAGTTGGCTTGGCATTATTGGGCTCTTGTGTCGGATCATCGAAGTGATCAAGGCAAACCACAAAGGTCGTGTCCGACTCAATGATAGCTTCTGGTCGTGAGTCATACTTAGAAGCTGTCACGGTGGTGGTGCAAGCAGTTGATGAAGTGGAGGTGTGGGGAGCCTCTGATCCAACGGTCGTCCGGATAGTCGGTTTCTCAGGTGTAGCAGAGAGGTGGGGCTCATCTACCTCTCGATTGTCATGACTGTCAGCGGATGTGCGGGTCACCTTAGAGTAAAGTTTATCAAAGAATGGATGAGGTCGAAGCACTCCCAATACTGTAAAATCGATTACCCGAGTCTCGCAATCTATAGTCGCCTTAGCCAAGGCTAAGAACGGCTTCCCGAGAATAATCGGAGACTGGGAAAACTCTCCTCGGTGCTCGATGTCAATGATCGTGAAGTCCACCTCGAGTAGAGCACCTTGGAAAGTAACGATGACTGAAATATTTCCTCTCGACCGTTTGATGGATCGGTCACCCAGCTGAACGATCTCTCTCGACTTCCTAAGTGGTCTGAGTTTGAGCTTGTTAAACACAGAGGTCGGGAGGATATTTATCGGTGAGTCATCATCAATTCTTGCATGGGTAAAGATGGCGTCTTTGATTTCACATTCAATTCGGGGCAACCGCTTCACTCTGCGGCTCTTGGTCTTTCTCCCCATCACCATGGAGGTGGCCATAGACACTATGTGTCTTTCAGTCTTTGTCCTATTATTGCCCGACCTCTTGGGCATCAATTTACTTCTCACAAATTGTTTGAGGTCGGGAAAGTGATCTATGACCTTTATTAAGGGAAGTTTGAAAGTCAGTTCTTCATCGAGTGCTTCCCTTAAGGCAGGATCTAATTTTTTTAGGTCTTTTACATTTTCAATTTTTATGTGATTTTTTGGTTTTCAAATTTTTTAGTGTTTTGGAATGAATGATCAGACTCTAGATTGGAAGGCAAGGGGTTAGTAGAAGAGGGAGATAGAATGGACTTCAGTTGTACAAAAAGGTGTGGGTTCCCTGATGCTTGCTCGGTTTTCAACATCGGATCTACTTACTTCCTTCTCCACTTTCATACCTAGGCTGGCAGATATTGAGTTCAATATTTCCATGACATCTCTCAACTCGTTACCAAATGATTCATTTTTCTTAATCAGTCTAGAGATGTCATCCTCCACAATATTCTCATGACAAATCATGGGAGAGTTCTGCTCAATTGGAGGGTACTGCTGAGATATCGGGGTCTCATACTCAACACACCTAGACTTCGGCATGTAATGCTGGATTGAGTATGGACCATCCAAATGGCAAATACTGGTCGGAGCCTCATATGATAAAACTAAGACTGATAAGTCTAGCGCACGAGTCCAATCTTGTGAATGTATAGGCTCTCCGAATGAAGGCTGGTTAATGGAATCTTGATCACTAAAGTCAATCAAGTCTGAGAAATCATGATGTACAAGCCTCTCCATTCGGGTTGTTTGATCGACCAAGTTATGCCCTAAGGTCAAGTCGGGATGTTTATATGTGACTGGTGGTATGGTCCCTACTTGAGGTGAGAATGAATAATGTGGGGGCATATAATTTTGCCAATCATCTATCTCAGCAGTGGCTTGCTCTTGATTTGATTCGTTGATTCCTGCAAACTCTCGAGAGTAAGTACAGTCAACCCAAGATGGAAGTGGATCCGGAGTGTTAGAATATGGAGTAGATGAGAAATGCGAAGAAGTGGAGAAGTCAGTCGAAGTTTTGACTTCGTAATCGGGTTGAGGTGGAACCGACCACGGGTAAGGGTCTCCCGTGGATGGCGGAGGATACATGAAAGAAGGAGAAGGAGAAGATGAAAAATATATGGTCGAGGAGGATTGACCAGAGGTCACAGGGTATGGGGACCAATATCCCAACATCATGAAGAGGAAAGGAAGAAGATTGATGTAGAAAACGTGTAATTACACAGGATAACGCACACGGACAAACACAAAGACAAACGCAAGAGCAAACCCCGAGTTCACATCAACACGGTGAAGGACCCGAAACCGAGTCCAATTAATCTTGTAAATTTTAAGTGTGATTTTTCAAGCAAGATAGCAAGGATTATGCGGCCTAAAGGGAAGTCGGCTCAGAGCCGGATGCGTCTTCCCTGTTTAACTTGTCGCCTAAGATACCGACGGTCCTTCCTTTCTTCGCTCCTATCCCAAGTCGATGGATTCAAAGACCACACCCCTATCTACCTGCAAGCAAGCGGAGGCTGACAAGGCCGGAACTTCACCCCGGGGGGTTACTGGCAACTTGTCGCAAAGTACCGCAATTTCGCCCCTATCTACCTGAGACAGGCGGATGCTACTTGGTACTAGTCAGTGAACCTTAAAAATTCGACTTGTGATATTTGCTAGGATTAGTCGGAACATGATATGGAAGGCGGGGATTTGGGCTCTGCCTTAAGGTGTTCACACACACTCAAGTATCCTCACTCAGCATGAAAACAAGGTCGGGGTTACTCTCCCGCAAACAAGGGTTAATTTTAGTTAAAAAATTTTTTGGTCCAATTCAATTAGCAGTCTCGATTTTAGAGATTAGTTATCACTGATATTAATCCACACAAGCAATCACGTCTACCGTCCAGTCCCAATTCCTTTATCCTAGGTTAGAAAACCGAGAGAGAGAATCGGAAAAAAGCCGATGCGATCGAGAAAACGATGATGAATGCTTGAGTAAGAAGACTTACAGTGCCTCCAGCTCTCTACAATGCAGGATGCAGTACTGAATTGAAATTTTACACTATATGCAAATGCAAACGAGAAAAGCCGCTCCTAGACAGGCAGTTCTATTATCGAGTGAAGAACAGATTATTTTTGGCTAAGTTCTGCAGTCTAAGTGCGTCTTTTAAGTGCAATGTGTGGTCCTAAAGAATTACGAGCACAAGCAAATCCTAGAGTGGCTCGAGGAGCCGCTAGTGCATACCTAGTCTAAAATTCAATCCACACAGCACACGGGGGCACGGTTCCACTATCTTTACACACGCGATGACCCAAACGGGAACCGCTGGAAATGATGATGACACTTTTTACAAGTTAAAAAAATAGAAATCTTTCTGGCGTCTCAACAACCGACTTGATCCATGAATTGTCGGCCTCCGATTCACTTCGAGATGCGTCGACTTCAAGAAAGCCGCTCCAAGTCCACCGGGACCTCGCACAAAAAGATATAAAAATGTCAGAGAGATAAAAAAAATAAAAAAATAAATCGAAAAATAAATGAAAAGAAAAAAAGGAATAATTACAAGATGGTTCGGGGATCAGACTACCCGAGAGAGTGGAAAAAGTAAATCTAATTTTCTAAAATGATCCTAAGCCGTTTGCCTCCTCGGCAGCGGTACCATTTGACGAAGCGAAATTCTACCCTTTTGATGTCGTATAATTGACTAGTGCGTTGCAGTCGGATAGATCCGCGTCGATCAAAAATTAACCGCACAAATCGATTAAATCGACGAATGAATACATGCGCGGTTTTATGTTTGTTTAGCCTGGGCAAGCCCCACGGTCGACTCAAGGAGGAAAAGTAACAACTCAAGATCAAGTTAGAGGTATTAGATTATGGTTTTCCTAGTGGATTTTTTTGGGTATTGTTTATGCGATAAAAATGCCAATGCACAAATGCGGTTGAACTAGGTTATTAAGAAAATCAACAACTTAGCCAAATTTACTTTTAATGTGAAATTAATTCAAATTAGTCAAATGATATTTTTTTTCTAAGAACCTAATCCAATGATGAATGCAAAATGTATTTTTTTGAAATTTTTGGCTTAAAAATGCGCAAATGAAAAATACAAACTTTTTTTTGGGGTTTTTATGCAATTTTTCATGCAAATGATATGCAAAAATTATGACAAATTTACTGGAAGTTAAATACGATGCAATGAAGCTAACTAATATTTTTAGAATTTTCTTATGCACGGATAATAAAATCTGCAGACTTTAGTGAAAATGACTAAACCAATTTTAATTATTACCAAACGATTATATTTCTCAGAAATAAAATTATTCCAAATAGGTCTAAGCAAGAGCTATCCAAATCAACTTGAATTTCCTTAAAACACTTCACTGTTGATTAACTAAAAATCGATTAATGTTTTCACAAAATGATTTTTCTAAGGCAAACGATACGTGCAAATGAGATGGTTTTTGGATATGTTGTAGCACAGACTTATATCTACCAATGATGATTTTTCAGAGATTTTTCGATAAGAAGACAATACACAATAAATTAATCAATTAAAATAGGCAAAATGTTGCAATTTCTTCCCAAATTAATTTTCATAAATAATCTGCAAATCAGAAAAATACAAATAAATGCTAAAATGGTAGAACAAGAGTTATGCTACACAATGCAACTTTCGGAATTAAAAATGGATGACAGAATGATGACAAAATAAACGTGCAAATGCAAGGGTGTGAATGCAAAACAGAGAAAAGAAATATGAGCTGAAATGAGAACATGGACTTACATGCAATTAGCTAAAACTTTAAATTTCTTTGATAACTTGCAAGGGGTGTCAAGTGTCCCCTTTGAAAATCACCATTTCTTTATTGTGCGATGGATCTCCTCCGTTTCTTGGAGATGAACATGGGACTATTTGAGGAAGAGCTTCACGCGCATGAAGGAGAAGGTTGCCGCGCGGAGGGGGACCGGTGGTGGCGGCCGGATGTGCGCGTGACGGAGCCCAGGAGCTTGGAGAGTTGTGAAAGGTTGCGTGGCGCACGGCCGTGGGGCTCGAGCGCGCGCAACCTAGGTAGGGTGCGGGCAGAGGATGAGGCGCGCAGCGGAGGCACGTGGTCGAGTCAGCTGGAGGGTGTGCGGCTTGCTGGGCATGGCGGTCGGCTGGGTTGGGTGCGGCCTCTCTGGTGCGTGTGGAGGAGTCGGAACGGCGGCGCCCCTGGAGGTGGAGGAGGGCAGCGGCGCGTAACAACCGCGTGAGGGGCAGCTGTGCGCGGCGCTCGAGGGCGGAGGCCGCGGTGGTGCTGCGCGTGGGCGGCGTGGGTGAGCCTCCACTGGTGATTCTGGAGCTCGGCCGCAGGTGGCAGCGGTGTCATCGAGGTTATGACGTCGGCGGCTGCGGGAGATGGCGACGGAGAACGGCCGACACACGACCAAGGGTCGTCAGGGCAGAGGGTCGTTGGTGGCTGATGGTGATGGTGTGTGTGTGGTGAGGTGATGGGAGGAAGAAGACGCAGGGGGGGTTTCACCACCTCCCCTGTTTCTCATGCATTTGTTTAAGTGGGCGCAAATAAACCATTAATCAATTGATGAAATTTCGTTGAAAAAATAATTAAAAATCACAGTTGCGATCGCAACGTGTGATTTATCCATTGAAGTGCGATCGGTTTTGTGATTTCAGTGGGAGGAAGGTGATGAATCGAGGAGAGAGAGAGTGGGGTGTAATGAAGAAAAAAGAAGAAGATGAGAGGTACCTGGAGATGAAGTCGGATTGCCTGGGGATGAAGGAGAGCTCCTTCGATCGTCGCTCAACGCCGCGGCTGAGGCGGAGCTCGAGCAAGCCTCGTGTGAAGCTTGCAGCGCGAAGGTTGAAATCTCGCCGGATCTCGCCAAGAAGGAGTCGTCTTCGCTCGGAGGGATCTCCTGGAGCTGTCACCTTCATGGAATGTAGAGCTGGGCTTCTTCTCTCAAGTGGCGGATGAAGGGAAATGGTGGAGGATGATGGGAATAAAAAGGGAGAGGAGAGAGAAGTTGGAGAAGAAGTGGGGAGAATGGAGTAGTGGGGAGAGTGGTGACTTGGAGTGGGGAAGAAGAAAGGAGAAGAGGTAAAAAGGGAAATAAATAATATAATATATGTAAAATAAGTAGGCTACCAAAAATACCAATAATTAAAATAATAATAAAATAATAAAATCCGAAAATAATAAAATAAATTCGAAAATAATAAAATAAAGGGGTGACATGTGGCGGCTCCAGGAGCTGCCACATGTCGCGACTAGAAAATTCAAATATTAAATGTAAAGAAAATCAAAAAGAAATAACAAAAGGGATTAAATCAAAAAGTGATCAACACGAAAGTTGCTTGTCTCGACGAGATCTACAACTTTTGTGAAGGTCCAAAAATCAAACGAGATCATCTGTACAAAAATGTATTTTTGGGTGGTACCTTATAGATATAAAATACCGCATTTTTCCTTTTGTAATTTTTTTTGTCATTTTTCAATAAGAGAAAAATCAAAATAAAAATAGAGAAAATATGAGAAGAATATTTACAACTTAATCTATTTTTTTGGATTTTTAATAATTAAAAAAAATGAAATGGTAAAATACAGGGGCAAAACGGTCAATTTGTAGAATATACAAAAGGGGCCCAAAACCCAAGTTTTGCATACGAGCTCCGATTTTAATGAAATTGGTCTTGTTTTGAAGGTCTTTGAATGTATATTACTTTAAAAGTGAGTAGACCTTATTTGGAGTTTGTATGAGAGAGATATGTGTGTTTTAAGGTTCAAGGTCTCAAACTTGGATTTGGGTTTTATTGGACAATTTTTCAAGTTAGTATTTTTTTGATATTTTTTCTTTATTAGTGTTAGTAATATATACACTATGGAGTTGGCTTTATTGGATTTGGAGTTAGTATAAAATATATACAAATAGGGTAAATATGGAGAATATACATGTGTTTTTTACAGATAAATTTGGCTTCTTATTTATGCAATATGAATGCTAAAATGCAGAAGTTATCAATGCATGCATGAATGCTAATTATGCAATATAAGTTGAAATATGCAGCTAATTACTCGGGAAAAAAGCTCTATTTTCAACTTTTAGAGTCATGAATCACAGATTCATCATCCCCCTATACTTAAACCTTGCTCGTCCCCAAGCAACTAAATTAAATGCAAGAGTGAAATGATTTTGGGTTCCATACCAAGGTCATGAACAAAAGTTGAAAATGAAGCTTGACTCAACCTTTGGATTAATTGTGTGGCAGAACCTCATTGGGACCTGAACTTAAGACCTATCAGACTTCAAGTTCCACAAGTCTTCTATTCAAGATGCCTCAACAGTCAGGTCAGAACAAATCCTCAAACGCAAATTTCTGATGACTATGATTCTTACTTGTACAGTGTAAGTGTAAAATAGCTCTCCACATCAGAAATGGCTAAGAATCAGCCTCCTCTAACAAGGCAACTCAAATAACCCGGTCCAGTAACTCTTTCCTCGAGGAGCGGGGTATTCCCTTCTAAGTTCAAGTGCGACCAACTCAAGAGGAGGGGGTAGAGAAAAGAATGGACGGTGGCCAGTGTAGCTACCTATCCCGGGATGCCTGACCAGTGTAGCCAAGTCATCCAGCTGCATTTTCTTTGCTAATATACATACTCCGACAGGTATTATTTTTTTCTTGGACCTCTCTGAATTTTTTGGAGATCTTGCATTTTTTTTTCTTCTTCTTTTTGTTTTCTTTTTTTGGAACTATATACAAGGTGCAGCATGTACATCAGGAGTTTTTCCTCTTGAGCCAGTAGACTATTCCTCTTTTGAAGCATTATTGCAACCCACAACATCCTGTCCTTAGATGTCAACACCACCAGACTAGGTTGAGATGCACTACCCTCCCTAGAGGAGGACGGATGTTTCCACCCGTGTGCTACTCCAAGATAAAAGGATTCTACCTCCTCACCACCTCATCAATGAAGAGCTACGTGCAAGGTGCTTGTCCAAGTTAGGTCACTGTCTATAAGAATCATGCGTGTGCACGAGATATTCCACTTAGACTAATCAAGATGACATGTGAACATAGACTTGCGGACTCAAAGAATTAAGTCACTTGACCTGAAAAATCCTAACTCCAGTTCCTATAAGGTTCCTCTGAAATTAGGTGGACTAAGGTCAAATCAAGTCCATCCTCAATATCTACTCATAACTTGATTCAGAACCCACTAGCTTTTCACTTTTCATATGCAAGATATGCAGATGAGATGCAGATGTCATGCTATGAAGATGAATGAAAATGCAAGACTCTTTTTCTTTTCTTTTTAGATGCAGAGATGATATGCAAGAGTAAACAAGAAGCCTTTTTGTTTTATTTTTCTGGTATACAACAATTTTTTATTATTTACAACAAGTTTTAGTTGATACAATTTGTACATAGTATACACGATTTTTTTTTTCAATTTTTACAAAAGGTTTACAAGTATTATACATGTATAAATTTTTTTTTTACAAAAGATTTTACAAGTATTATACAAAAATTTTTACCCACCCGTAATTATTGCAAAATATATATAAAAAAATACGCGAAAATACACAAAAGTACGAGCTATGGGTAAAGTATATATGTAATATATACACAACCCCCCTATACTTAGCGTGTGCTATGTCCTCAGAGCACGAAAGCGACTAAAAAGACATAGCTCGGGCTAAGCGTAGGAGAGCTAAAATTACAAAAGTATAGAAGTCGTCCCGCCCCCCTATACTTAGGCTCTAACAGCCTAAGTGTAGAAGAAGATAAAAAATGGAGCGGATGAGGTTAAGAAGGGAAATGTAGGAGTATATACACGGCGGGCATCGGTCCCCCCTATACTTAGGCTCTGGTCAGCCTAAGTATAAGACATGAATGAGTGTGAGAACTGATGAGATCTGGAGGATGTACAATGAATAGATCGGGTCACTCTCCCCCCTATACTTAGGATCTGCTTATCCTAAGTATAGTCATGAAATGATATGGAACCAGGGCGAGTGATTCGAATCACCGAGGAGGGAGGGAGAGGATGTATATACAAGAAAGAGTGAGAATATACAAGGATTAAGAAGGTTTGTGACGAACCTTCTTGCGGACGCGAGGAGGTGGATAGTATACATATGTGTCGCTGTCGGAATCGTCCTCATATGAATAATAGTGAGGTGTAGGGATCGTCCAATGAGGGTCGACACACGGCTGCTTGCTTAGATAAGGCTTAAGGATAGCTGAACTGAGCTCACTCATATAAATCACCTTATCTGGACCCGATGAGGATTCCTCTGATAATTCCTTCTCCAGAATGTTGAAGGAAATTTTCTAATCGGTTTTCTATAACCTGAATCATTAAGAGGGAGATGAGAGCAACGCGCCTGGAGAGGTTTGGGGGAACATCTCGAGGAATCAATTCTCTACTTCCTCTCACTAGATAGCCGACTAGAAGAGGGAGCAACCGTGTTTTTATGTGGAGCCAATTTATTCTTGGTTGTTTCCTTTGAAGGTCCAGGATGTGGTGCGGTGCTGACCATGGGTTCCTCATCAGACAAGTCACCATATAGATTAGCATATTCCTGAAGGTTCAGCACGCGTCTCGAGAAAGTGCTAGTGATCTCAGTTAGCTTGGCATTATTGGGCTCTTGTGTCGGATCATCGAAATGATCAAGGCAATCCACAAAGGTCGTGTCCGACTCAATGATAGCTTCTGGTCGTGAGTCATCCTTAGAAGCTGTCACGGTGGTGGTGCAAGCAGTTGATGAAGTGGAGGTGTGGGGAGCCTCTGATCCAACGGTCGTCCGGACAGTCGGTTTCTCAGGTGTAGCAGAGAGGTGGGACTCATCTACCTCTCGATTGTCATGACTGTCAGCGGATGTGCGGGTCACCTTAGAGTAAAGTTTATCAAAGAATGGATGAGGTCGAAGCACTCCCAATGCTGTAAAATCGATTTCCCAAGTCTCGCAATCTATAGTCACCTTAGCCAAGACTAAGAACGGCTTCCCGAGAATAATCGGAGACTGGGAAAACTCTCCTCGGTGCTCGATGTCAATGATCGTGAAGTCCACCTGGAGTAGAGCACCTTGGAAAGTAACGATGACTGAAACATTTCCTCTCGACCGTTTGATACATCGGTCAACCAACTGAACGATCTCTCTCGACTTCCTAAGTGGTCTGAGTTTGAGCTTGTCAAACACAAAGGTCGGGAGGATATTTATCGGTGAGTCATCATCAATTCTTGCATGGGTAAAGATGACATCTTTGATTTCACATTCAATTCGGGGCAACCGCTTCACTCTACGGCTCTTGGTCTTTCTCCCCTTCACCAAGGAGGTGGTCATAGACACTATGTGTCTTTCAGTCCTCTTATTGCCCGACCTCTTGGGCATCAATTTACTTCTCACAAATCGTTTGAGGTCGGGAAAGTGATCTATGACCTTTATTAAGGGAAGTTTGAAAATCAGTTCTTCATCGAGTGCTTCCCTTAAGGCAGGATCTAATTTTTTTAGGTCTTTTTCATTTTCAATTTTTATGTGATTTTTTAGTTTTTCAAATTTTTTGGTGTTTTGGATAGATGAATGATCAGACTCTGGATTGGAAGGCAAGGGGTTAGTAGAAGAGGGAGATAGAATGGACTTCAGCTGTACAAAAGGTGTGGGTTCCCTGATGCTTGCTCGGTTTTCAACATCGGATCTACTTACTTCCTTCTCCACTTTCATACCTAGGCTGGCAGATATTGAGTTCAATATTTCCATGACATCTCTCAACTCGTTACCAAATGATTCATTTTTCTTAATCAGTCTAGAGATGTCATCCTCCACAATATTCTCATGACAAATCATGGGAGAGTTCTGCTCAATTGGAGGGTACTGCTGAGATATTGGGGTCTCATACTCAACATACCTAGACTAAAGCCCGTCGTGTATATACTCCTACATTTAGGAATATGTGCTTTCTCCACAAGAATAATGTGCTCGAGATTCTTACATGGAGATTACATCACCTAGAATCAGTCTATTCTCCATCAAGAATAATGTGCTTTCTCCACATATATCCAAGTCAACATACCTAGGTGAGATTGTATTGTTCTTTAATATCTAGTCTCCACGTATTGTTCTTTAGTATCTAGTCAACATACCTAGGTGAGATTGTATTGTTCTTTAATATCTAGTCAACATACCTAGTCTCCACGTATTCTTGATGGAGAAAGCACATTATTCAACATACCTAGACTAAAGCCCTCCATCTCGAGATTCTTACATGGAGATTACATCACTCCATGATGATGGGTGAGACGGCTACCAATTTCCTAATTGGAGATGGTGGTTGTCCACCATATCTCATGGTGGATGCATTCTCAAAGATTGCATCAATCCTTTAATATCTCCAAGATTTTTACAACAACTTTTGTTGTAAAATTATTCTACGAAAATAATTTATAATTATTTTGTGAATATTGCAATATTGCCATTGGAAATTTGTGAATCACATTCACAACCCAAAATAAAATGTGATTTATATTTTCAAATAATTATCCAATGCGAATTCAATTCACACAATAATTAATAAACAAATATAAATTTTAATAAGCCTCTCTAATACAATATAAATCACATTTTTAATATATTATGAATAAGTAGATATTACCATGTGAATTATTCTTATCCATAATAATTAAATCACATTTAATTATATTGGACAGACATTCACATGCATCCCAATAATGTGAATCAAGTTCACATCATTTAGAATAATTAAATCACATTTAATTATCTATTTCTCAATGCTTAGATATAATTCAACTATGGAATTATTCTTGAACCCTTTCAAGAATAATGTGCTTTCTCCGAGATAAGGACATGGCAATTGTATTGTTCCACGTATAATGACTTGGATATTGAGGTCACATCTCAAATCCAGATCTCATGGACCTCTCATAGATGCTTGACTAAATTAAGATTGCAAGTTTAATCTTCTCATTGCATCTGAATCTCATTCAGATCAATGTCCAATACTTGGACCAAGATCAGATTACTTCTCTACTGAGAGGAGTCACTAAAATCCAAACCTGTTTCATCACTCCCTTGAAATGGAAGCGTCATGGTTATACAATCGTTTATTATCATATCACCCTCAGGTATTCCTAATACCTGTACATCCTGCATACTGGAAGACCTACGATAAACCCAACGATAAAGATCAATTTATATTGTCATCTTTAAGGTATTATCATCAAGTTTCTCAATCTTGATCATTGGAAATCGGTATCGATCATATGCTTTCCTAAAGCATATATCATACCCTTAAACTCTTTTCGTGCTTCCAAAGCACGACGACCATGCATGATATTTGATCGATCCCAATACCGCATGAGTGAGCTCATGTCTTCTGATTCACAAGTGAACCTGTATGATCCCTTTGAGAGATTGTATTACTCATATGCCCTTACATGCACACCAGCTCGTCGGTGTATAGACCTTGGTTAGGTCATCAACCTATTGGTCTGCCAAATGTACACACTCAGACATATAGTAACACATCTGTCTCTAGTCAGAGGATGTGTGCCTATGTTGTGACAGCATTCAACATAGGTCTTTGGTTATCTCGATCTCGTTAAGTCAACCCTTTGACCTAACTAATCTGACACCTCCGAATCACCATTGCCATGCAGAGGACCTGCATCAAGAGGTCGGTCAGATATCAACCAAATGAGAAAGGATTGCCATCTCCTACTCAGGCTGGAGATCATCTCTTAATAATCATTTGTTGGTGCTTGGTGAGTCCTCAATCTAACTCCTTAGATATTCATACAAGCACCCGTCTCTATGATTCAATTAATGAATCAACATCTGTATGATTATCAAGATGGCTATGGTACATAACCCTGATTGTATAGAGGGACCTTATAGTGCATTCATTCATTTAATCTCAGACAGGGAGTGAAACAATCAATAACTTTTATTGATAAATCATATATTACAATAACATTTATTATAAGAATGATTTGCCTCGGGCTCACATGGCTAACATTAATATCCATAAAAACTATCTCCTCCAAAAACTCGCGTCCATTGTTATCCACACATCATCTTGTGCTCTGAGAGAGAAAGAGAGAGTTAGAGATGGAGGAACACTACCCGGAACCCTTCTTCTTCATTTGAGGAGACGACAACACTCGAAGGAGCACTTGAACTTACAACATTGACAGAGTCGAAGGCACATGATCACATATTTGAAAGATACACATCAGGACTAAGGTATTTGTTGAATACTCAATATTGTTACAGGTATATTGGTAATTGCTTCTTGAGCAATTTAATTGTTTATTTCCGGTAATATTAAGATGCACCAAGAATTTGTTGGAATGCTTAAACGGAAAGGCGGAGGAATCAAGATGATATCCTAATTTTGTATGGTGACGGTGGATAGAAAACGAGTAACTTATTTTATTCTCTGGACTATACATATGTATGTTCTGCATGAATATCTTGTCGATTTGTCTTCGATACATGACTTTATGATTTCGTACAAGCTGATCATGTTTGTTTAAGATGTACATGACTTTTTTAGTTCAGAATAAGTCTTTTATTCCAATACTAATCAATTGATGATTCTCTTGTTGGTATAAGGGATTGATCATAGGATTATCTATTAGTAGTTAACGATTTTTGTCCATAGGATTAGACAATGAAAAGGAAAAAGAAGGAGAAAATCGATAGTAGGATTCCATGGGTAGGTGTTCAATGTAGACGTTATTGTTAGAAACGTAGAACTCTTATGTTAATGTTGTGTGGATAAGTTTGTTGTACATGTGAGCCTACAACGAGCCACTATGCAATAAATGTTATTACAATTCACTCCTTAATCTGAAATGAAAAATAACTAATTTGCATAATAGGTCCCTTAGTACAATTAGTGTTATGTACCATGACCATCTTAATAAGCATACATCTCTTGATTAAATGGTTGAATCATAGAGGTTGGTGCTTGGGAGATATCTAAAGAGTTAGATTGAGGACTCATTAAACAACATCAAATGATTGTTAAGAAAGTATCTCCAACCTGAGAAGAAGATTACAATTCTTTTCTAAAGGTTGATATCTCACCGATCTCTTGATGTAGGTCCTTTGCATAGGAATAGAGATTTGGAGGTGTTAGATAAGTTAGGTCAAAGAGTTGACTTAACGAGATCGAGATAACAAAGACCTATGTTGTATACTATCACGATATTGGCACGCATCCTGTAACCGGAAACTTGTGTTACTTTATGTCTGAGTATGTACATTTGGCAGACCAATAGGTTGATGACTGACAAATCTCTGATTTATCGTCACAATCTTCATTTATTATCCTCTTAGCTTAGACAAGTTAATAAAATTCATTACTAATTCACCTTAATTAACAACTAACCCTCTATTGATAACTAACCCTAATTATTTTACAAAACTAACACTCTTTTATTTTGTTTATTTTCTCTTATTTTCATCCTATTAGAAACTCCCAAAAATTCTAGATAATTAGTTTATATATTTATTTTCGCATGAAAAAGAAACTGAAAATATAAAAAATTGCAAAATAATTAAAAGAGGTGTTTTAAATTATTAATAATACTTGCAAAAATTCTACTTGTCATATGACCTCTTTTGGTTTTTTATTCAACATGAAACTTGTAGATCTCATTGAGATCTACAAATTTTATATTTTGACATTTTCTGATTTGACTTTCTTGTATTTCTTTTCGATTTTCTCTTTATTTATCTATTTTTTGAATAATTTCATTGGGCGACGGGGCACCCTCTTGGCCTCCCACAGGACCACCTCTTATTGCACCATCCACTATTCTTCCCTACTATTCAATCAGATATGCTGATCAAATCTGGAACCTCCATTTGTGTTTGATCTTAGGCTGTCTGATTTACTCCATCAGACGGTTCTCACTCACTCCACACCAGCCTGGACCCTCTGCCGCTGGATCATATCTCCTGATGTGATCTGGTCCACTCGCTCGTGCCTCTTCCCTAGTCATTGGATCGACTAATTAAATGGCCCTAACATCATCTCCTACCTCTAGTAATCGTTGCCAACTCACTGAACCTCGTGCCCCTTCCATTTTTAGCTCCCACCACACATCACTGTTACCAACTCCAATCATTCCCCACGTAGCCCTACCCTTCGTACTCCTCGTGCGACCATTAGTACCTCACAACCTACACCTTAGGGCAACACTTGAATGCTACTAACCTCGCCACCCACTCACTAGTAACCACCATAATCCTATTCAAATTGAGCTCCTTCATCGCCCATCCAAGCTGACCACCAATACAGGAGTGCAGCCCAGCCCGCCCACCACTCTGGTGACCTATGACCATCGGCCATGATGCAGCTTCATCCTGGTAGATGGTTGAGCCCCCTAGAGTGTTCGCCTAGGTAGAGCGACGATACAGGGTTCATCCAAACCACATCCCATGCCCATACCTCCATCCGAGTTGTCATCATCCCCATGTAAAACCTCTACCTTATTTTATTTCTTATTTATTCCTTTTTATTCAATTCTTTCAGGTGTCTTCACCTTCAATCTATCGCCTTCCAAGCTCCATAGTTCGTCCCTCTCCTTCACGGGAGGGTCCGATCACCACCTCCTTCTTCCATGACCTCCCCCACTCCAGGCCTTCTTCTCTGACAAAACTGGAGAAGAACCCACTCCGGGAACTGCCCTCTTCGCCTCTGACACCCTCCATACCATTTCCCCTGCTTCGACTATTCCCTCGCTAACCATCTTTGCAGGTCCATTCATCACATGTCGACGTGGTAGGTCGACGACCAGATCAAGAACACTCCGAGCCTCATTTGCTCTCTAATCTTCATCACCAGCCACTCAGGATCCTCCTTGGATCTTTTGTGACCACTAGACGACACGAAGGAGCTCTAGGTGTCTCACCGGAGCTCCAATCATGCCACCACCTAGTGACGGAGGAAAGAGCACCAGATCGTACATGTGTCGTTGGATGGCACCCCTCTGATGGCCATCTAAATGATGAGGTGCATCCATGTCAAACCATCTGACGTGCGGAGGCTCGGTGCGATAGAGCCTCGCCCGAAGCACCTCAGGTCGCCACGTGGTACGAGGCACCTATTGCGGCATCGATCCTCGCCTCGTGCCTAGCCTACGTGCATGTATTGAATAGATATTTTTAGGGGGTTATTTTAGTTGAATTAGCAAGTGTCAATGCAACTCTAATTATCCCTAAACAAAAATTTATTTTGTTTCTCCTGCCAAAAATAAATCAAAGAAATGTAAGAAAGAGAAATTGTTATTTATTTACCTGTATATCATATAGGATCGAACTCAAGGAGGCTACAAATCCTGAGAGTTATTCAAATCAAAGGAGAATAATAGAATAAAAAGTAGGAAACTCAAAATGAACTTCTTTGGTATTGTGGATTTTTTGTCTTTTTATTTTTTTTGAATTTTTAATACTATAAAATTTTTATACATTTTTTATTTTAAACTTTTTTTAGATTTTTTATTTTGCAATTATTTTTTTAATTTTAATAAAGGAAAGTAAATGAAGAAAAAGAATAAAACAAAATTAAAGAAGAAGGGTTTTTGTATTTTTAGAATATATAAAATATATACAAAATTAAAAAAAAATTATTATTGTGTTTTTGATATTTTTGTAATATTTTTGTGATTTTTTTTGAGAATTTTTAGTTTTTTTATTGTTTTCAGATTAATTAAAAGTAAGAAATTCAGCAAACAATAATCGAAGCAATTATAATGGATTTTAATTTAGCAAACAAAATCAAAAATAAATGAAATATATACAAAAATAAAGAGGAATTTTCAGATTTTCGAGAAAGAAATTTTGTGGATTTTTTGTATTTTTTATGATTTGATATGGATTTTTTAGTATTTTAAATGTTTATATTTTTTTGATTTTTAAAAAGAAATTTAAGATGAAAATTGGTCATAAATTAAAATAAATCAAGATAAGCAAACAACAATTTTATTTTATTTTTAGATTGATTTTTGTAATTTTCATTGAATTTCTAATGAAAATAGGAATTAGTTTTTATGTTTTCTATTTATTAAAAATAATAAAATCAAATGAATTATGAAATAAAAATTAGGGTGAAAGAACTGATTAGCATGCGCTTACAAGATTTTTATGGATTTTTAATTATTATTTTGTATTTATTAAATGCAATTAACAATCATAAAAATGATTAAGAGAAAAATATTTAATGGATTAAAATAATAACAAAATAAGAAAATGCAAAGTGAAAAGTACAAAGTTCCCAATAAAGAACATGCCAATGCACATGATTTGCGTTGGCATGGACTTTAATGCAATTATTTTATTTTAGGGAGGCAAACAATAACAAATAATGTGTGGATTTTTATTGAAAAAAGACCAAATACTCATGTGCAGAACACATGTTACGGTTCACGAAGGATTAAAATGCAATTAAAAGAAACATGAAGGAAAATATGCAATTATTCAAATGACCAGAGTCTGACACGTGTCCCTAGAGGGAATTATTTACAGAATAAAAGATGACAAGGAATAAGTGCAAATGATCACTAGGTTCGATGTCGGGCACGTGCAGCATGGACGTTTGAGATCTAATCTAGAAGGTGTGATCCACGGTTGAGACTTGGGGCTTCCTGGATGGCTTGGATTAAACATGGGTTACATCATTCTTGATCCAACGATGACTGAAGGCTCTCGAAGAACTCAGAAGAATGGATGGCAAACCGAGCTTCGATCGACCATAATTCGGGCGATCTCCACTCAAATCGTTGCCTGGAAGTTACGACTCGTTCCTGTTGTGTTCCTCTAACGATCAAATGGATCTAATAAAGCTCAATGATAGCTGATATGTGATATGGAGGTCAAGGTGTCTACAGCTCGAAATGGACCTCCAGGTCCTAATCCCAAGTTCCCCTTCTGCTCCCAACACCTACAATGAGTTCCCATGCTCAAAACGAAGACTCCGACATAGTTACTACCAGCAAAGAAAGAGAATGTGGGATGTATGGATCGACTCCAGTGGATGGCGATCGGAGCATAGTAGAGAATCCAAATCATAGGTGATCTGGAGTGTCAGAATGCGAAAGAAGGAGGAGATGGTCGAGGTGAATATGGTCAAAGGGTCGGATAGGAGAAATAATGAGAGTGAAGCTCCGATCAAGCATATCAGAGCTAAGAGCTGATGATCTGCACTACGCTATAAACTAGAATTAAAATGCAAAAAGAAAAGTGAAATTTAAAGGAGTTATACCTAAGAGTACCTACGTTGAACGGACGCTAGAGAATCACCTCAATCTACGACAAATTTCAGAGAGGCAAGATGCGGTGGCAGATCTCCGACCACATGTGGGATCACTATCTCCTACACCACCCTGTTTCCCGGATGAAGGGATCGAAGCCCTGTCACAGCCTCGACATCCAGGCAGTACCCTCGGGCAAGAAATCATGGTGAAAAAGGACCAGCTGGCGCGTGGGAGGATATGGATCTATAAATAAGCATGAGTCCAGTAATTTGTTTTGAAATCAAATAGCATGCATTCCAAGGCATGAAAGAAGGAGTTGGTGATTTGGAGATGGAGGCGATGGTTAGGGTCAACGAAGTGGAGAAGAAGGCGGGAGGTGTTAGTAACTGGAGCGTGCAGAAAAATGGGAGAAATGAGTCCGGCGAGCGGAAAAATGCGGGCGGGGTCGTTGATTAGGGAGTTGACCTAGGTCAACAGACCTGAGCTCAACCAATCAAAGCGTGACCCGCTAAAAGATAACAACACAAAATGATAAAAAGGATAGAAAATGACATAAAGTGAAAATAAAATCGAAATTGAATTCAAATAAATAAATAATATAAAGGAAAAAATGTTAGTAATTAGCTTATTTATTGTGATTTTTAATGAATTAATTAATTTATATACATAGACAAAAATAAATAAAACAAGTTATTTATAAGTATATATAACTATATATAACATTTGTACTTTTAATACATTATTTTTTACAAATATACATATAATTTAATAATTTATTATTTTACGATATTTTACAAAGATTTTAATGATATTTTTATTTTATTTTTATGGAATAATTTATTAGGATAAATAAATATGGGTATTTTACAATATACATAGTGATATATATATATATAATATACATGATTTTTTTGTTCACTTTTGCTTTTGTGTTTTTTATTTGTATTTTATATAAAATACCATATATACAAATATTTAAAATACAATATATACAAAAATACAAAGAAAATACATAAATATACATATGTATAATATACAATAGCACTCCTAAGAAGCCATATTTCACATCTTAACTCCGATTTATATGAAACACTTTCATTTTAAAGATTATTTAATTCTAAGTACAATAAAAGTGTGTTTGCTTCATTTTGAGTTCTTATGGAGAAGATATTGATCTGATAAGTTGAGATATATGGCTTTTTTTCAAAGTATTGTTATTTACAAACTGTACAATGGTTCTTTTTGTCGTTATTTTTAATATTTACAATTTATTTTTATGTACAAATTCCAAGAAGAACACATTTTTAGTTGAGATGAAATTGGTGATAAATAAAATAGAGAGAGCAATATGTTTTATATACATTGATATATAAGTGATGAATATACACAAGTGGGGATTGATTTTCTTAATGAAGGCCTTATCTCCCCCTACTTTATTCCTCGTCGATCAGGTTAAGTTTTGACCTTCTCTCGTGGTCAGAGTCAGCATGTATTTATTTCATATATATAGTCTTTGGTTTTGTTAGCGCTCGGTCAAACCTTTGGATTATTTGTTTAGCGGAACCTTATTGGGATTAGGATTTAAAACTGAACAACCCTCAAGTTCTATAATTCCATGTTCAGGTCACCTCAGTAGTCAGGTCAGAACAAGTCTACTTACGTAAACTCTTATGACTATGAATCTGTACTTGTACTGTGTAAGTGAAATATAGTTCCCCACTTCAGAAATGACAAAGAAACAACCCCCTCTAACAAGGTAACCCTAATTCCCTGGTCTAGCTACTCTTTCCTCGAGGATCAGGTATTCCCTTTTAAGTTCAAGTACAACCAGCTCAAGAAGAGGGGGTAGAGAAGAGAATGGATTGTGGCCAGTGTAGCTAGGTCTCCAGCTGCATGGTTCCTTGATATAAGACTTTGAAACATATACCTTGCTTATGAAAATGTATATTTTTTTTCTTTTTTTTCTTCTTTTTTTTGAATATATACAAAGGTGCAGCATGTACTTAATGAATATTTCTCCTTGAGCTAGTAGATTATCCCTCTTTTGAAGTTTTATTGCAACCCACAAACATCCCGTCGTTAGACGTCAACGCCACTAGATTAGGTTGAGACACACTTCCCACTTATTGTAACTGCGAATGTTTCCACTCGTGAGTTTCCCCAAGCTAAAGTATTCTTCTTCCTCACCACCTCATCCATGTTGAGCTACGTGTAGAGTGCTGACGAGTCTGAAAATACCCTACTTAATTTATGTGAATTATCGTTTAAATTTGTCATTTCTTTTGTAGGCGAGGAATTTGGAATCGATCAAGAAATAACCATAAGAATTTATTTAATTATTTAATTAGTGTCGTTATATGTTTATTTTACTTGGGCTAGTCCCATGGTCGAACTCAAGGAGGCAAAGGAACAACCTAAAATTATGTCTATCAAAGTTCGTGCATGGTTTTCAAGATGATATATTTTTTCAAATTTTGGGATGTAAATGTAAACGAGACCAATTTTAGGGACTAAAATAGAAAGATCAATCAAATAATATCCAAAAATTACGAATTTGGTTGAGATGTCAATTATGATGAAATGAATGCACTATATTTTTTTTAATTTTTTGGATGTAAGATAAATATGTTATGATTTTATGAATGCAATCAAAGTGAAATTCAATAATTGATTATAATAAATATTAAAACTATTTATTTTCAAGGGATAAAATTATCCAAGATCTACCACTAGGTGTTGATCTCAGAGAAATCCTGAACCTCAAAAATGCAAGTTTTAATACCTACTAAAAATTAAAGATTGAAATACGCAAAATGGCTTTTATAGAGCAAACCATGCAAGCAAATGCAATTCTTTTTGGGCAGAATGTGAAATATAATTTATCCTCTAATCTATGAATTTTTTACAATTTTTCGAGTTATGGTTAATTTAATATGGATTTTTTAGAACAGATTGGATAAAATATGCAATTTATCACAAGACCATTAATATTAATTAACCACATACCACAAAAATATCACAATCTTGCCATGATGAAGAGAATTAATTGTAGAACATAGTGCCTATTTTTAATAAATAAAATGATGCGATGTAGAGGTTCAAAATAAAAGGGTACACAAGGGTCTGTTTGCAATTAAAATTTAAAAAAAATATGTAGTGAGAGGACTAAATTATAATTACCAAAACTCTAGGGGGTGATTTCGCAAAATATCCAAGGGATGTGTGCACAACACGTGCCCTTGGCAGTGGGGGTGCTTCTGAAAATTGGCTAAACTCCAGGGGTGTCCTTGCAAAAATCCAAGGGGCACGTGCGCCTCACGTACCCTTGGATGGTAGGGTCTGTCTAGAAATAAGAGGACTTGGGGGGCTTGAATGCAAAGTTCCCTCCACGCACGTGCTGTGCCTGCAGGGAGGGTCTCGAACAGTGGTGCCCGGTGGCGCTTTGGTGGATGGGAGGTGCAATGGATTCGAGGATGGAGGGGCGGAGCTCCACGGTGTTGTGGGCGCTGCTTCCGGTGGTTGGTGGAGGCGTGGTAGCATCGGAGTAGGCTGTGATGGAGAAGCAGCTGAATTAGCGAAGGTGATAGAGGAACTTTGGTAATCCTTGGCTGGAAGATGAGGTCCAGTAGCTAGAGCAGGCGTGTTGCGGAGGGCGAAGAACCTGGGGCGAAGGTGGGCAGCATAGCAGCCTCGAAGGTGGAGGAGCGGCATCCGGGTCGTTGACGATTGCTGGAGGCGGAGTCGTTGGTTGATGATGATGGTGCAATTGATGACAGAGCGGTGGTGGAGTGGAACTGTGTTTGGTTGAGTAGAAGAGAAGAGCTCCGATAGAGGTGAAATGGGTCGAAGGCTCGAACGGGAAATGCGAAAGAGAAGAGGACGACAATTGAATGTAGAAGAAGATGAAGGTGGAAGGGAAGGAGGAGGGGTACCTGTTGGTTGTCACTCAACGACGGTTGTCAGAGCATGCAACCTCATTTGAGGTCTACAACGAGGTAGCTAGACCTCGGATCGCGCTGCGCAAAGGGATCCTCGGAAATGAGGGAATAGTGGAGCTGTCACCTTCGGGGTACCTTGACGTGTTCCTGGCTGATGCAACAACGGATGAAGAGCAAGGGGAGGGGTGGCGATGTTAAATAGGAGAGGAGAGGATGCCAGAGATGGAAGGTATGCGACAGAGATCTGATTGAGGATTGCGATGAAGATTGGAAACACAATCGGAGATGGGACTCTAAGAAGATGAATCGGGAATGGGAGATCAGATCTTGGTGATGGCCATGCCCAAGATGGAAGGTGGAGAGATGATGATGGCACTGGCCAGAGATGGAAGGAGATCAGCAAAGGAGGCGGTCGTGCATGAGAAGGGCGGTGGGCGACGGAGCCCTTGATTGGGAAAGGGGAAGGAGGATGACGATGCGCAGCGACCGTCTGATCGATCGAGATCGGACAACCCAGATGCTGCCATGTGGTGACCTTTTATTTTTATTTTAGTTTTTTATTTAATTTTTTTAAATAAAACAAAATAAAATAAGGTCAAAATGGGTGACACGTGGAGGCTCCAGGAGATGCCACGTGTCAGCCCCAAAAAAATCAAAAAAATAAAAGGAAAGAAAAATAAAAAAGAAATAGCAAATGGCCTCACATCGAAAAATTTTCTTAACAAAAGTTGCTTGTCTCAATGAGATCTACAACTTTAATGAGAGATCAAAACCAAAATCTATCATTTACACAAAGTGATATTTTTGGGGTACTCCATGTACAAAGAATACCTTGATTTTTTGTTTTCTATTTTTTGTTATTTTTATACCACATAAAAATCCAGAAAAATATGATAAAATCAAAGATAAATATGTATATATTAATTTATTTTTTGGATTTTTATTACTTAGGAAAAAGAAAAAATAAAACAAAAAACTAAAACAACTTTTGTATAGATTGTTAGTGAAGACTCGGACTCAGTTAATTTCTTTGATTTCAATCTCATTTTAGATTTGGATTTTTGCGTATTCTAAAAAAAATTTCATCAAAGAAAAGAAATGAAAAGAAATAAAATAAAATGAGTCAATTGTGTACATAAATTTATAAGTTAAAAACCGCTAAAATACAAAAATGTATAAAGGAGGCCCAAAACCCAACTTTCACATATGAGCTCCGATTCACTTGAACTGGTCTTATTTTGAAGGTAATTGGATGTACATTAGTTCAAAAGTGAGTAGGATCAAATCGGACAGTGGATGAGAAGATATCAGTGTTTTAATTCGAGAATCCTGCAATTAGGGTTTGGATTTTTGGTCCACTTATTTATTTTTTGTATTTTTCATTTATTCTTGTTAGTAATATGCACACAATGGAGATAGTTTCAGGTCAATTGGAGTTAGCATGAATTAGTTAAAAATCAGGGAAGTTAGGCTATTTTACATGTCATTTTGGCTGGGATTTTTGGCGCCTTATTTTATGCAATATGAGTGATAAAATGCAATTATTATCAATACATGCATAAATGCTAATTATGCAAAATAAATAAAGAAATGCAATTTAATTTTAGGTATTTGAGCTTAATTCATGTCTTTTAGAGTGATGAATCTGAGATTCATCATCCCCCTATACTTAAACCATGCTCGTCCCTGAGCATCAAAAGAAATGCAATGAGGTGAAATGAGATTGGGTTCCATACCAATACCATGAGCAGAAGGTAAAAATGAAACTAGACCCGACCTTTGGATTATTAGTTTGGTGGAACTTCTATGAGACATAGGATTTTAAAATCAACAGCCTTCAAGTTCTACACATCATTGTCATGGTTTCGGCTTAGAAGTCATCTTAGATCAATCCTCCACCTAAAGCGTACCCCATGAATATTGAACAATCGACTCAAGTTTCTGAAAGGTTTTAGCTCTTCCCATCTAGAATGCCGGACTACCATGCAAACCTCCTCTCCAATAACTTGTCCTTAGGGAGTCAGGTATTTTCTTCTAAGGTCTGTCGTGATGTGTTCACAATCTACTAGAGGGATAAATTAGAAGGAGAAACAGACTGGAGGGTGACCAGTGTAGTCACCTCTACTTGTGAAGCCGACCAGTTTAGCCAAGTCTCCACTAAGATCTGCACGTTTTCTTAAAGTTTGTACCTTTTTGGTCAAATATTTATTTGGTAGTAGGCTTCTTTGTATTTGGATTTTGGTAGATCTGCTTGGATCTTGTTGTGCCCCTACGGATGTGGAATCTTTTTTCCGTACATGTTTTGGGGTCTTAGAAAGAATTATGCCCAGCCATTCATCCCTTTTCTGAAGCTTTATTTCAACCCATCCTTCGATCTTTAGATTCCACGCTACCAAAAAAGAAACTCACACAGTCATCCAACACCCCGTCTGAGTTGAGCTAAGTACATAGTGCGAGAGTACAAATTAAGTCCCTATTCCAGAGTCGTACCCAGAATGAAGAGACCAAGTTAGACACTAAGGGTCAAACACTGCACATTGTCATGTGGAACTCGAAGAATTAAGTCAAAAACCTGAAGATTCTAAAATCCTATTTCTTGGTGAAGTTCCTCTAAAAGTTAGGTGGATTAAGTTCATGTCCATACCACTCTCGATTTCTGCTCATAACTTGGTTCAGAACCCAAGGACTTTTCACACATGCAAATGAATGTAATGCTGGATGAAGTGTAGGTGCGTGAAAGGTAGAAACAAAAATATATTATTTTTTTAGAGATTTGTTTAAAGGATTTTTATGTAAAAATGAATAAGAAGCAATTTTTTTCAAAATTTTTGGTTTGACATAGTCAGTGTTAGTAGCATTTTTACAAGTTAGTTACCCACCCCGAAAATAAGTATAAAACTTACGTGAAAGTATGAGTTATATGTAAAATATATACAGAGTATATATACACCCCTATACTTAGCGAGTGCTATGTCCTCAGAGCACAAGAAGTTTAGAGAAGACATGGCTTGGGCTAAGCGTAAGAGAGTGAAAAAGAAAAATAATAGAAGTCGGCCCACCCCTTATACTTAGAATGTGAACAATCTAAATATAGAAGAAGAGCAAAACTGAGGAGGTCAGGAGAGGCGAGAGAGGAGAGTATATACATATGGGTATCCGTTCTCCCTATACTTAGGCTCTGGTCAGCCTAATCATGGAAAAAGGTTGTAAATGGAGTGATCGTGAGAAGGATTTTATCAAGAGAGTGGTACATACAGATGGCATCGGTCCCCCCTATACTTAGGCCTTGGCCTAAGCAGAGGAAGAAGATGTACAAGGAGACCGATGGGGTCGGGAGGGAGGGTGTGAAGAATAAAGATGATCTGTACAACTTGTGTCTGACTGCTTTTCTTCATGTAAGGTGATCTGATGAGTCTTCAATGTGCTCGCTCTGCATGAAGTAGATAACCTCGACTTGGGCTGTCGGCTCTTTAGATGATTCTACATATAGATTCAGCAATTGGCCATTCACTGAGAAAGGTTGTGCACCATCTTTGAGTTCGGCAATATCAACACTTCCATTGTTATGCACATCGATGACAATGTAGGGACCCGTGAAAAATCTTCAACCGGGAATTGAACAACCACACTTTCTGCCCAGGGACAAAGGTCTTATGCCTAATGTGTATGTCATGTCATCTCTTGACCTTGTCCTTATAGATCACACTATTGTCATATGGTTGGTTTTTGATTTTAATAAGCTCATTCAGATTTAAGTCACGACATAATTTCCCAAGGTGACAACTCCAATTAAGCTTCTTTATCGCCTATTTTGATTTCTGAATTAGCTCTGCGAGTAAATGGCATGGTTTGCCATAGATCATCATAAAAGGTGAAATATCGAGTGGAGTCTTGTAGGTTGTCCTATAGGTCCATAGAACCTGGTCCAAAATTTGAGACCAGTTCTTCCAATCGTGATGAAGCAATTTCTGAAGAATACCCTTCACCTCTCTATTAGAAAACTCTATCATGCCATTTGAGTGTGGGTGATATGGATTGGCTATTCTATGCTCGAATTTATATTCCTTAGCCAATGATCTCATTACTCTATTCACAAAGTGGCTATCCTCATCTAAAATCAGAATCTTTGGGACCCCAAACCTTGTAGTGATATTATTCTTGATAAACTTACAGACAATTTTGCTATCTGCGGTTCGGGTTGGGATCACCTCTACCCGTCTTGATAAATAATCAACTTCTAACAAGATGTACTCAAATCCATGGCTACTTGGAAAAGGACCCATAAAATCAATTCCCGGTGCATCGAAAACATCACAGAAAATCATTGGTTGCATGGGCATTTCATCTCTATATACAATAATCCCTCCCATTCTTTACCAAATCAGGCACGATCGTACAAATCACTGGCATCTCTAAATAAGGTCAGCCAGTGAAATCTACATTTGAGTACCTTGTGTGCGGTTCTCTTTCCCAAATGGTGTCCTCCAGCCTCTAGTGAATGACAGTGTGTGAGGACACTTCGGTATTCCTCCTGAGGAATACGTCTTCGCAAAACGCAATCCGATCCTTCGTAGAAAAGGAAAGGATCATCCCAATGGTATTTTCTCAAATCCGACTTCAGTCGATCAATTCTGCTCTTGGTCCAATCTTGGGGAACATTCTTGGAGACAAGATAGTTCACTATGTCGGAGTACCATGGTATTGAGTTAGTAACACAAACTAACTCGTCTGGAAAAGTCTCTTTAATTGGTCATATATCAGAATTATCATTTTTCTCAATTCAGGAAAGGTGATCAACCACAACATTCTTTATTCCAGGTTTATCCTTGATTTCCAAATTAAATTCCTGGATTAATAAGATCCATCTCAGAAGACACACATTTGCATCCTTCTGTTCTATTAGATATCTGATTGTCGTGTGATCAGTAAAAAATGTCACCTTGGAGTCCAGTATGTATGATCTGAATTTTGTAGGGCCTAAACTACCACGAGCATTTCCTTTTCAGTCACCGTATAATTTCTTTGTGCATGATCCAAAACTTTGCTCGCTTAGTGAATCGCATAAGATATCCCATTCCGTCTTTGTCCAAGCACATCCCCAATTGCAAAATCCGATGCATCAGTCATGACCTCAAAGGTAAGAGACCAGTCAGGCGCTTGTAATATCGACGATTCACAGATTTTCTTTTTCAGGAGCTCGAAGGCCTCTAGACACCTGTGATTTACAATGAACTCGGTGTCTTTTCCTAAGAGCTCAGTCAGTGGGCGGGCGATCTTTGAAAAATAAGGCATAATTCTTCAATAAAATCCAATATGTCCTAAGAATAACCGTATTGACTTTACGTTGGTTGGTGGATCAACTTTCTTGATTACATCCACTTTGGTAGGTTCAACCTCCATTCCCTTTTTGAAGATGATGTGCCCCAACACGATGCCCTCTGTCACCATAAAGTGACTTTTCTCCTAGGAGAGTACCAAATTAACCTCCCTACATCTCTTGAGGACTCGGTCCAAATGCACTAAACATGTATCAAATGAATCACCATGGATCGAGAAGTCATCCATGAAGACTTCCATGAAGTCGCCCGCCATTTCGACAAATACGACAATCATGCACCATTGAAATATACCCAGGGCATTACAAAGCCCAAATGGCATGCACTTAAACGCGTAAGTGCCGAAGGACATGTAAATGTGGTATTTTCCTGATCCTCAAGAGCAATGGATACTTGATTGTAGCCTGAGTACCCATCAAGAAAATAGAAGAATGCCTTCCCTGCAAGTCTCTCCAAGATTTGATCAATAAATGGCAGTGGAAAGTAATCTTTCTTGGTCGCAGCATTCAGGTGCCTGTAATCGACACAAAAGCACCACGACATGGGTACTCGTGTCACGATCTCTGCCCCTCCTCGTTGGTGACCATTTGGATTCTCGACTTCTTCGAGACAACATGAAGGGGGACACCCTCTTGGAGTCTGAAATAGGGTATATAAACCTTGCTTTGCACCAATTATCAATCTCTTTCTTAACTACTTCCCGAAGATTAGGGTTTAATCTTCTTTGAAATTCACGGGAAGGTCATGCATTATCCTCAACAAATATTTGGTGCGAGTAGAGAGTGGGGTTGATTCCCACGATATCCGACACAGTCCAACCAATGGCCTTGTGATTCTGCTCAAGAACTTCAAGCAATCTAGATTCTTGGTCTTCAGTTAATGATGAGCTAATTATTACAGGAAATCTCTCTTTGGGTCCCGTAAGGAATGCATATTTGATAGTTGGAGGAAGTGATATCAGTTCAGGCAAATCTGAATCATAAATTAGGTCCAGCTGAATGGCTTTTGAGTTCGGCTTTGTGTTGGATGAAGGTTGATCAATCTGTGATGTGATGGCTACCAAGTCTGATGAAAGGTGAGTCGGATCACAAAAATAGTGTGGTAATTCAGCCAAAGCCGCATCTGACTCGTCATCTACATTCTTTGACTATCCTGAAGAAGATGGAAATGGCAAATCCAGAGGGATTTCTATGTCATCAAGGTTATATGTATCTTTATCTCTAAATAATTCAGGCAATACCTAGAAAACTACACTGTGCACTGTTTCTTCTTCTAATGAGGGGATCTCGCTCTGAACTTCTGGAAGTTGATGCCAAGGCCCATTAGTGCTAATGAACTTGCATTCTTAAGATTCTGAGTAATCGGTGGTAGATTCGAAGTCAGTCTTTGCCACTTTGTCTGCTTCATCTCCATGTCCACCTCTCCGCTTGGAGAGAGGAATTTCATCATTCATGTATCGTAATTGAATACTGCTCCAACAGTCCGCAAAAATGGTCTTCCAAGAATGATTTGAGATTCTTTCCAATGGTTTGTGGGTTCCATATCAATGACAGTGAAGTCCACTTTGTACTTAGTCCCCTCAACTAAGATGGCTATGTTCTTCACTTCTCCCTTAGGCCTTTTAGTGGATTTATCAACAAATTGGAGTAGGGATAATGATTTTCAGAGAGGTCCTAACTCTAATTTGTAGTATAAGGCTAAGGGTAGAAGATTGATTGAAGAATCATTATCTAGTAGTGTGCATGCAAACACAATGTCGTCGATGAGACTCTCCACATATTGAGAACCCATGTCCCTCTTTTTTCTTGGTAGATGTTGATTTTTGACACATTTGGTAATTAACACTGTCAAGATATGAGTCTCCACGAATTGACTTGGTTTCTTCCTGTGAGTTTGGGTGGGAGTGCATTTTATTATCAAGTATTTTTGAAATCCCGGATTCTTAGCCACATATTGATCAAATGGTATTTTGACTGTAATGGTTTCTTGGCAAAATCGTGCCATTTCTGGGTCATCTTGAATGATTTTTCTTGGTTTGCGTTTTCCTCCCATAAGAGCGTTGAATCTCAGAGTCACTCTAAAAGACACGAATTAAGCTCTAAACCCGAAAATTCATCGACATTTCTTCATTTATTTTGCAAAACTAGCATTCATGCATGTATTGATAATAATTGCATTTTATCACTCATGATTGCACAAAATAAGACGCCAAAAATCTCAGTCCAATTGACCTGTAAAATAAGCTAACTTTTATGATTTTTAACTAATTTATGCTAACTCCAAAATGACCTGAAATCACCTCCATTGTGTACATATCACTAACAAGAATAAATGAATATATAAAAAAATCACTAACATAAATAAGCGGACCAAAAACCCAAATCCTAATTGTAGGATTCTCGGACTTAAACCTTGATATCTTCGCCATCCAATGTTCGATTTGATCCTACCCACTTTTGAACGAATACACATTCAATTACCTTCAAAACAAGACCAAGTTCAAGGGAATCAGATCTCATAGGTGAAAGTTGGGTTTTGGGCCTCTTTTGTACATTTTGTATTTTAACAGTTTTTGGTCTATTATTTTATGTAAATAATTAATTTAGTAATTTTTTTCTTTTTCATTTGTTTTCTTTGATAAATTTTTTATTAAAATGCGTAAAAATCCAAATTAAAAATGAGCTTGAAACTAAAGAAACTAACTAAGTACTAGTTTACACCAACAATCTGTACAAAAGTTGTCATTTTAGCATTTTATTTTAATTCTTCTTTTTATTAATTAAAAAAATCAAAAAAATAGATTAATGTATACCTATTTATCTTTGATTTTATCATATTTTTCTGGATTTTTATCTGTTTTAAAAATAATAAAAAAATTTGAAAACCCAAAAATCAAGTATTCTATGTGCATGGGATACCCCAAAATATTACTTTGTGCAAATGATCGATTTTGATTTTGGTCTCTTCGTTAAAGTTGTAGATCTCGTTGAGATGAACGATTTCGTGAATAATTTTTTCGATTTGAGGTCCTTTTCTATTTTTTTATTTTTATTCTTCTTTTATTCTCTATTTTTCTAGTGGTGACACGTGGTGGCTCCAGGACCGCCATATGTCACTCAAATATAGTCTTTATTTTCATTTATTTTTATAAAAAAATATAAAAAAATAATTAATTAAAAATTTAGAAAAGAAAAATATGAAAGCCACGTAGCTGCTCCTCCACCGACCAATCACGGCCGATCGGACGACCGAGGAGCATCTTCCACCTTCGGCCGACCTCCTTTCCATTTGGGGTGCCACCGCTTTTGAAATCTCCACCATCCACTACATATCTCGCCCAATCGCCACCTCCTCCAGTTTCGCGCGGCCACCCCCAATCTCCTCCATCCTAGATCTTCGAACTTCGTCAGCCTCCACTCAATCCTCATATGATCTCCTCCCATCTCCAATCATGACCACCCCTCGCCCTCTTCTATTTAACTCCAACGTTGCCCTCCCCTTTACCTTCATTCGCCGATAGCCCTAAGTCCCTAAGGGGATCTCCGATGGTGATAGCCCGAAGACCCATCATCTGCATCGAGATCCAAGTCCGGTTGGCCTTGCTGCATCGTGGTCCCTGATAATCGAGATTTTACGAGAGTCTAAAGTAGTCCACACAAGGTGGGACCACAATATCGTTGAGGAGACCGCTCACGAATCCTTAATTAATCAACAATTAACCCACAACAGATGACCAAACAATGGAAAGCAGATTCATAGTTAATATTTATTATAATTCTACAACAAAGATGTGTATACGTGCAAGTATGTGTAGAGTGTCAAACACAGGGAACAAGCAGGTAGATCAGGGGAAAATGCACAAATATGAATGTGATGTATTTGTCTATAAGTGTGCTATTTTTTGTGGGTTTTTAATTTTTTGAATTTTTATTTGATTTTTGAGTTTATATTCTTATATTTTGATTTTTAATTTTCTAATTTTGTATTTTCTTTTTATATTTTATATTTTTAGTTCTTTTTCTTTTAATATATATATATAAAGCTATATTAAGAGTATATATACAAGAGAGACTATAATAGATATAAATATAAGTAAAAATAGTCAGAATAAAGAAAATAAAATATTTTTTGGGTTTTAGAATTTTTTACTATTTTTGTGATTTTTCAGAAATTTTTGCTAATTCTATAAATTGTTAAAGTCCAAAAGTACCCAAAATCAGAGTTTAAATATATGGTCGAAATTATAAAATATAAAATAAAGTCAAAATTCTCCAAATTATTTTTATTCTAACGATTATAAAAAAAGAAAATTAATAAATAGAAAATAGAATTTTTGGATTTTTTATGGATTTATAAATTTTTATAATCATTTCTTTGGATTTTTTTCTATTTTCAGAGTTTTCTTTTATATTTTTTTAGTGATTTTTGGTCTGAAGGACAAAAACACAAAAATATAAAAAATCTATTTTTTTGAGAATTTTTCAAAACGTTTTTTATAATCTTTATGTATTTTGTACTGTAAATAGGGAAAAAAGTGGTTGTTTTTTATTTTTTATAAATACTAAAATGCTTTAAAATTTTAAAATAAAAATATGACGTGAAATATCAATGCTCCAAGAAATTAGACCTATTTTTGGGGATTTATTTCAAATTTTGTAGATGCATGAAATAAATACAAGTAATAAATAAAAACTACACTCTTTGAAGGGGTATTTTCGTAAATAACAGGAAATATATGGGCCAAAGTGCAATTTTTACAAAATAAATAACATAATAAAAATATTTCTAGGCCAATCAGAAATAACCTAAACTCAAAGCCCTTGCCTGAAAAATCGCCAAATCTCACGTGTACAAACACACGAGTCTAAAAGGGACCAATATGTAATTTTCACAAAAACTGGGGGCTTGTTGCAAACATCCCCAAAAGTTATAACTTATTTAATCAAAAATCTGACTAAACATTAAATAACAAAAACTGTAAGGGTCTGATTGCAAATATCCTAAGTTTTGTCGGCTGACCTGAACCAGGACTAATGTGAAAATAAAAATAATACGAGGGTTTTTATGCAATTATTACAAAAGTTATAAAAACATCAAATAAAAGTTTGAGTGCTAAATAGTAAATACAGATTATGCATGGGTTTAATAGCAAAATACCCAATCAAAGGCGGGCGTAGACGGTTGGATCTAATTCACTTGCCACGTGTCGCTCAACCACCGGCCGATACTGCTTCGACTTTAACGCTCAGGATTAGAAGGAACTCGACGATCGGATGACCATAAGATGATCGGATCTGACGGCTCTTGCAACCTTTGGAAGAACAACAAGGATCGAACGGTTGTGACCCCCTTTGGATGAACTGGGACGATCAGGTGCGAGGGGGATCTTCTCCGAGCACACTCCTCATCCTCTGAAGCTCCCCGAGGTCCAAAATTGTCCTCCAACATTCCTGGAAGAGTCTCCAACCCGACGGGGGTGTTAAAAGGGGGCGATGAGCACCCGAGCACAGCTGTAAGTCCCAGGAAGAAAGGTGGCTCCAGGTAGCTCCAACTTCTACAAAAATGACTCCAAGAGGATCCCTATAGCGCTTAGGACCTGCAAGTGAGATCAAGAGCAATGTGATAGGACTCCCATGGCAAGAGGCAGTGATACAAACTATGGATAGTGCGAAAAGAAGGTTTGCCATAGCGAAGCTCATGCGAACTTCAAATGAAGGAATCACCGGCTAGATTATGCGATCAAATGATGAAATACAGGTGCTAACTAAACCTAGGATTAAGACTGCACTAGAAATATAAAAAAAGTGGACCTCGAGCAAAGCACAACTGCAAGATTGGACCTCAACGCCGGAGGCTGGCGAAGGTGGTGGAGTGCTCCCTCGGCTACTTCCTTGGTCAACCTAAAGGCAAGATCTGGATGCTGTCGCCATCCTATCTCCATTGCACGCCTTAGGAGGAGAGGGAAACTTTCAAAGGAGGTTCGAAAATTCAGAGAAGGTCGATGGGCGGGGTATGTATAGAGTGGTGATGGCATGATGTTCAAGGGACGCTCACAGGTGCTACAACAAGGGATGGATGATGGTGATAGGTTGGCATGGATAGAAGATGTACAAGGAACAAATCTTATGAAGGGTCTTCTCATCCTTGAGCAACACACGTTGCGTGAAAAATGTGAGAAAGATGACAAAAAATGTGAGCGTGCCAGAATGATGGAGGTAGAAGACGTACATTTGACGATGCGGCGAGAAGATCGAGGTTTATCTAGCGATCGATGATCCAATCCTCAATATAATTCATGGGCATGTATGCTCAATATACGAGGAGAAAAAGTCAAGAAGATACCAAGGTGGAATGGTGAGAGATGCGAGCCCCATAATTCGAGAAATGAGGCCAAAACACAGGTCCAAGAATCAAAGACCTGGGGTCATGGAGTTGAGCACCGTCCAACGGATGGTGTGGCCTGATTGGGCCACATCATCCACAAAAAGACAAAATAAATAAATAAAGAAAGAAAGAAAAGAATTTTAAATTCAATTAAAAATAATAGATGATTTTATTAATTTTAGATTTTAAATAAAAAATATTTATTATTTTATAAGGTATTTTATTATGATTTTTATTTATTTATTTGAGGTAATTATTTACAAGATACCTTTTAGGGGCTATTTATAGGTATATTTGTCTATGTATTTTAATTTTTATTTTTACTTTATATTTTTAATTTTATTAATTTAATCTATTATTTTGTATATTTATAACTTAATTTTATACACTTAAACATATTTTTATTTTGTTTTTCTGATGTTATATATAAAATCAAGTAAATAGGTATATTATCTATATAGGTATACTTATTGGTAATTCATCTATGTATTTTATACAAGTATTTTTATTTTAATGTTTCCTTTAGTGTTTTATTCCACTTTTATTATCCACTTGTATGATAAATGATATTTACAAAATTATAAAATATAAAATTATAAAAATAATGATTAATGAATATAATGAATATTTTAATTGGTATAAGTATACAATAGGGGTCCAAAACCTAACTTTCAAACCGTAACTCCAAAAAATATGAAACCACCTTCACTAAATAGCTTATTAAAAGTTATATACAATTAAAGGTGCTTTTGATATACTTTTGTTTGAGAGATATGGGACTGGGAAGTTTGGATTTTGGATTCTTATTCAGATCATAACTTTTTATCTATACATTATTTTTGTGTGAAATCAATTTTGTATTTTTCTATATTCTATTATCTACAACTTTCATGTACAAAGTTTCTTTATTTGAAGTATAAAAAAGTGGAACTAAAAATAGATCCTAAAAATGAAGGAAAATGAATAAAATAAAAGGGAATTTTATTTGTATTTTGGCCCTTATCTCCCCCTACTTTATTCCTTGTCGAGCTAGTCATCAAGATGCCTAGGTATCAGGATTTTGGGTCATAAAATATTTTCAATATTTTATTCATTTTCTTTTATTTTCTTTATTCTATAATTTTGTCTTTATAACCGTATTTTATACACTATTTACACACAAATGTGTGAATGATAAAATGCATGTATTAAGGGTATTTACACACATTTACTAGGATTTTTAAGGCTAAAATGATAGAATAAAGATTATGAAACAAAGATTCATCATCCCCCTATACTTGCCTTTGCTAGTCCCTAGCAAACACTTATGCAATAAGTGTAGAAAATAAAAATAAAAGAAAAGAAAAAGAAAGAAATTAGATTTAGTTTTATTATCAAACTTGTCTTCACAAAATCAAAGTTCGGAGTTTACGTCAGACCTTTGGAATTTTAGTGCAGGCGGAACCTTAATGGGAGTCGGATTTGAAATCAAACAGCCTTTGAGAATCCCAAAAATCTGCTCAAGTCTCCTCAATAGCCAAGTCAAAATACTTCAATTCATATGCAATCCCTTATGACTATGAATCTGACTCGGACACTGTAAGTGAAAGTGGCTCTTCCCATCTGAAATGACAAAGATACTGACTTCTCCAGTATGACAACCCAGTGATTCCCCAATCCAGCAACTCCTTCCTCGAGGAGCAAGGTATTCCCTTCTAAGTTCAAGTGACAACTAGCTCAAGAGGGGGGGGGGGGGGAAGAGAAGAATGGACGGTAGCCAGTGTAGCTACCTATCCTAGGATGCAAGACCAGTGTATTCAAGTCATCCTGCTGCAGGCTCACATAATTTGACTTTGAAGCTCAAGCTTGCTTATTGACTATACAAAATATATATACTCTGGCAAGCATTTTATTTTTATACAGGCATGTCCACTTTTTTTGGAGTTTTTGCTTCTTTTTGAAATACTATATACAACAGCATTTTATATAAGGAGTTTTTCCTCTTGAGCCATTAGACTATCCCTCTTTTGAAGCTTTATTGTAACCCAAACTCTACTGTCTTCAAAATTCATCATCACTGGACGGGTTGGGGTGCACTTCCCTCCCTAGAGGAGAACAAATGTTTCCACTTGTGTGCGTCTCCTACCGATAAATCCAATCCCCTCACCACTCCAACTGAGTTGAGCCAAGTGAAAGGTGCAGGTGTCCAAGTTAGGTCATTATCAACGAGAGTTGCACGTGCGCTCTGAAATACTCTACTTAGGCAGTCAAGAATCCATTGAACTAAGTCTCACGATCCTCAAAATATTAAGTCAACTAGACCTGAAGTACCTCAATTCTAATTCCTATAAGGTTCCTGTTATTAGGTAGATTTAAGGTCCAACCAAGCTCCAATCTTCGGATTTTACTTAGAATTGTTAAATTATCAAATTCAATCCAAAAAATGAGGATGCTATGCAGATGCTATGAAGAAAATATTTTTGTGATGAAAATTTTCAAAGATTTTTGAACTCTTTATGGATTTTTGAAAAAGATGATGCATATGGATTTTTTGTATTTTTTTAAAAAGGATTTTTCAAATGTTTTTGGATTTTTTTTAAAAGCAAAAGATTTTGGATAAAAACTAGGTCCAAATATTTACACAGGGATGCATCTTATATTTAAAAGAATTAGGTTTTAAGAATTTACAAAGGGAAAGTGATAAATTTTATAAATATATATTAATAAATAATTTTAGTATGTTGTATATATTTCTCAATTTATTTGAAAATAGGTTTTCAAAACAATTATTGAAAAACTATAGTCCAAAATACTTTTTACAAATAATTTTTAAAAACATGTACACACTTTTGAAAATCATTTTGCAAAGGTTTTTCAAATAGTATATATAGATTTTTCAAATATTTTTGCAACCTTTTTTAAACCATTTACAAATCATTTTTCAAACATTTTATTTCACATAAGTAAAATAAGTTTTACGAACCAAACAATTTTTACAAAGTTTTGAAAACATTGAACAAAATGTTTTTCAAATAGTTTTCAAAAGATTTTACAAAAAGATTTTCAAACTATTTTTTCAAACATTTTGCAAAAAATATTTTCACCTGATTTATTAATCAGTAAATACAAAAAGAATTTGAGGAATAATAACATCTTTTTATTAGGTGATTTTAATGAATTTAATTAATGTTTTTAGCCATATTTATTAATAAAAATATGAAAGTACGAGTTTTGGCTAAAGTATATACGAAATATATACGACCCCCTATACTTAGTTTGAGCTATGTCCGCATAGATCAGAGAGAAAAAAGAATACATAACTCATACTGAGTATAGGAAAATCTACAGAATAAACGAACGAATAAATGAACCAATGACAAGTTGACCGTCCCCCCTATACTTAGGATCAAATAATCCAAACTATAGCAGACTGTACACCAATGTTAGGGTGGGAATGAACAGATCGTACTCAGACTGTCTCCCCCTATACTTAGGGTAAGATATCCCGAAGTATAGACAAAAAGAGGAGACAATGGATAGGATCGAAAAGATGAAAGAACTCGGGGTGCACACTAACGAGTCGCTGAATACGATAAATAATTTGGGCATGTTGTGGTATGTGTACTTAGCGATTCAGTCGGAACCGAGAGAAGATCTCCGTGAAGAGTGTCTCGACTTAATTTATATCCCGGGCAAGTCCGGGGTCGAACACAGGAAGGCAAATGAACAACTTAGGTTTAATTTCAAAATGAATATTTAGATGTCCAATGTGGTTTTTTTATATATTTTTTATGCAAAAAGAATGAAATGCAAGTGAATTACGACACTAAGAAAACATACAACTTGACCAAATTAATTTGAATAGAAAATAAGTCCTATTTAGCCAAGTTATATTTTTCCTATAATCCTAATACAGTGATGAATGCAAGACACATTTTTTTATATTTTTCAAGATTAAAATGCAACAATGAAAAATGCACACTTTTATGGGTATTTTCACAATTTTTCGCACAAACAGTAAGCCAAAAGGATGAAAAATTTACTGGAATGAAAACATGATGAAATGAGACTACAGTAATGTTTTTGGAATTTTCTGACAAAATATCAATTTTTTATGGATTTTTTAGCGAAAAAGAGTGACAATAAGTAAATAATTCTTAATTAATCTATGTTATCAAATTAATCAGAGTGCAAATTATCTCAAGAATATATTATTATATGGCATACATGAGATTTGAAATTTCGCAAATATAATGTACGTGGATTTAATTAAAAATCAAATAGTAAAATCACTCTATTTATTTCAGGCACAAACAACTCCACTTTGGATGAAATTTGGACAGTATCGCAATCACATATCAAGGCATCATATCAAATTTTTGTGGAATTCTTAGAACAACTATGTGTCCGATATGAATTTAATAACACATAATGGGTAAAATAAACAGAATTTCAGTTAAACATTTTTAATTAATTACCCACAACTCACAAAAATACAAATAAATATTTAGAAACGTAGACAATTAGTTGCTCAATACAATGAAATTTTTCATTTAATAAAACGATGAAAGATTGATGTCCAAATTAATACATAAACAGAGGGATGTCTGTGCAAAACAGAATTAAGCTTGAACATAACAAAACAAGTACGTGGACCTATTTGTAATTATAAAAACGTCATGAAAGAATGATGCAATTCCACGTAATAAAAAAATAAACAAAACACCTTTCTTCTTCATCAGGTGCATAGGAGGAACCCAAATAGGAGGGAGGTCGGCGGACGGCGGAGGTCGCGGACGGAGGAGGTCAGCCGCGGAGGCGCGACGTGAGGGCTCGGGGGCGGAGGCCAGTGTGGAGGCGGCGACCTTGGAAGGAGGGGTGGCAGTGGCTGAAGGCGGAGGGCTGGAGCTCCTCGGCGGAGGAGCGCCGACGGGAGGAGGAGAGGACGGCGCGCGAGCTGCTTCACTCCGTAGCCATGCGTCGCAGTGAGGGAGGAACGGGGCCTCCTAGAGGAGTGGCGGTGGACGGCCCTGGTGGGTGGCCTCGGTTGGCAGCGATGGTGGGGTAGTTCCCACTGCTACTGCGGTGGGCTTTTTTTATTTATTTTATTTTTTCTTTTTTTGTTGTGATAATAATTTTTTTAATTTTTAATTTTCTTTTTTTAATTTTTTTAAACATGGAATATGATAAAAATAATAATAAGATGGGTTGTTGGTGGTGGTGATGATCAATTAAACAAATGGAGGATTTTTGGGTGGTGATATGATGTGCTAAAATAATTTGCAAAAATAACAAGATGATAAAATGAGAAGACAAATTACCTATGATGGAGACGATCGCCTATGACGCGCTCATGAGAGCACGGTCTTTACTTGAATCACCAGCGCGCGATGAGCTCGAGCAGTGCGTGAGTACGGCTGCGATGTTGGCCGAAAAACCAACGGATGTCACCGGAGAGAGGGCTGTCGTCGCTCGACCGCGGTTGCGTCGTTGTCATCGATTCAACTCTGGGAACTAGGCTCTCCTCACATAAAGATGGATCAAGTGCAAATTGAGGAGGATGGGTTGTATATAAAGAAGATAAAATGAGAGGTTATTAAGTGGTGGGAGGTTATATTATTAATGTAGTTGAATGGGAGGTTTAAAAAATAGTGGGATGGAATGGAGGTTGGTGGTAAAGAGTTGAATGGTGGTTATTGTAGAGAATATAAAATAAATAATAAAATAAATAATGATATAACGTAGGCTACTTTAAATACAACAAAAATAAAGAAGGAAAAAATAGTGGTGAATTTACAAATGAATACAAAACACCATGTACAATTTTTTTGTTTACTTTTCTAATATGTAATTTTGTGTCTTTTTAATAAGAAATATTTACAACAGAAAAATGCAATAAAATACTATAATTAAAATATAACACAAGCATGCTTTTTTTGTATTTTTAGTACTTAAGAAAGATAAAATAAAAAATGAAGAAAGAATGAATATATACAGGATATACAATATACATCTAGGTCCGAAAACCCAACTTTTGCAAATGAGCTCCTATTTTAATGAAACCACTTCTGTTGGATAGATAATTTTCTAACTTGAACTTTAAAAGTGAGTTTATGAATTCAGAGTTCATACGGAGCGGGAATTCGGCTTGGAAGTTGGACTTTACGACTTTTTCTCTTTGGGATCTAGGAGCATTTATTTGAGATGAAATTTGTTTTGTATTTTTATTTTTTTATATATATATTTATAAACAAGTTAGACAAAGAATTAGCCAAAAGGAGTTGAAATAAAATTATTAAAAATACATGAAGTTTTGGGCTATTTACAGGTGAAAAACTCCATTAATTTTGTGGTTTTTTTATTGTTAATTTATTTTGTACAATATAATATACAATAATTGATGTATTTTATTTACAAGAGGCATTTTGTTAATTTATGGATTTTATATACATTTATTAGGGAATTTACTCATGGATTTTGCTAAGATCAAGATATTGAGATGATGAATCGTGGATTCGTCACCCCCCTATACTTAAACTTTGCTAGTCCTCGAGCAAATAAAGTATGAATAAGTAGAATAACCCTTGACTGTGCATGTGAATATAAGACTTGATCCGTTCAAGAACTCTCGGTTTTAGAGATCCTAAAATTCTAAGATGAATTAAGCTCTAGTCAAAAGGTATCCAATTTCCCTAATCATCATACTCTCTTTGTATACATATATATAAGGGATATGACTTTGAGTGTTGACTGAAGTTACAAGAGTAGAGTCACAACTTCACCCAAGGTTCCAGTCCAAGAGACTCTCCTAAGGACCCGATCCTCAACACTAGGGAATAAACCATTTCTTCCATCCAATCCACCGTCTCTTTAGTTGTCAGACTTGAAAGTGTAGATGGAAGGCCAGTTGATGGAGGGCATAGGATTGTGTCATTTCTTCTCTCCCTCTCATTGGAACAAGGATCCTTTCAAGTGCCTTATTACTCAACGCATATTTTTGGTGTTGATCAATGCATCCGTCAAAAGAAGTTGGAGCCGTTTGCACTTGTTTTCCTAGGAGTACACCGGGGTGTGCCTTTTTTGAGTACCTATCGTACCTTCTACACCCAAACTTGTAGCATTTACGATGCATAACCCTTTTTTGGTGCAAGCCCAACTCCTGGTCCTAATAGCGGTGGTCCAAGTGGACACTTTGAAATGGTTGGGAGCGCTCACCTTTGGTGAAAGCTCTTTAATATTTGACTTTGTGGAATGAGAGCTTTTCTTTGACATTTCATTGCTTTGTAGTATTTGTGGAGAGCGCACACTGATTAACAATTTTTTTATTTTATCACACCCTGGCATTTAGGTAAATGTCAAGAGATAGTACAAGAACCATGTTCTCATACTGGCTCAAGATGCTAACACTCAGGTTTCATGAAGCCTTCATCGATTTTATCCCATCCTCGAGCATCATCAAATCAAGTCCAAACTCAAATCCCTCATCCCTGTTCCTCAAGTGAAATTTCAACTCATCTCATCATAACTGCAGTCGTGTATATGAGGTGCTGATCATATTCTTAAGGTAGAGACTAATTATGCAATATAGCACAAATCTTTCAAACTAGGGAAATGTGAATAATTAAGTCAAAGACCCTAATGACTAAGGCTGATTAACTCAAAATCTCAAGAGCTCATAAACCAAGTGTTCTTGAACATCACTAGTCTTGTGTAAATGTGAAAGTGTCAGGGATCAAACCAACCTATTAGTTAGTTTTTTTATTTTTATTTGTATATTTTTTGTTGTTTTTTTTGCTCTTTTTTTTGTTCTATTTTTCTGTTTGTTTTATTTTTGCTGTTGTTTGTGTATTTTTTTTACGGAAAGGAAGAAAGAAAGATGTTTTTTTCTTTAAAAAGTTTTTTTTGAAAAAAAACCACACATTTTTAATAACAAAAAAAGAAAAGATATTTTTTGTTTTCTTTGAAAAAGTTTTTTAAGAAAATAAGAGTTTTTTTAAAAGATTTTTTTTGAAAATATTTTTTTTAATTTTACCCACCTCGTAATTATTGTATAATATATACAAAAAAACGTGAAAGTACGAGCTATGGGTAAAGTATATATGCAATATATACGCGGCCCCCTATACTTAGCATGCGCTATGTCCTCAGAGCACAAGAAGCGAGAAAAAGACATAGCTCGTTCTAAGCGTAGGATGGTCAAAATAATAAATAGTATAGAAGTCGATCCGCCCACTATACTTAGGCTCTAGTCAACGTAAGTGTAGAAGAAGAGAAAAAAAATGGGGCAGGCGAGGTCAAGAGGAGACATGGGTAAGTATATACACATGGCGGGCATCGGTTCCCCCTATACTTAGGCTCTTGGTCAGCCTAAGTATAGGAAGGAGTAAGTGTGAGAACCGATGTGATCTGGAGAATATACAAAGAAGGGAGAATGTACAAGGAATGAATATTCTAAGATGCTGAATCTTGATGCTGCATCTTCATGACAAGTGATATGATGTATCTGCTCTGTGCTCACTCTGCATGAAGTTGATGACCTCGACATGGACTAACTGCTCTTTCGAATCAACAAAGTGCTTTAACAGTTGTCCATTCACCACATGAGATTGTGCACCATCTGTGAGATCATCTATCTCTACACTTCCATTCTCATGCACTTTCTTAACAACAAAGGGACCCGTCCATTTAGATTTGAGCTTCCCATGGAACATCTTCAACCTGGCATTGAACAACCATACCTTTTGACCATGGACAAAGTCTTTGCACCTAATGTGCTGATCATGCCATCTCTTTACTTTGTCCTTATAAATCAAACTGTTGTCATATACCCTGTTTCGGATTTCCACGAGCTCGTTCAAGTTCAAGTCTCGACAAAGTTTCCCTAGGTGACAACTCCAATTAATCTTCTTAATTGCCCATTCGGATTTATGAATCAATTCTGCGGGCAAATGACATGGCTTGCCATAGATCATTCTAAATGGTGAAGTACCCAATGGTGTCTTGTAGGCTGTCCTATAGGCCTACAGAACTTGGTCCAATAGCAGAGACCAGTTCTTCCTATCGGGATGAACCAATTTCTGCAAAATACTCTTCACCTCTCTGTTCGAAACCTCTGCCATGTCGTTGGACTGTGGGTGGTAAGGACTAGTAACTCTATGCTCAAATCCATAGTCCTTAGTTAAAGATCTCATATCTCTATTCACAAAGTGGCTACCCCCATCAGATATCAAAACTTTTGGTACCCCGAACATAACAATAATATGGTCTCTCACAAACTTGCAGATAGTCTTGCTATCTGCGGTTCGGGTTGGGATAGCCTCCACCCACCTAGATAAATAATAAACCGCCAACAATATGTACTCATGTCCTTGGCTGTTGGGAAAGGGTCCCATAAAATCTATGCCCCATGCATCACAAACATCACAAATAATCATCGGTTGCATGGGAATCTCATCTCTCTGTCCAACTGTCCCTCCCATCCTTTGACAGATCGGGCACGACCGTACAAAATCAATAGCATCTCTAAACAGGGTCGGCCAGTACAATCCACATTGAAGTACCTCGTGAGCGGTTCTCTTTCCCGAATGGTGTCCTCCAGCTTCGAGTGAATGACAATATGTGAGGACACTCTGGTACTCCTCCTGAGGAATACACCTTCTCCAAACACAATCCAGTCCTTCGAAGAAAAGGAAAGGATCATCCCAGTGGTATCTCCTCGAATCCGACTTCAATCGGTCAATGTTGCTCCTAGTCGAACCATGGGGAACCTGCTTGGAGACAAAATAGTTCACCATGTTGGCATACAACGGGAGTGAGTCAATAACACAAATTGACTCATCTGGGAAGGTCTCTCTAATCCACTCATGATCAGGAGAATCCTTAAGTTCAATCCGAGAAAGGTGATCAGCCACAACATTCTTCACTCCAGGTTTATCTTTTATCTCCAAATCAAATTCCTGGAGGAATAAAATCCACCTAAGAAGATGCACCTTCGCGTCCTTCTTTTCCATTAAGTATCGAATGGCTATATGATCAGTGTAGATTGTCACCTTATAGCCCAAAATATATGATCTGAACTTCTCGAGGGCCCATACCACCGCGAGCATTTCCTTTTCAGTCACTGTATAATTCTTCTATGAAGGATCTAATACTTTGCTTGCGTAATGGATCGCAAACGGAATCCCTTCTCGCCGTTGTCCTAACACATCTCCTATAGCGAAATCTAAAGCGTCAGTCATGATCTCAAAGGGGAGAGACCAGTCAGGAGCTTGTAGGATAGGCGAGGCACAAATATTCCTCTTTAAGAGCTCAAAGTCCTCCAGACACCTGTGATCTACACCGAACTCTGTGTCCTTCCCTAAGAGCTCAGTCAGTGGGTGGACGATCTTTGAAAAATCCTGAATGAATCTTCTATAGAATCCAACATGCCCTAAGAATGACCACACTGACTTCACGTTGGTAGGTGGATCGAATTTCTTGATCACCTCCACCTTGGTAGGGTCAACCTCCATTCCCCTTTTGAAGATGACGTGCCCCAACATGATACCCTCCGTCACCATAAAGTGACTCTTCTCCCAGGAGAGTACCAGATTCACTTCTCTACACCTCGTGAGGACTCAGTCCAAGTGCGCTAAACATGTATCAAAAGAATCACCATGGACCGAGAAGTCATCCATGAATACTTCCAGGAAATCTCCCACCATCTCGGCAAATATGGCTATCATGCACCGCTGAAATGTGCTCGGTGCATTGCAGAGCCCAAATGGCATGCGCCTGAAAGCATAAGTGCCGAATGGACATGTGAATGTGGTCTTTTTCTGGTCCTCAGGGGCTATAGATACCTGGTTGTAGCCTGAGTACCCATCAAGAAAACAGAAGAACTCTTTCCCTGTGAGTCTCTCCAAGATCTGATCAATAAAAGGCAAGGGAAAGTGATCTTTCTTGGTCGCGGCATTCAAGCGCCTCTAATCAACACAGACACACCACGACGTAGGTACTCGTGTCGCGATCTCTACCCCCTCCTCGTTGGTGACCATATGAATTCCCGACTTCTTCGGGACAACATGAAGTGGGGCCATCCACTTAGAGTCAGAAATAGGGTATATAAACCTTGCTTTGCACCATTTCTCAATTTGTTTCTTCACTACTTCCCGTAGATTGGGGTTAAGTCTCCTCTGGAACTCACGGGCAGGTCTCACATTATCCTCAGTAAAAATGTGGTGCGAGCAGAGAGCGGGGTTGATGCCCACAAGATCCGACACTGTCCAACCTATTGCTTTGTGGTTCCTCTCTAAGACTTCTAACAACCTAGACTCCTATTCTAAAGTCAAGTCTGAGCTAATGATGACAGGATATCTCTCTTTGGGTCCCGTAAGAAAGGCGTACTTGAGTGTAGGTGGTAGTGATTTCAGCTCTAGCAATGTGGTATCATCAATCAAATCTGGCTACACTGAATCTGAATCTGGTTTCGTGCTACATGAAGGTGGGCTAAGCTGAGTAGTACTCGCCACCAACTCAGAAATATGGGGAGTCGGATCACCAAAGAAACACAGTAGTTCAGCCAAAGCTATGTCTGACTCATCATCTATGTCCCATGATCGTTCCGAAGGGGATGTAACTGACAGATCCAGATGGATCTCTATGTCATCATGGGGATAGGTAGATGCATCTCTCACAAGATCAGACAACACCTGGCAAACTGCATCATCCACTATGCCCTTTCTAGATAAAAGGGACTCGCTCTGTCCTGAAGGAATATGTCTCCAAATCCCAACTGTGCTAATCATACTGCAATCTGCCTCTAAAGATGAGTACTCTGTGCTACTCTCTGAATCGGGACATTGACACTTGGTTTGCTTCATCTCAAGATTTACTTCTCTGCCTGGAGAACGAAACTTCATCATTCCCGTACCATAATCGAAAGCTGCGCCTGCGGTCCTAAGGAAGGGCCGTCTGAGAATGATCTGAGATTCTCTCCAATGACTGGGGGTCTCCATGTCCAAGACTGTGAAGTCAACCTGATAGTTCTGCTCCTCAATCGAGATAACGACGTTCTTCACTTCTCCCTTAGGTCTCTTCACTGAACGATCTGCGAATTGAAGTAAAGCTCTAGATTTGCGAAGTGGACCCAACTCCAATTTCTGATATAAAGCTTGGGGAAGTAAGTTGATCGAAGAACTGTTATCTAAGAGTGTGCATGCAAATGCAATGTCGTCAATACGACTCTCCACATAGTGAGAACCCATGTCTCTCTTTTTCCTTGGCAAAGTCTAATTCTTGAGACAATAGGTTGTGGCTACTGATAAGACATGTGTCTTTATATTTCGGTTATCTTTCTTCCTGCTAACCCTTGTAGGTGTGCATCTCACCTTAAGGTATTTTTGGAATGCAGAATGGTTAGCCACACATTCATTAAATGGCATCTTTACAATGATGTTTTCTTTACAAAACCATGCCATATCGAGGTCATCTTTCTAAATCTTTTTGATGCACTTTCCTGCCGTAAGAGCACGGGGGAAAGGGATGGACGCTAGGGAAATAGAGGATGAAGAGTCTGAATCATGAACTGAAAGATCATTCATTGCATTAATAGAAACAGAGTTCTTCATACATGAATCTTTTTGATGCAACATGGAATCAAAATCTAGACTATCTACGAAAGGTTGTGGAATAGAAACTGGAGTGGTATCCACCACAACCGGAGATGCAAGGTCCTCCGTAGACTCAGAAGAATATCCATGCTGCCAATGCTGCATTCATGCTCTCCTCCTCCTCTCGGCTCCCTGAGTAGAAATCCTTGAATGGTGCTGATGGGGCTTTGTATTGTGATGCCTCTCCTCCTCGTCCTCTGAAGACTCCTCAGGTAGAGCTCCAGAGATGCCCCTCCTCATGTCCCTCGCCCGGTCAGGTACGGTCACGGTCCTTCCTCTCCTTACTGACATGTGGTTAGCCTCGTCACACGTAAGAATCTCATGTTCAGATCTAGAAGATGCTGAATAGTATACCTTACCAAAGTGCTGCTGAGAACTAGATCGGTTCAGGCTATTGGAATTATCTTGAACTTGGGATGGGAAAGAGGTAGAGGGTGCACTCTGCTCGTCTCGCCATCTGGACAGGCGGTTGACATCCACTCGTAAGTCATGAATCTCATTCCTGTAGGAACGTAGCTCGTCGAGTATCTGCTGCTGTATATCCACGAGACTAGATGAAGAAGGAAGTGGAAGAAGAATGGGAAGACTGGCCATGCTGTCTAGAGTACTGCCTCTGCTGCTGCTGCTGGGGTTGCAGGCCCTGTTGACCCACCTGGTAATGGCCCTGTCAGCCATGCTGTTGGTACTGCTGCCTCTGCTGCTGAGGTGGATGGAATGTAGGGCTCTATTGTGGAGGAGGTGGTGCGGAGGTGAATGTAGTGTTGTGAAAGATTGGGGGATGCTGATAGGTCTGTCGGTCTCCCGTACTTCCCTACCTGGCAGGGTCCTAAGTATACCATCCTGGGACGACCATTCTGATAGGCCTGTCGGTCTCCCATACTTCCCTGCCTGGTAGGGTCCTGAGTATACCATATTGGGACAAAGAAGGAAGTGGATAAGACTGGGAAGAAGAACGAGAAGACTGGCCCTGCTGGCCAGAGTACTGCCTCTACTGCTGCTGCAGGGGTTGCAGACCCTGCTGACCCACCAGGTAATGGCCCTGTCGGCCATGCTGCTGGTACTGCTGCCTCTGATGTTCGGGTGGCTGGAATCCAAGGCTCTACTGTGAAGGAGGTGGTGCGGAGGTGAATGTAGTGTTGTGAAAGGTTGAGGGACGCCGATAGGTCTGTCGATCTCCCGTACTTCCCTCCCTGGCAACGGCGCCATCTGACGAGTCGCTGAATACGATAAATAATTCGGGAACGTTGTGGTACGTGTACTTAGCAATTCAGTCAGAACCGAGAGAAGATCTCCGTGAAGAGTGTCTCGGCTTAATTTATATCCGGGCAAGTCTGGGGTCGAACACAGGATGGCAAAGGAACAACTTGGGTTTAATTTGAAAATGGAGATTTAGATTTCAAATGTGGTTTTTTTAAATATTTTTTATGCAAAAAGAATGAAATGCAAGTGAATTACGTCACTAAGAAAACATACAACTTGACCAAATTAATTTGAATAGAAAATAAGTCTTATTTAGCCAAGTTATATTTTTCCTATAATCCTAATCCAGTGGTGTATGCAAGACACATTTTTTGTATTTTTGAGATTAAAATGCAACAATGAAAAATGCACACTTTTTATGGGTATTTTTGCAATTTTTCGCACAAACAGTAAGCAAAAAGGATGAAAAATTTACTGGAATGATGAAATGAGACTACAATATTTTTTTTGGAATTTTTTGACAAAATATGAATTTTTTTATGGATTTTTTAGTGAAAACAGAGTGATAATAAGTAAATAATTCTTAATTAGTCCACATTATCAAATTAATCAGAGTGCAAATTATTTCAAGAATATATTGTTATATGGCATACATGAGACTTGAAATTTCGCAAATATAATGTACGTGGATTTAATTAAAAATCAAATAGTAAAATCACTCTACAATTTATTTTAGACACAAAACAACTCCACTTTAGATGAAATTTGGACAGTATCTCAATCACATATCAAGGCATCATATCAAATTTTTGTGGAATTTTTAAAACCACTATGTTTCAGATATGAATTTAATAACACAGAATGGGTAAAATAAGCAGAGTTTCAGTTAAACATTTTTAATTAATTATCCACAACTCACAAAAATACAAAAGAATATTCAGAACGTAGACAATTAGTTGCTCAATACAATGAAATTTTTCATTTAATAAAACGATGCAAGATTGATGTCCAAATTAATACATAAACAAAGGGATGTCTGTGCAAAACAGAATTAAGCTTGAACAAAAAAAAACAAGTACGTGGACCTATTTGTAATTATAAAAACATCATGAAAGAATGATGTAATTTCACGTAATAAAAAATAAACAAAACACCTTTCTTCTTCATCAGGTGCACATAAGGAACCCAAATAGAATGGAGGTCGGCGGACGGCGGAGGTCACGGACGGTGGAGGTTGGCCGCAGAGGCACGGCACGAGGGCTCGGGGGCGGAGGCCTGTGTGGAGGCGGCGGCCTTAGAAGGAGGGACGGCAGTGGCTAAAGGCGGAGGGCTGGAGCTCCTCGGAGGAGGAGCGCCGACGAGAGGAGGAGAGGGCGGCGCGCGAGCTGCTTCACTCCGCGGCCGTGCACCGTAGTGAGGGAGGAGCGGGGCCGCCTGGAGAAGTGGCGGTGGTCGGCCCTGGTGGGTGGCCTCGGTTGGCAGCGGCGATGGTGTAGTTCCCACTGCTGCTGCGGTGGGTTTTTTTTATTTTTTTTTCTTTTTTTTGCTGTGATAATAAATTTTTTTATTCTTAAGTTTTCATTTTTTTAATTTTTTTAAACATGGAATATGATAAAAATAATAATAAGATGGGTTGGTGGTGGTGGTGATGTTGAACTAAACAAATGGAGGATTTTTGGATGGTGATATGATGTGCTAAAAAAATTTGCAAAAATAACAAGATGATAAAATGAGAGGACAAATTACCTACGATGGATACGATCGCCTATGATGCGCTCACGAGAGCATGGTCTTCACTCGAATCGCCGGCGCACGATGAGCTCGAGTAGCACGTGAGTGCGACTATGATGTTGGCCAAAAAACCAACGTATCTCACCGGAGAGAGGGTTGTCGTCGCTCGACCGCGGTTGCGTCGCAGTCATCGATTCAACTCTGGGAACTAAGCTCTCCTCACATAAAGATGGATCAAGTGCAAATTGAGGAGGATGTGATGTATATAAAGAAGATGAAATGAGAGGTTATTAAGTGGTGGGAGGTTATATTATTGATGGAGTTGAATGGAAGGTTTAGAAAATGGTGGGGTTGAATGGAGGTTGGTGTTAAAGAGTTGAATGTTGGTTATTGTAGAGAATATAAAATAAATAATAAAATAAATAATGATATAAAGTAGTGTACTTTAAATACAACAAAAATAAAGAAAGAAAAAATAGTGGTGAATTTACAAGTGAATACAAAGCACCATGTACAATTTTTTTGTTTACTTTTTAAATATGTATTTTTTTGTCTTTTTAATAAGAAATATTTACAACGGAAAAATGCAATAAAATACTATAATCAAAATATAACAAAAGCATGATTTTTTTGTATTTTTATTAATTAAGAAAGATAAAATAAAAAATGAAGAAAGAATGAATGTATACATGATATACAATATACATCTAGGTCCCAAAACCCAACTTTTGCAAATGAGCTCCGATTTTAATGAAACCACTTCTGCTGGATAGATAATTTTCTAACTTGAACTTTAAAAGTGAGTTTGATGAATTCGGAGTTCATACGGAGCGGGAATTTGGTTTGGAAGTTGGACTTTACGACTTTTTCTCTTTAGGATCTAGAAGCATTTATTTGAGGTGAAATTTGTTTTGTATTTTTATATTTTTATATATATTTTTATAAACAAGTTAGAAAAAGAATTAGCTAAAAAGGAGTTGAAAAAGATTATTAAAACTACATGAAGTTTTAGGCTATTTACAGGTGAAAAACTCCTTTAATTTTGCGGTTTTTTTATTGTTAATTTATTTTGTACAATATAATATACAATAATTGATGTATTTTATTTACAAGAGTCATTTTGTTAATTTATGGATTTTATATACATTTATTAGGGAATTTACTCATGGATTTTGCTAAGATCAATATATTGAGATGATGAATCGTGGATTCATCACACACCCCCTATACATAGGACAAAGTACGTCCTTAGTATAGAAGACTGACAACAAGGGGTGACACCTTTTCGGTAGAAAAAGAAAATAGAAAAGGAAAAGAAAAAAGAAGAAAAGAGTGATAAAGATGGAAAAAGATAGAAACAATGATCGAAGAGAATGTACACATTACTCCCCCTATACTTAGGGTAAAAGAAGCCTTAAGTATAGGCAACAACATGAGCGATGAAACGAAACGAAGAAACACTGAGCTCATCCACACCCCTACACTTAGGACAAAGTACATCCTAAGAAAGGCACATACGAGAATGGGGTAGACAAGCAAAACATAAGATGGACAGAGGAAAACGAGAGCGGATATACAACAGAGTGGATATACAAAAAATCAAGAAGAATGAAAGCGGACCTTCTTACAAGACCGCTGAGGAATAGATCTGATATGGTGTAGGTCGACATCGGGGTCCTCAGATGACATAAACTGACCAGGGTCGATATGGTGAAGGTCCTCAGTGGTCCTAGGGGTATGTGAAGGCACAGACGAGGTAGTGGAAGTAGTACGGTTAGGTCTGGTCTCGGGTGTCTCATTAATATCGAAGTAAAAAGGGACGAACTCATCATCATCGGAATAAGAGAAGTCAAAGTCATCCCGCGAGGTCTCATCTAGGTCATAACCAAAAGGAACGAACTCATCGGTGGAAGTAGTCGACTCATATTCATCCTCAAAAGTCTCAATCGGATCATCTTTCTCATCAAAAGGCATGAATTCCTGAATAAAAGCAACAAGATCAAATTTGGCATTTTCAGTCTTATCAGAATCTAAGTGAAGAGGAATAGACTCATCAGTGAAAGTAGTCAAGTCATGTCCGTCCTGTCTAGTCTTTGAATCTGCCCTCCGCTCTAGGGTATCAATCGTGTAAATCCTGCGAATGTCATCAACACATCGCCAAACACCAGAAGAAGGAACTCTGAGGTCCATGCTTTCCAAGTCTTCCTCTACAGGGAGGAAGTCTTTGGTCTTAGTGGAATCCAACATGCAACAAAAGTCTTTGATATTCTCGTCAAGGTCATGGTCCTCTCTGTTAGCTAAGCTTGGTGAAATCACATCAGGTGCAGGTCTTTGGTTAGCAGTTGGTGCATTGATGATCACTTCATTTTCGTCAACAAGACGGAAGCGAATCTCTTCTGATCCATAGTCAATAATGACCCTCGTAGAGGTGAGGAATGGTCGTCCCAGGATGATTGGAGATTGCTCCCCAGTAGAGGTCTCCATGGGCAATATGATAAAATCAACATTGTAGCTCATGCCCTGAATCAAAATGATGGCATTTTCAAGGATACCCCTCGATATCTTAATAGATCCATCAACAAACTGAATGATCATCCAAGTTTTCTTGATAAGCCCTAAGTGAAGAGACTGTAACAATGAGAAGGGTATGATACTAATCAAAGCACCACCGCCTAGGAGAGTGTGATCACATGTATGGTCAGAGATGGTGCAACAAATGAAAGAGGTATCTATGTTCTTCTTCCTAGGAATGAGACGATGTGTGATGGCGTAGGCAGTGTCCATGGTCAAGATATGAAGCTCAGATCTGCCCCTCCACTTTCTCTTCTTATGATGAGGAGCAGATAATTGGGTCATGGCCTGCTGAAGTGGGGCACGGATGATCTCATGAATGGTGGCTACCACTTTGGGTTCAATTATCAAATTTTTTAGTTTTTGGACCTCCTCCAAGCAAGGGAGGAAGTCAGAATCATCGTATACACGAGGAATGACAAGAGCAGTATGTATAGAGGCATCCTCAGGGTCAAAGGTGGGATAGATGTGAATGAATGTGTGGGTGAAGGGTTTGGCAAATGGTACCTTTCCTCAAAGTCTGAATCAACCAAAGGTCTCCCGAATTCTTTTTGGATTTTTAAAATTTTCTCATTTTTTGTATTTTTGGCGATTGCAAGGTCTCATGATCATCCTCAAATGAATCCATATCGTCAGATCATGAAGCATCCATATGGCTCTTATTTAGGTAGGTGAGGTCATCCATCCTCGAATTAATATGCTCCATGAACTGGGACAAGGTCTCAAGTGTGGAGATCGTGAGAGGTGACTCCAATAGGTTAGCCTCAGGTGGATGTGAAGGTAGAAAATACGGAGGTGGGGGTAGGTGCGGATAGAAGTCCGAGGGATGATACTATGGCTGAGGCGGGTATGTACAAAAATCAGAAAAAATGGGAGGGCGATCCTTCTAATAAAAGGGAGGTGGACCGACTGGAGTTAACGAGGGATCCGCAAAGTTCGGATAAAATACGCTCCAATCGGCCATCTCGAAACAAGAGAAAATGATCAGGAGAGAATGATGGTCAAGTCAAGAGGAGTGTGAAGAAAGGCACAAGTGTGCAGAAGCGATCTATGATACACACAAGCAATCACAAACAACTCACACAATACAAAACCCTTCACCTACTCAACTCGATAGTCGATCTTTTTATGTTGTCTATTTTAGAGTTAGGTGAGAAGTCCAAAAGTTGCACACACACATAGGGGGCTGAATGGGGGTTTTGGCACTAATCCTTATTGTGTGTGCGAGCAATGTAAAACGAATATAATGAGGGGATTACTTGCCCCATGATAAGGTTTTTTTCTTTTTGGTTGATTTTAGGGTCGAATAATGTTAGCAGTCCTAATTTTATTGATTATCACTTCTTTTGTATTTTTAGTAAGAAATGCACAAGCCTAATGAGGAGTCAATTTTACATAGCACCTAGGTTGGCAAAATCAGAGGGAGAGTCGGAAAAGAAATGCAAGTGGTAACACAATGATGAATGCTAAAGCATAAATGCTCACCTTGCCTCCAACACTCTACATGCAAAGATGCTCAGCATAATTGAAACCTATACTATATGCAAATGTAAGCTGATGAAAGCACCCTAGGATGAGAACCTCTTATTAGCGTGAAGAACCATATGCTAAATATCTAGAAGAGAGATCCAAAAGTCCGATCTCTGAAGTGCGTCGATGTCCGCCACAACGGATCTTGCAAGCGTTGTATAGCACTTCTCTCAGCGCTCGATCTCAAATCTAAATAAATAGCAATTAGATTTGACTAAGTCCAAGCACGAATCTATAGGTACATGCAATGGTGATTAATGTGTTCGGCCTTAATCTATCGTCAAGCAATCCTACACATAAGGGCTCAATCACACAAAAGAAATAAAACAAAACCGAGAAACAAAATAAAAAATGCCATGAAAACTGACAAAACCGCTGTGAGCCCCCAAGTGAAAAAACACTTGGAAATAGGTCTTGAAAGTCCAGAGTCCAGAGTACCTATATTATTACACTAATAATGGTCTCTCTCTCACTTAAATTACAAAAATAAATGCAAGAGAATAAACATGAGCATTGTCTTCAAAAATCCCTCTACGTCTCCTTCGGTGCTAGGTAAGCTGAAGCTAGCTTCACGTGGGTGCACAGACGCCTAGAATAGAGTGCCTCCTTCAATCCACAGTTCCTCGCACAAAGTCAACAATAGAGGAGGTTAGACAACTCAACAATTAATATCAAAAATAAATAAAATACATGTAGCACAAAAATATGCAAATAATCACAATCAATCAAGCAGTTCCGATCTAAGCGATGTTGCTCCCCGGCAACGATGCCATTTGATAATCAAGATTTTGCGGGGGGTCTAAAGTAGACCACACAAGGAAGGACCACAATGTCGTTGAGGTGACCGCTCACGAAACCTCAATTAATCAACAATTAACCTACAATAGATGATGAAACAATGAAAAGCATATGCGAAGTTAAAATTTATTATAACTCTACAACAAAGATGTGTATAGGTGCAAGTATGTGTAGAGTGTCGAACACAGGGAACAAGCAGGTAGATCGGGGCAAAAATGCACAAAAATGAATGTGATGTATTTGTCTATAAGTGTGCTCTTTTGTGGGTTTTTAATTTTTTTAATTTTTACATGATTTTTAGTTTTATATTCTTATATTTTGATTTTTTATTTTCTGATTTTGTATTTTCTTTTATTAATTTATATTTTTTTAATTCATTTTCTTTTAATATATATATATAAAGCTATATTAAGAGTATATATATAAGAGGGATTATAATAGATTTAAATATAAGTAAAAATAGTCAGAATAAAGAAAATAAAATATTTCTTGGGTTTTAGATGATTTTTTACTATTTTTGTGATTTTTCAGAATTTTTTGCTAATTTTTATAAATTTTTAAAGTCCAAAAGTACCCAAAATAAGGGTTTAAATATATGATCGAAATTAAAATGGAGATTTAAAATATAAAACAAAGTAAAAAATTCACCAAATTAACTTTATAACGAAGATAATAAAACAAAAGAAAATTAATAAACAGAAAATAGAATTTTTGGATTTTTTATGGATTTTATTAAATTTTATAAATATTTTTAGAGTTTTTTATTTTTTGGAGTTTTCTTTTATATATTTTTAGTGATTTTTGGTATGAAGGTCAAAAACACAAAAATATACTTTTCTATTTTTTTAGAATTTTAAAAAAATTGTTATAATTTTTATGTATTTTCTACTGTAATCAGGGAAAAAAGTTGCTATTTTTGATTTTTTATAAATATTAAAATGCTTTAAAATGTAAAATAAAAATATAGCGTGAAAGATCAATGCTCCAAAAAACTAGGCCTATTTTGGGGATTTTTTTTTCGAATTTTGTAGATGCATGAAATCAATACAAGAAACAAAGAGAAACTACACTCCTAGCAGGGGGATTTTTGTGAATAACATGAAATATAGAGTCCAATGTACAATTTTTACAAAAAAATAATGCAATAAAAATATTTCTGGGCCAATTAGAAATTACCTAAACTTGAAGCCCTTGCCTGCAAAATCGCCAAATCTTACGTGTACAAACACATGAGTCTGACAGGGACCAACATGTAATTTTTACAAAAACTGGGGGCTTGTTGCAAATATACCAAAAAGATATTACTTAATTCATCAAAAATCTGACTAAACATTAAATACCTAAAACCGCAAGGGTCTGATTGCAAATATCCTAAGTTTTGTCTGCTGACTTGGACAATAACTAATGTGCAAATAAAACTAATACGAGGGTTTTTATGCAATTATTACAAAAGTTATAAAACTAAGAATAAATGTTTGAGTGCTAAATTATAAATGTAGAATACACCTGGGTGTAATAGCAAAATACCCAATCAAAGGCGAGCGCGGACGGCTAGATCTAATTCACTTGCCACGTATCGCTCAACCAGCAGCCTATACCGCTTCGACTTGGACACCCAGGACTAGAAGGCACTCGATGATTGGACGACCAGATGATGATCGTATCTGATGGCTCCTACGACCTCTGAAAGAACAACGAGGATTGAACGGCTACGACCCCCTTTGGATGAACTGGGATGATTAGGTGCGAGGGGGATCTTCTCCGAGCACGCTCCTAATCCTCCAAAGCTCCTCGAGGTCCAAATTGGCCTCTGACATTCCTGGAAGAGTCCTCGACCCAGCGGCGGATTAAAAAGGGGGTGATGATCACCCGAGCGCAGCTGCAAGGCCCAGGAAGAAAGGTAGCTCCAGGTAGCTCCGACTTCTGCAAATTGACTCTAGGAGGAGCCCTATAGCGCATGGGACTTGCAAGTGAGTTCAAAAGCAACGAGAGAGGACTCCCACGGAAAGCGGCGGTGTACAGACGGTAGATAGTGCGAAAAGAAGGTTCGCCAGAAAAATGAAGGAATTACCAGCTAGATTATGCGATCAAATGATGAAATATAGGTGCTAACTAAACCTAGGATTAAGCCTACACTACAAATACAGAAAATGTGGACCTCGAGCTGTGCACAACCGTGAGATTGGACATCAACGCTGAAGGCTGGCAAAGGTGGTGGAGCTCTCCCCTGGCTTCTTCCTTGGTCAACCTAAAGGCAGGATCTGAATGCTGTCACCATCATATCTCCAATGCGCGCCTTAGGAGGAGAGGGAAACAATCAAAGGAGGTTCGAAAATTCAGAGAAGGTCGATGGGCAGGTTATGTACGGAGTGGTGATGGTGTGATGTTCAAGGGATGCTCACAGGTGCTACAACAAGTGATGGATAATGGTGATAGGCTGGCGTGGATAGCAGATGTACAAAGAACAAATCTTATGAAGGGTCTTTTCATCCTCGAGCAACACACTTTGCGTGAAAAATGCGAGAAAGATTACCAATAATGTGAGCGTGCCGGAATGATGGAGGTAGCAGACGTACAATTGACGAAGCAGCGAGAAGATTGAGGTTTATCCAGCGATCGACGATCCAATCCTCGACATAATTCATGGGCGTGTATGCTCAATGTACGAGGAGAAAAAGTCAAGAAGATACTGAGGAGGAATGGTGAGAGATGCGAGGCCCAAAAATATGAGAAATGAGGCCAAAAAGCTGGTCCAACTGTTAGAGACCTAGGGTCATGGAGTTGACCCCCGATCAACAGATTGCGTGGCCTGATTGGGCCACGTCATTCGCAAAGAGACATAATAAATAAATAAATAAATAAATAAATAAATAAATAAAAGATTTGTAAATTCGGTTAAAAATAATAGATGATTTTATTAATTTTAGATTTTGAAATAAAAAATATTTATTATTTTATAAGGTATTTTATTATGATTTTTATTTATTTTTTGAGGTAATTAATTACAAGTTACCTTGTAGGGGCTATTTATAGGTATATTTGTCTTTGTATTCTAATCTTTTATTTTTACTTTATATTTTTAATATTTTTAATTTAATATATTATTTTATATATTTAAAACTTAATTTTATACACTTAAATGTATTTTTGTTTTATTTTTCTGATGTGATATATACAATTAAATAAAAAGATATATTATCTATATGAGTATATTTATTGGTAATTCATCTATGTATTTTATACAAATATTTTATTTTAATGCTTTATTTAGTGTTTTATTCCAGTTTTAATATCCACATGTATGATAAATGATATTTACAAAATTATAAAATTATAAAAATATAAAAATAATGAATAATGAATAAAATGAATATTTTAATTGGTATAAGTATACAATAGGGGTCCAAAACCTAACTTTCAAACCGTAACTCCAAAAAATATGAAACCACCTTCATTGAATAGATTATTAATAGTTATATACAATTAAATGTATTTTGAGTTTTTGTTTGAGAGATATGGGTCTGGGAAGTTAGGATTTTGGATTCTTATTCAGATCATAACTTTTTATCTGTACATTATTTTTGTGTGAAATCAATTTTTTATTTTTCAGTATTCTGTTATCTACAACTTTCATGTATAGATTTTCTTTATTTGAAGTATAAAAAAGTGGAACTAAAAATAGGTCCCAAAAATGAAGGAAAATGTAAAATAAAAGGGAATTTTATTTGTATTTTGGCCCTTATCTCCCCCTACTTTATTTCTTGTTGACCTAGTCATCGAGATGCCTAGGTCTTGAGGTTTCGGGTCATAACATATTTTCAATATTTTATTCTTTTTCTTTTCTTTAATCTTTAATTCTAGCTTTAATTATACACTATTTGCACACAAATGCATGTATGATAAAATGCATGAATTAAGGGTATTTACACGCATTTACTAGGGTTTTTAAGGCCAAAATGATAGAATAAAGATGATGAAACGGAGGTTCATCAGTCCCCCTCCACCGCTACTGCCTTGCTCTGGCCTCCCTCGATCACCGTCGAGCCCAGCTACCATAAACGTCGACCTCGCCTCCAGAAGCTTCACCACCGCCACCTCGAGGATTTGCAATGCCATCGTTCCACTCCATCACCGCTCAATCATCGACTTACCATCGTCACCAACCTATGATTCCGCCTCCAGCAATCTCCAATGACCCAGACATTGCTCCTTCGCCTTCGAGGTTGCTGCGCCACCCACCTTCGCCCCCCAGGTTCTTCGCACCATCGACATCCAGAAGCTACCTCTGCCGCTCTATAGCCTCAGTCACTCCAGCTCCTGACTGCACGCAGCCTGAGACCCTTGCGCACGTGCATAGCACGTACGTTGGGGAAACTTCTTGCATCTACACCCCTGGAGTTCCGCTTATTCACAGAAGACGCCAGCCATTCCAGAGGTCATGTGCCAAGCATGTGATCGTATGGGAATTTTGTAGATATGCCCCTGAAGATCTGCCAATGGCCTCTAGGAAATTTTACAGAAAATCCCTTCGTGGTTTAGGTAATTCTAGATTATCCCTTCACTGCATTTTGTCTATTTTTTTACCCCTGTGTTCCCCAATTTATTTTAGACCTCTCATCGCATCATTTTATTTATTAAAAATAGGCACTGTGTTCTACAATTAATTCTCTACATCATGGCATGCTTGTGATATTATTGTGGTCTGTGGTTAATAATGATTAATTGTCTTGTGATAAATTGCATATTTTATCCAATATGTGCTTGAAAATTTATATTAAATTAACCTTAGCTTAAAAAATTACCAAAAATTGACGGATCATATAGTTAGTTGTTTTTAACGTTGTCCCAAAAAGAATTGCATTTGCATGCACGGTTTGCTCTATAAAAATCATTTTGCATATTTTAATCTTTAATGTTAAATAGGTATTAAAATCGTATATCAATCTTTAGGATTTTTTGAGATCAATCACCTAGTGATAGATCTTGGATAATTTTCTCCCCTGAAAAAAATAGTTTTAGTATTTATTATAATTAATTATTGAAATTCACTTTTTTTCATTCATAAATTCATAAATTATTTATGTTGCATTAAAAAATTCCAAAAAATTATAGTGCATTCATTTCATCATAATCTCATCCAAATTTCATAATTTTTGGACATCGTTTGATTGAAATTGCAATTTAGTCCTTAGAATTGGTCACATTTGCATTTTGCATTCCAAAATTGCATTACAAATACAAAAAGAAACCACCTCAAAAGCCGTACACGAACTTTGATAGGCAAAAATTCTAGGTTGTTCCGTTGCCTCCTTGAGTTCGACCTTGGAACTTGCCCAAGTAAAATAAACATAAAACCACGCTAATTAAAAATTGAATAAATTGCAGTGCTTATTTCTTGATTGATTACGAATTCCCACCTACAAAGAAATTACAAAATCAAACGATAATTCACACAAATTAAAGCAGGGTATCTTCGGATTCGTTAGATGGCGCTGTTGCCGGGGAGGCAAACAATTTAGATTTTGCCCAAAAATTTTTTGTGTTTGGTTTTCCATATCTGGGTAGTCTGACCCCTGAATATGCACTGCATATTTTCCATTTTTCTTTCTTTTCTGCATTTATTTGATTTCCAGCATTTATTTTTATTTTTTTTGATTAATTTTTGTGTCGCTCTCTTACAATCTCTCTTATTTTTTGTGAGATACCCGACGTACGTGGAGCTGTTTCTTACAAAAACCAACGCATCTTCACCGACGCTTGAAAAATCACAAATAAAACAAATATCGAGTTGAGTTGTGAGAGAGCGTAGAGTCTAGGATTTATTTTTCTCGATTTTTAAATTTTATAAATAATTGCTCATTTATAGTGGTGTCCATTTGAAATCTCGCATGTGTAAACAAGACCTTGAACTCTTTCTGTGGTGTGTCGTGGCCTGTTTCACTCTCCGATGAGGGTGGGACCCGACTTGAGTGGCTCGTACGTTAGACCTGCATATGACTATTAGAGCTTCTAGAATTTCTGATTGTGCTTGTAGAATCTAGGACCACTCTTCACTTAATTGAGAAACACATTAGATCGTTCAACTTAGTCAAAAATTTGAACTCAATTCTTCATGGATAATAGAACTTTCTGATAGGTGCGGTTTTTGTCGGCTTGCATCCATTTAGAATAAATTTTAATTCTTGTATTGCATCCCACATGGAGATTACGAGGAATCACGGTAAGTCTTCTATCTGAGCATACATCATTGTTTCACATGCACCAGCTTTTCCCGAATTTCTCCCTCCTGCTTTGTCACAGAATTTTAAAGGAAATTGGGACTGAACGGTAGACGTGCATTTATGCTCATCTAATTTTTCAGTGATCGACTAATTAAAATTGGGACTGCTAAACAAAGCCGACTTAATTAACCCATAAAATCAAGAATTTTTGCAGGAGAGCAACCTTAACCTTGGATTCATTTATTTGCCTGAGTGAGCGAGAGAAGACACTTAAGGTTTGAACCCAGCTCCGGAATCTTCATTGAGACTACTGATTCTAAAACGATTAGCTACTTCTCAGTGAGGAAATAACATGTAGCCGGTAAACGGTCTAGATTTCCTTAGCAGAGTGGGTGGTTTAAAGGACATTGTGTAAGGCTCCGTCCTTAAGTAACATGGGTAGCCGTTTTACAGTCCATACTTACACCCATACTGGCTGAAAGTGGATGCTACTAGTCGTAAGAAATCGGGCCAGCCTTTCAGAAAATTTCTGGCACCTAACATCTCACTAATTATTTTCAAAGATTGATTTATCACCAATTAAAATTGAAAAGATAATTGCCAAACTCTTGCGGCTTCATTGTGTGAGTTGGTGAAACTGGGGTTTGTATTGTGTTTGCATAAGTGTGCGTGAATCGATCTCGAATATCAAAAACCACACACTTGTGCCATCACTCTCCTTGATTTAAAATTTCGAGTTTCTACTATTGAGTATCCTGTGCACTTGCATCGAGATCAACCATGTCGATTCATCATCAAACTACTTTGACAAAGACATGACAATGGCTCGAATACCCAACTGATCTATATTATGAAAATAAATTTCTCCCGATTCGACCCAAATCATCTAAACCCTCTTCTGTCAAGAATCCTCTAATATTTGCTAGAAACTTGGACCCTCAGATAATTCCTATCCAATCTTTGAATTCAAACCAATTTGACCCTGATCTTTTGACCACTTCTACATATATCCCAACTCCCCCGACCTTTATCACACATGATCAACTGCCATCCTAGACTGAACCATCTTATTCTAGATTTCTCGCTAATACTAATGAACCATTCAAAGATCAAATCACTTTTAAGACTCATGAATGGCTGATATACCAAACTGATAACCACAAGTTTGTTGAGGGCCTAGAGTAGTCTACAAAAGGCGAGAGCTACAATGTCGCTTAGGCGACCGCTTGATAAACTTGGATTGACCAACAAGCAACCCACAATTAAATAATAAGAAATTCAAATAAAAATTTGTGGAGTTAAAATTTATTATAAATCTACAACAATGTTTATATCGTGTAAATGTGTGTAGAGGTCGAACACAAGGAGCAAACAGGAGAAGGAGGCAAAAATGATGCACAAAAATTCGTCTCTTATCTTTGGTCCAGGTTATTGTTTTTGTGGGTTTTAAATTATATATATATTATTTTTGGTTTTTTTGTATTTTCATTTTTTTATATATTTTTTTATTTTTCTTTTATATACTCAATATAGCATTTATAAGGCTTAATATATACAATATATAGTAGTATATTTATAAATGTTAATAAATATAAATAAAATACAAATAATAAATTGTTTTTGGGGTTTTTAATAATTTTTTAATGGTTTTGTAATTTTCCAAGAATTGTTTGCTAATTTTTATGTATATTTAAAGTCACAAATACCCCAAATAAGAGCTTAAATAAATACCTGATATTGATTTGGATTTTTAAAAATAGTAATTAATGTCCAAAATCATCCAAATAAATTTTATTATATAGATAATAATATATAGATAATTATTAAATAAGAAAACATATTTTTTTAGTATTTTTATAGAATTTTTATAATTTTTTGATTGACTTTGGAGCTTTTTAATTATTTTTTTCTTTTTATTTTTCTTTTTTTAAGGTTTTTAATTTTCTAGACTCAATAAATATATAAATATACCATATATAAAATTTTATTTTTTTTAAATCTATTTTTTATTTTACAAGTTAAAAATGGAATATATGGCTCCTATTTCATTATTAATAATTAGATAAATGCACAAAATTGCAAAATAACTATTGAGCATGAAAATACAAGTCAAGGGGCATCTATCCCTATTTTTGTTTAAATTTTGGAGCATATTACTTATGTTAAATAAATATACAAAAGCATAAAAAATACATGGCCTGACATGGGTAAATGCAATAAAAATAAATATCAGAGGCACAAATGCAATTTGTCCTAAAAAGATACACCTATTTAAAATTTTATTACACTAGTAAACAATTACGAAAGGTGCCAGGGCATGTATACAAATTTTCCACACATCACATATAACTACATGTGATTCAACCTGGAAAGGACCAAAGTGTGATTTCCATGAACATACAAGGGGTGTCATGAAAAAATCCCATTTTATTTTATACGGTACATCCTTTTTATAGCTTTAAATAATAAATACAAAAATGATGAGGCTAGATATGAAAATTACCCCAAACAAAGGCGTTGATGGACGGTTCGACGTGTACCACTTATCTACGTGGTGCGTCCAGGTCACACGATGGCGCTTCGCCCGCTGATGGCTCTCATTAGATCGCGTGAAGCAAACCGGCGGTCATGGTTGGGCTTCATCCAATGCTTGTAGCGTGATCTGGAGAGGCACATCTTATCGAATGGCGAAGAATCAGTCCAAGAACATGGAAGAATACTCGCTTGGGCGAGTTTCCTTCGATCCAAAATTCCTCCTCCGGCATTCATTTGAGCTCCGAGATGGCCTAGCAACTTCCTGGCGAGGTCCTCTTCATGCTGGGGGCTTTAGAATAGCAAGAATATCACTAGAGCGCCACCACAAGGTTGTAGACGAGGTGGTAGCGTGTGCCAAATCTACCTCCAGATGCTTCGTTGTACCTCTAACCTATACAAGAGAAAAGTATGGACCGAGGAGAGGCTCCTCGACCAAGTGTGAAGCTTGATGCACAAGAAAAAGAGATGGGCAGAGAGGCTTCCGGTGAGGTGGCAGAGGGAAGCTTCGATTCTCAGAACGAAGGAGGTTTCGGTTGGTTTAAGGTGGCTGGGAGGTGGAGAAGTGTTGCTACATTTTTTGAGGGGTTTTAATTATATTAGCTATGGACAGTGTCGTTGCAACCCAATCAAGCATAAACAAACAATTTTTTTCTTCTCAAGCTATAAAAATAATTACAAGAATAATGAAACGAGAGAAAATTATTTTGCTACTTATTTACCTGTATAGCAACATGATCGTACTTAGGGAGGCTACAATTCCCGAGGGTTATTCAAATAATCAAAAATCAGTTATAAGAAAAAGGGAATTCTCAAATGCAAACTATCCTTGGTTTTGTGTAAATTATTCTCTTTTTAATTTTTTATTTCTATTTTTTTCTGATTTTCAAAATTTTAAGGATTTTGTTTTTTTTGCAATTTTTTATTTTCAAAAATTGAGGAAAGATATGCACAGGGAAAGAAATACACATACCATACTCTTTTTGTATTTTTCAGAATAGTCAGAAATGCTGAGAAAAATCAAGAGAATTTTTTTGGGGTTTTAAAGGATTTGAAATATTTTTGGGAATTTTTGTAGAATTTTCAGATGTTTTTGTATTTTTCTAAAAATCAAACAGTGGCAAAAAATTATAAATAGTGCACAACCTGGAGTAATTTGCAACTTAAAAATAATTTAATGCCCAAAACTCCTTGAACTTATTTTTATGTTAAACTATAGACAAATTTCTACAAACATGAAGCGAAATGACAATTTTTGGATTTTTGTAGAAAATTTTTGTGATTTTTCTAAGAGTTTTGATATTTTCAACTTTTTTTTGTTTTGAAAAATTAATGCATGAAAATTGGAAAGGAAAAAAGACAATGAAAGGAAATTAATATATTTTTTGAAATTTTAGAGCAATAATCAAATTTTTTGAAATTTTCAATTCCAAGAAGAGAAAATGACACTGTTTTTGATTTTTTTAATGATAACAAATGGAAATAAAATGCAATGAAAACTTTATGCTAGAAAGATACACACATCAGGAACATGACATGATTTTTGGAGAATTCCTTGAACAACAAAAGCATTTATTTCACTGAAAAGAGCAATCAAAAAATGTCTGGAAACATGGACTAAAATGTGAATGTTTAAAGTTCTGGAATTAAGATCTAATAATAAATAAAAATGTAAAAGAAAATGTTATTTACCCAGTTAAAATGTGCTCTGCACATGAATTTGGACTAGGGGGCTTTTTGCGTAATTTCTGAAATTGTTGGGATGAAATTGTAATTTGTAAAACTTCTAGGGGTTGTCTGATATTTTTCCATTTTTTTTAAATTCCCATAGGGTTGCCTATTCCTCTTCTTCGTTCATCATCCAAAAAGGAGGCAATGGAGAACCGTCGCCCCTCCTCTTCTTTCTCTGAAGCTGTGGGGTGCAGGTCGTGGCAGGTTGCGTCCGTCGACTGATGGTGGATTCAACGGTCAGCATATCGGCTGGCGCATAAGGAAAGCACATGCGAGCCACGATGGGCTGACGTAGGTGGTGTGGTGATGGTCGGTGGACTCCTGATTGTGCGGGTGGATCTAGAAGGATGCACGCGTATGCGATGGTTGCAACTCACATGGGGTGTTGGCGGTTGTGGCGTTTCACAATACTGGTGGATGCTCGAGGCTTCTCTGGCGGAGGAGATCGTTCTTCTTCAGCGGATCAGGAGGAGGCGACTGGCGAACATGAGCGGTGCAGCGGGCGTTGGCTTCAGCAAGTGCAGGTGGCCGGCGGGAGAGGCAAAGGCGTGGCGACACACGCCCCAGCGGGGATCGGGCGGAGGCTTCCGCAGGTGCAGGTGGCCGACAGGAGCGAGATGTGGCAGCGGAGAAGTGCACGACCTGGCGATGAAGGCGGTGGTGATCCGCCTCAGAGGCTGGAGGGGCGTTAATCGGTTGCGGCAGAGGAGATGGTGTTGGTTGGCCGCAAGGCTCTAGGTAGGGCTGGCTCGCGCGAGCGATTTTCCCAACAGTGGAGGCGTGGCTGCTCGCGGGGCTGTAAGGCGGTAGGCCGCAAGATGGCGGAGGGAGATGGCGAGCACTGCTGGCACGGTCGAAGAATTATTTATTTTTTAAAATGTTTTTATTTCTTTGTAAAGCAGAAATAAAGAGAAAAAAATCTTTTTTTAATTTTTTTAAAAATCTGTAACAGAGAAATTTTTAAAAGTTTTATTTTTTTATTTATTTGTGTTTTTTTATTTATCCTGCAAAGAAATGTTAGAAAGAAAGAAAACATATTTTTGTTTTTCTTGTATTTTTGTATTTTTTATTTATAAACAAATTAGGACGCAAGCATGATGACTCGATGCCAAAATCAAAACAGAAGACAATGGCCGAGTGCGGTTCCGAGGAGAATGGCAGATGGAATCGGATCTCCGAACACCGTGCACAGTCGGAGGTGAGAGATCGTGAGAGGTAGAAAAGAATGTGAATAGATCGAGATGTGAAGTGAAAAATTGAGTCGGTGGCGGATCAAATCGTGATGGATTCTAAGATCTAGATAAAAAAATGATGACGAAATAAAGAGGTGAAAAATAAAACTAAGATTAACCTAAGATAAAAATAAGAGATGAAAAATATGGATCTCACCTTAGGAGCGGAAAAGACCATGATCACCTCAACAAAGGCCGATCTGCTGTCACCGGACAGTTCTGAGGCTAGGCACCTCTCTGCGACAAGATAGCTCTCGGAGAAAAGACACCTCTCACCAAAGATTAATCAATAGAAAATGAGGGAGAGAGCATTATTAATAGATAGATAATGAAGTTTGATTTTTTTTGAAATTTTGAATGAAGATAAGAGATAAGAGAAGAAATTTGAAATGAGATAAAGTTAAAATTATTTACAAATTTTTTGTATTTTCGTAGCTCAATTAAATTGAATAAAAAATGTTATTTTTTGTGGTGGTTATTTAAGAATAGCAACCATATACATATACTATATACATATGAAACATTATATACATAGTCAAATAAGGAATTAGTTTTTTATTTTTATTTTAAAAATATTTAAAAATATTTACAAATACAATATGTACAAATAAATGATAAAATTGCATAAACACCCCAGAAAACCAACTTTTTAATCGTAACTCCAAAAATTATGAAATCATAGCCATTTCAACGATAATTTAATTTAGAATACAATGGAAGTTAGTTTGATTCAATTTGAATTCATATGGAGCCGGAATTGGTCTTTCAATTATCGCTTAATGGCTTTTTCCGGATGTGGTTACTTTTATTCTGTACATGATTTGATTGTGTAATTATTTTTATTATTTAGGACACATTTTTATTTACAACTTTTGTTTTGAACATTATTTTGTTTGAGATCAATTGATGTATAAATAAAATAGTGCAGTATACAAATATACACATCAGGCATTTTTTTGATTTTTTAATTAAGGACCCTTTCTTCCCTACTTTATTCCTGGTCGATCAGGTCAAGTCTTGACCATCCCTCGGGGTTAGGGTCAGCCTGTATCTATTACATATATATACAGTCTTCTATTTTTACTTTTCTTTATTTTTATTTATTTATTTATTTATTTATTTTAGATTAAAATGATAAGTGTACAAATTTACACACAGATGCAAGTTAGTAAGAATATGGAGTTAGTATTATATACATGTGTTTTATAAGGGATTTTAAGCCAAAATAAATTAATGAAGATGATGAAATACAGATTCATCATCCCCCTATGCTTTACCCTTGCTAGTCCCTTAGCAAACACTTATTTGAAAGAATAAGTAAAAAAAGAAAGGAAAAATAACGAAATTAGGAAAATATTGAGTATTAAACTTATCTTCATAAAATTGTAGTATGGAGCTCTGTTAGACATTTGGATTATTAGTGTGGCGGAACCTTAATGGGAAATGGATTTAAAACATAACGACCTCTAAGTTCCATAAGACTCCTATTCAGGTTTCCTCAATAGTCAGGTCATAACAAGTGTACATACACAAATTATTAAAACTATGAATCTACACTTGTACGGTGTAAGTGAAATATATAGCTCCCTATCTCAAAAGTAGCAAAGAAATAGCCTCCCTCAACAAGGTAACTCTAATCCCCCGATCTAGCAACTCTTTCCTCGAGGAGCGGGGATATTCCCTTCTAAGTTCAAGTACAACCAGCTCAAGAAGAGGAGATGGAGAAAAGAATGGATGGTAAACAGTGTAGCTACCTATCCTTGGATGTATGACCAGTGTAGCCAAGTCATCCGGCTGCAAGCTTACAAAAGTTTGACTTTAAAGCTCTTGTTATTCTCTCTCTTTTTTTATCCTTGTATATACACTCTGGCGGGCATTTTACTTTTCAATCAGTCCTATCCACTTTTGGAGATTCTGCATTTTTCTCTTCACCATTTCTTTTGAAAATATGTAAAAGGTGCAACACGCACATAAGGAGTTTTTCCTCTTGAGCTAGCAGACTATCCCTCTTTTGAAGCATTATTGCAACCCACAGCATCCTGTCTTTAGCCCTCAACATCGCTAGACCAGGTTAAGACACACTTCCCTCCCTAGAGGAAGACGAGAGGTTTCGCCTAGAATTACTACCCTCGTATGCTACTCCAAGCGAAAAGATTCTACCTCCTCACTACCTCCTCCATGAAGAGCTACATATAGAGTGCTTGTCCAAGATAAGCCACGGTTTGAAAGAATCATGTGTGTTGTTAAATGTTCTACTTAGACTAATAAAGATGACATGTGAACATAGTCTTATGGACTCAAAGAATTAGGTCGCTAGGACCTGAAAAGTCTTAACTCCAGTTCTTATAAGGTTCCTCTGAAATTAAGTGGATTAAGGCCAAACTAAGCTCCATTCTTCAATTTTATTCCAAACTTAGTTTGAATGTCAATACTATCAAGAAAAATACACATGCAAATGCAAGAAACATGTACAATGCAAAAAGCAATTTTTTTTGAAACAATATTCTAATTTTGAACTTTTTATGGATTTTTGGAAAAGAAAGGAAAATGATGCACATGCAAAAAAGAGTTCTTATGAAACTTTTTATAGATTTTTGGTTTTGTAGTTTTTTTTGTTTTTTTTTCAAAAAGGAAAAAAGTTAGTAAAATATATACAAGTATATACAAGGATTTTTTTGTTTGTTTTGTTTTGTTTGTTTTGTTGTTTTTGTTGTTTTTTTTTATTTTTTTGGGTTTTTTTATTTTGTTTTTTTGTTCTTTTCTATTTTTTGGTTTTTTTTCAAGGTGATCAAAGTCGATATACACACATGTGGATTTTACGAATTTATGTACATATCCCCAAAAATAATAATTAAAGTACGAGTTATGTTTAATGTATATATAAAATATATACGACACCTCCTATACTTAGCTCGAACATTGTCCTCATAGTGATCAGAGAGAGTCAAAGTAAGACATAACTCGTGCTAAGTATAGAAATGTGAAAAGACTCCTATGCAACAATGACTCAAAGAGAAAAAGAATAGAAGTTGGTGATCCCCCCTATACTTATGATCAAGTAATCCTAAGTATAGAAGACTGTACAAAAGGGGGGAAATGGTGCAGACAATGTACAGACTCAAAAATAAGAAAAGATGATATGAACAACATCACCCCCTATATTTAGGGTAGAGTATCCCTATGTATAGGCAACAACAAGAGTGATGAACATGACGAATATGAACAACACAAATCATTCACCCCCTATACTTAGGATAAAGCACATCCTAAGTATAACATATACACACACACACACACACACGAAAGAGGGGTGAATGATAAAATGGAAGAAGAAAGAGTGAAACAAAAGGATATACAAAAGGAATAGATGTACAAAGGTTAAGAAGGTTGAAAGCGAACCTTATTACGGGACCGCTGAGATTTGACACGATGTAGGTCGATATTGGGGTCATCATTAGACATGAACTGATCACGATCGACCAAGAATGTATCCTCAATAGTCTCAGAGTGTGCAGGCATGAATCGGTTAGTGGAAGTAGTGTGGTCATGTCCTGCCAAGGAAGTCTCGCAAATATCAAAGTAAAAAGGCCCGAAATCATTATCAGAAAAAGTAAGATCAAATCCAGCATGGCTAGCCTCTACTGGATCAGAAAGAATTGTTTGTTTGTTTGTTTGATTCGGGAATTTTGGGGATCACAACAACGACTTCATATCCATTAATAATTATAAATCCTCAAAAATCCTATGTCAACAAAATGGTTCCATTGCTGGGGAGGCACGGTGAGGGTAGTTAGGTTTTTCTTTTGACCTGCTATTCTTGGTTGTATATATTTGTGTATATTTTTTTCTACATTCACTCCATTGTTCATATTCACTGTATTTATTTCATTTTTCTTGCTCATATTTGATAATTGTGTTTCTTACACATTCTCTCTTTTCTTTTTCTTGCGAGGGCCCGCGGAGCGAAGGAGGCGATCCTAGGAGAGCCGAAGGACCCAAGCAACGCAGAGGTGGCTTGATTCTTATACAAGTCGTAGGATAGAGTGAGAGGAGGAGAAGAAGAATTGAAGGGAAAAAAGACTTTTATTATTATTTTTTCTAGCATTTGAATCCTTGTAAATGGACATTCATTTGTTGTAGGGTCTGTTTCGCCAAGTGCTGGTGCACTTGAGGGACCTCACCGGTTTTGTTTTAATCTCCTTATTTTTCTTTATTTCACGCAGATTTCTTGAGCTACCTATTGATTGCTTTAATTAATTTGATTGAGCTAGATAATTAATTAGGTCCAAACATCCTAAACAAGAATTTCTATACCTATAGAATATAGCGTAATAAGACATAGTCAAATTAACATGTTCTTGCCAGTTAATAGGAGCTATTTATTAGGACGGTTCACTTGCTTTTGCATATAGGTTAATTTATTTTTCTGTATTTAAATTCTATATGGATCACCTTGCATGTAGAGTGTTGGTGACAAGTTATACATCTCTAACCCCTGCATGCATCATTGTGTTTAATCGTGCATTGGCATTTCCGACCTCCTTCCTTGTTTTCACTCACATAAGTTAAAAAGGAAATGGAAACTCGGTAGGCGATTAATTAGAAATACTCAAACCAAGTGATAAATGCCTAAAAATCGAGACTATTAAAGAAAACTCAACCCTAAAATAAACGTAATGAAAATATAATTCTTTTGGGGAGAGTAACCCCTCATTAATTTTGTTTGCTTGAGCAAGAGAGTGACCCGTACACTAGGATAGAGCCACACCTGAACGTATGTTAGACTACTGGTCTTGGGTTTAGTCGTTCTCCAGTGAGGATCTCTCCTGTAGCCGGTAAAGCAGCCCAAGATGTCCTTAGCAGATTGAATTGATCGGGTAGCCAGTAAACGATCTGCAATTCATACTGGCTAGGAAAGATCTAACTTTGGGATTGAGCCAGTCTTTTGGGAGCATCAGGTTCCTAACATTACGCTTAAACCGCTCTGATAGATTGTATTCTCAACAAACTCTAAAAATCGACAAGATAATTGACCAAACTTTCACAGTATTCACATTGTGTTGAGTTGGTAAACTAGGGGTTTGTATTGTGTTTGATTGCTAGTGATAGAGATCCTTCTGGGTAATTCGCGCCTTCATTCACTTTCACTCTTGCATTGACCTTCGTGCTTTCGTATCCTTCCTATTTATTTCGAAGATGTCAGACCGGAGTATTTGTCGTTGGACTCTGCGAACTCATTCCACACTCCGGGTTGTTCACCTTCTATTCGGGGAGATTCACTTCTCGAATATTCCTCTTTCTTCACTTCACCCTTCACAACATCCATCAATCCACTATTTGAGATTGGCTTTAATCTCGAATTAATATCTGAGACTCCATCAATTCTGAGCACTAATCGAGTGTCATGAAAATTTTCAGAGTCAGACACCAGACACTTGATGGAACCAAAGGAAAAGGGAACCATGTCAGAGCAGAGCGAGATCAATAACACCATGCTAGTCTCCATTCAGTCAATTCAAGCCCAATTAATAGAGCAGGCAAATTTTCAAACCACATTGAGAGATATGATTCTTGAGATGAGACAAGAATGAGAAGATAGGAGAGAGGAGGATGGAAACAACCCTGGAGGTGGGAATGGGGGAGAGGACCCTAACATAGAACATGTGGCTAAGACTACATTAAAGGATGCTTATAATCCAGGGGCAGGACATACAAAATTTTGGATATAAATCCCTGCGATTCATGGGCATTTTGAGATTAAGCCTACTATTTTGCCTCTTCTCCCAATATTCCATGGAAATATTTATGAAGAACCTTATATACACCTCTAGAAATTTGATCGCATTTGTGGAATAGTACACTACCCAAATATCTTATTAGAGGTAGTGTAGATGATCGCCTTCCCATTCAGTCTGATGGACAGAGCTTTGTATTGGTTGAATCACTTGGGGAAGGTACTCACTACTTGGGAAGAGTTGAGGTCCGCATTTCTGAACAAATATTACCCGCTCAGACGAATCAACCAAATGCGATCCTTGATTGCTAATTTCTCCAGATGCCCCAGGAGCCTATTCATGAGGCGTGGGAAAGATTCAAAGATCTGACAGAGAAATGCCCCCATCATGATATTCCAAAGACCAGCCTTGTACAAAATTTCTTTGGGGTTTAAGCAGAGAGAATCAGAAGCAGGTAGATACCACTTGTGGGGGGAGCCACTTCAACAAGGATGATGATGTCCTTTGTCAAATCTTTGAGGAGATGGTAGAGAGTTCAGCAACTCTTTCTTCTTCACATGCTTTTCATAAGCACCCCGTCACCTCCCCTACAGTACCCCACAAGGCTGTCAATATGATGGTAGCACATGAAGTGGATAAGGTGGATAGTACTGACCTGACCATCATTGGAAACCACCTATCTAAAGTGGACATTATTGAGAAACGATCCAAGGAGCTTTATAAGCTTCAAGTGATCGAGCAAAGGATGAAGAACTTGGATAAGCTGGATGAGATAACAAAGCACCTAGAGCTTCTTGTGAGTAAGATCAGTGCAATTCACAGTGCGAGTGCAACAACCGTTACCTCTACTAGGGAGCAGACTTCTTCAACCGAGCAGAGTAGCGGAGGACCATCTACAGGTTAGCATGTCTACTAGGTGTCGACACCTGATCAGGTTCAGCAACATTCACATCAGATAATTCCTTACCAATAGGAAGTAGCCTACATTCCTGAGCAGCCGTCTCCACCTCCACCTGTCATTCAGAAGGTGAACGACATCTAGTTCGATCGTGAGCGAAACCAGCTCCGGCCGTCAGGGCAAGTTCAGTTGGGTTCACAGCAGGGTCAGAGACCCACCTACTAGTTTCAGGGAGGCAGACAACAACAACACCAGCATTAGCAGTTCCAACCTCACTATCAGTCTCCAGCATAGTTCCAAAACTGAGAAAAGGCCAGCCACAACATTAGTCTATGTATTTTCCTCATCCTACCCAGCAAAAGACTGCATATCATGGAAAATATCCTCCTCCTCCTCATATCAGAATTCATATGGGTACTAACAACCTCCATACTATCAGCCTCCTCGTCAGCCAGTCAATGAGCTACCTGAGGCCCCTTCAGTCAATCCAGCACTGGACAAACTTTCATTTCTCATGAAGAACATGAATGAAATGACTCAGCAGATCAACGACCTGACCACCACCAAGATACTGATTCCAGCACAGGTCGAAGCCAACCCCAAAAACTTCAGACACAAGGACCAGGTAGCCAATAGCCCAACCACCCCCGAGACAGGTATGCCCCTTGATTTTACATGTTTATCTGACACCATTCATCTCATGAGCGGTAGGAGATTGCAGCCGCATATGCATCAGTTGGGGTTGGGAGATCAAACAACTGAGAGAGCGTCATCTTCCACATCATCTCCTTCACCAGTAGTCGAGAGGCCCAGTGTAGCAGCACCCAGGTCTCGAGTTTCACCGCCTTCACCACCACCTTCACCAGGCAGATGTAGATCACCATCATCAAGGGAGAAAACACCAGTCGCAGATTCTTCCTCTTCACCAGCAGCACCATCCTGTTATATTTTAGATTCTGTTTTTCCTTCACCTAGTTTGGGCAACACTATACAGACTAATCTAGTTGTCCTTTTGTACATGAATATTTTACTTGAAATAATGGAAATGAACGTTTGCATGTTTATTCTGATTTTGTGCCACTTCCTTCGGGCCTCAAAGCTAAGAAAATTCAAAAATTAAAAACATCCCTATCTGATCCTGGAGTGGTTGAGATTTTACAGAACATCTTTTTAAAGATGCCCCTCCTTAAGGCCATGGAATACATGCCTACAGTAAAAAAAGGAATGAAAGAGGTATGTACACAAAAGCGTCAACAAACAATTTTTCTACTTCTCAAGCTACAAAAATAATTACAAGAATAATGAAGTGAGAGAAAATTTTTTCTACTTATTTACCAGTACTGCAACAAGATTGAACTAAGGGAGGCTATAATTCTTGAGGGTTATTCAAAAAATTGAAAATAAATTAAAAGAAAAAGGGAATTCTCAAATGCAAACTATCCTCAGTTTTTGTGGAAACTTTACTCTTTTTATTTTTTTAAAATTTTTTATTTCTATTTTTTTATTTTCTGATTTTCAAATTTTTAATGATTTTGATTTTTGCATTTTCTATTTTAAAACAAATAAAGATATGCACAAGGGAAGAAATACACACACCACACTCTTTTTGCATTTTTCAGAATAGTCAGAAATGTCAGAAAAATCAAGAGAAATTTTTTTGATATTGTTGGGAATTTTTGTAGACTTTTTCGATGTTTTTATATTTTTCTAAAAATCAAACAGTGGCAAAAATGATAAACAGTACAAAGCTTGGAGTAATTTGCAATTTAAAAATATTTTAAATGCCTAAAACTCCTGGAAATTATTTTTATGTTAAACTGCAGATAAATATTTACAAACAAGAAGTGAAATGACAATTTTTGGATTTTTGTAGAATTTTCTATGATTTTTCTAAGAGTTTGATATTTTTTTTGAGTTTTGAAAAGAATTAATACAGGAAAATTGGATAGGAATTAAAAGACAATGAAAGAAAATTAATCTAATTTATTTGGATTTTTAGAGAAATATTCAAATTAGTATGAATATTTGAATTTCTAGAAGAGAAAATGACACTGTTTTTGATTTTTTAATGATAACAAATGGAAATAAAATGCAATGAAAACTTTATGCTAGAAACATACGCACATCAGGAGCATGGCATAATTTTTGGAGAATTTATTAAGTAATAAAAGCATTCATTTCACTGAAACGAGCATGTAAAATAATGTCTGCAAAATAGGGACTAAAATGTGAATGTTTAAAGTTATGGAATTAAAATGTAACAATAAATAAAAACGGAAAAGAAAACGCAATTTACCTAGTTAAAACGTGCAGAGCACATGCATTTGGAGCAAGGGGCATTTTACATAATTTATGAAATTGTTGGGGATGAAATTGCAATTTGTAAAACCTTTGGGGGTTGTCTGATATTTTTCAAAATCTACCCCCTAGGGTTCCCTGTTCCTCTTCTTCGTTATTCACCCAAAAAGAGGGGCAATGGAGAATCGCCGCCCCTACTCTTCTTTCTCTCAAGCTGCGGGGTGCAGGTCACGACAGGTTGCCTCGGTCTACCGATGGTGGATTCAGTGTTCGACAGATCAGCTGGCGCATGAGGAAAGCACGTGCGAGCCACGGCGGGATGACAGAGGTGGTATGGTGATGGTCGGTAGACTCCTGATTGTGCAGGATGATCTGGAAGGATGTGCGCGTACGCGGTGGTTGCAAGTCACGCGGGGTGTTTACGGTCGCGGCGGTTTGCGATGCTGGTGGACACTCGAGGCTTCTCTGGCGGAGGAGATCGTTCTTCTTCGGTGGATTAGGCGGAGGAAGTTGGAGAACGTGAGCGGTGCAACGGGAGTTGACTTCGACAGGTACAGGTGGCCAGCGGGTGAGGTAGGGGGGACACACGCCCCGGCAGGGATCAGGCGGAGGCTTCGGCAGGTGTAGGTGGCCGGCAGGAGCTTGATGTGGTAACGGAGAAGGGCGAGGCCTGGTGATGAAGGCGGTGGTGATCCACTGATGAATCTCGTATTCATCATGCTAAAATTGGTCAATTAGGCTCTGCTCCCCAAAATTCACATGCATTTAATAATTAATAGAGCATCATTAGCATTCATACATGTGTAAATATTATTTGCATTTCATCATGCATAATTGCATTAAAACTCCCAAGTGTAAATTAGCCTAAAAAGCCGCTAACTTCTCATATTTTTAGTTAATTCATCCTAATTCTGATTGACCCCAAACCACTCCATTGTGTAGATACTACTAACATTATTAAATAAAAAATACAAAAAAATTTCTAACTCCATAAGTGTCAAATAATCCCACAGTCTAATTTCACATCTGACGGACTAAAACGAACATATCTCCCTCATACAATGTCCGTTTTTGGTCTACTCACTTTTAATGTACTCCATTTTAAAATACCTTCAAAACAAGACCAATTTCGTAAAATTCGGAGATCATATGTGAAAGTTGGGTTTTGGGCCTCTATTGCGCATTTTGACTTTTTGTTATTTTGACCTGATTTTTTATGTACATAATTAACCCTTTTAATTTTATTTCTTCTTCATTTGTGTTCTTTGATGAAAGTTTTATTAAGCAACACAGAAATCCAAATCCAGATTAAAATTAAAATCAAAAAAACTGACAAAGTCAAAGTATCCGTTGTGAGCCTGTACAAAAATTGTGTTTTATACTTCTATTTTATTTTCCTATTTTCTTATTTTTTAAAAATCCAAAAAATCAAATTACTACATAATTAATTTTCTTGTATTTTATCGTATTTTTTTAGATTTTTATCCTCTTTAAAACCATAAATAAAATTACAAAACTCCAAAAAGCCAATTTTCTATATACATGGAGAACCACCAAAAATACCACTTCGCAAAGATGACCACTTTTGCTCATGGATCCTTCATGAAAGTAGTAGATCTCGATGAAAAGAACAACTTTTGTGAAGGAAATTTTTTGATCCGAGGTTTCCTCTTATTTTTTTTCATTTTTGTATCTCTTTAATTTTGATATTATTTTGGGGGCGCCACGTGGCACCCCCACCTACTGCACTTCTCTCTCCTCATGCACGTATTGCCTTCTCCTCCCGCGTGCATGTGCGCGGCACGTGACCAACCCCTCCCCTTCCCCTCAGATGTTCCCAGCCCTCTTCACGAAATGCCTCTGTCTTCCTCTCTGGCCGTTACGACGGCGGCGTAACCACATCCCCCCGAGCTCCCCGCTACTATAAAGTATCGACAACCACCCACGTCTCATATCATCCGCCAATACAAGAAGCTTCCATGTATGATCAGCGGTGACAACAGCGTATGACCAAACCCTTTATGCGACGTGATCCACGGAGCATCGCTTCGTGCTGCTGCGTTCTTCCCCAAGTTCTAGCGAAAGCTCTCACCGCCTCCGCCACGGCGATTGTGTGACAATCGGAGCGAGCCTTTAGCTTCTCCAATATATGGCAAAACCTTCTCGTACATTCTTCTTCTGTTGCAGGTTCTCCACCAAGATCATCTGCCACATCTCCGACCTCCCACCGTGTCCACCTCCCTCTCCAGCTGCGCTCCCGCTTGCGCCGCCTCGCCGACCGCCCTTCGATGGAGCCTCCGCTCCTCCTCCTCTACACCGCCCAAGCTCGGCCGCCATCGTCACATTCGAGCACCAACACCGCCACCAACACCTTCAGGCTTTGCCGATCGTGTGTCGACCGGACGAAGCCTCGGCTGCCACCATCACCCCAAAGCCTCGGTCGCCCCGTCACCTCGAAGCATCACCGGCCACCCTTCGGAGGAACCCCCGCTCCACTGCCTCCTTGGCAGATCACTGTCGTGCTGGACTTTACAGCAACTGTTGGATCTAGGGACGAGTCCCTTGATCCAACGGCCCATGAGCCGCCACGTCAAGGTTCGGCCACCCGAGCCTTTGGTCCGGATCAGAGCCATAGGCTCATCACCCGAGCCTCCGCTTTGCCACACGAGCCTTCACCTCAGGGTCTCCGAGCCTCCACTTCGCCGCCACCTAAGCTCGGGACCCCTGAGCCTCTGGTCCGCTTCTGAGCCTCCTGGCACGTGCGCTAAGGGAAAATTACAACCATACCCCTGGTCGTTTCAGAAATTACAAATATACCCCCACGTGGGGTGAATTACAGAGGGGCCCCTCCTGACTTTGTGAAATTACATATAAGCCCTATAGGGACCTGTTTGAAGGTAAAACTTTATTTTAATTACATTTTAGTGCCTGAAATTTCATTTCATCATATCTTTTTCATCCGAACTCTGATTTAAGCATATAATATGTCATTTTGAAGATATTTTCATGCTCTATCATTTAGCATAGTTTGTGAACAGATCTGAGGTTGTTTATTGATGATTATTATTTGAGGATCTCTGTTGACAAATGCAGGCTAATTTTGACATATATGCGCTACATTTTCATTGAGAAATTAATGATCTCTTTTGCAAGATCACGACTAAAGACTTTACATTGAATAATTTACTTTGGATTATTCGTTATAATATTTGAGGAATTAAATCACATGAATTTCGAGGATAGATACTCTTCTTAAATATTCTCATGATTAGAAGTAGGACCAATCTATCACCTCCGATGCTTGCAGCCTGAATTACTTTGAATATTTCTCTTGAACTATATCTTCTGATCTGTGATAAATATCGAGGATATTGATTAACATTATTTGGAGCAAAAATATTAATCACAGGTCATGTGCTGAATTCATTCAATCTGCTCATTTCTTTGTATTTGCATTGTATTATATTATTCCAATACAGAAATTAATCAACCATTAATTAATTATTTAATTTAATTTAAAATTACGCAACTAAGAATCACCGTTCCCTGTGTTCGACCTTGGTAGACTTGCCAAGTAAAAATATTCCACAACATTTAAAGCTTTTGGTTTTTTATCGACCGATTTTCGCCTCCTATACTACAATTGTCGATTATTAAAGAGGCGGATTTCACGCTCATCAAATGGCACCTTTGCCAAGGAACAATGAATTTTTAGGGTTTTAAATCATTTTTGTAGTTAATTTTATGTGAAATTAATTTTTGTGTCATTTATCCTGCATTTTATTTTGCATTTCTCTCTTACTTCGGATACTAACCGTAATTTCTCTCTTTGCAGACTACTAGGAGCAAAATTTTGGGATATAATCAAGATCTGCAAGGACAGAAAATTTAATTTTAATCTTTGTGAGAGAGAGCTTAGTTTAGGTTTAAATTTTGGCATTATTCTTAGGGTCCCTCTCTTTGAATCCTTGTAATACAGACTGAACTTTTCTATGGTGTGCCGGGTCTGTTTCAACCCCTTCTGTGTGGTTGGGACCCGGCGTCAGTGGCATAGGACTTAGGCACATATACGCTTGCTCATTTATCATTGATTGTACTCGTAATCCTTAGGCCACACTTTCACTAACTAAACACACTATTGATCGTTCAATATTATCCAAATTTTGAAATCAATTCTTCCCGCTAATAGAACTATCTACTTAGGGTGTTTTTCATATGTGCATATCATTTAGTGTAATTTAAATTCCTTGTCTTGCATCCCGTATGAAGAACATGAGGATTCACTATAAGTCTCCTTCCTAAGCATGCCTCATTGATTTACTTTTGCATTGGCTTTTTTATTCTCCTTCCTCAAGTTTTACAACTTAGGAATTAAAGGAATTGGGACTACTCGTTAGGCGTGAATTTATGTGCTTATTTAAACGTCAGTGATAAACTTAATTTAAAATAGGGACTCATAATCAAGGTGACTGTAAATAAAACTGACACAAAATTAACCTGTTCTTTGTGGAGAGAAACACACTCGTTCCTTATAAGGACAAGATCGCACACCTTAGGTCAGAGCCAAAAACTGAAAAGTTTCATTCAGACTACTGATTTTAAAAACAATTAGCTACTTTTAAGTGAGGGTCTCAGGTAGATGTTTCATGGTCTGACTTCCCTTAGCAGAGCAGGTGGTTTAGAGGAAACTGCGGAAGGCTCTGTCCTCAAGTATCACGGGTAGCCATTTAAACGGTCTGTACTTACAACTATACTGGCTGAAAGTTGGTGCAACTAGTTGTATGAACTCGGGACAGTTTTTTTGAAATAATTCGGCACCTAACAGCTCTGCTTAATTATAAAAAATTGTTTTGTCATTAAATAAAATTGAAAAGATAAGCGGCCGAGCCCTAATGTGCCTTCACCAGTGTTGAGTGGGTGAATCTACTTATTTGTTTTGTATTTGATTTGTGTGCGTCAAAGACCTTGTAATTTCAAGAAAATTGTGGTTCGCTGATCATTCCATCCCTCTTGAGAAGATGTCGATACAGTGGTCTTCTTTCCCGATCTCTACAACCATGTCCCGATATCCTTCTTCTCACACTCCATAGGGGAACCCGCTCTTCAAATTAGGTTCCCCTCAGCCATTATTCTCTTCCCTCCCTTACATCCCACCCTATGACCACACTTCTTCATGTAATAGACCTCCTCACATTATGACAATTTTATGGACATGAGAGAGAGACAAATTAAGGATGAATAATAGAGTAACCGATATTGACATCAGAACACGATTTCCGATTACTATAATCTCACAGCCTCTTGAACCATCTCCTACTCAGGATGACTATCCTCTTGAGTACAATCGATTTTCCTTCGACAATCCACGAGAAAAGCAGAGGCAAGGAAATACAACTCATGACCAGACCATAATGATTATGAACAATCAATACTCTACTCGAGGTTACATGCCAGAATCACGACACATGGAGAATGATTATTCAATCACTAGTCATGAGATGTTTGAGGATGAGATTGCTCGGATTAATCATAGAGCAGACACTTTAACTGAGAGAATATATGATCTCATCCAGTCTATGCAAAATTCAAAAGAAGTGAGGCCACCACCTTGCGGACCACTAAATCAGCAAGTGACTCACAATCAGACACAACCACTAACCTCTAACCCCCTACTGAACATATTACAGAAAATAATAAAAAATTGAAAAATTTGAAAATTCAAAAAAATTGGACAACTCTGAAATGGAAGCATTTTGCTAGAGTCTGATCTTAGAGCTTCCATTAATCAAAGCCATACAATATGTGCCCGATCTTAAGAGATTTGTGAAGAGTTGACTAAACCCCAAAAAGACGGACAAGAAAAGATCAAGGACTGAATATCATTTCGTATCTATGGCTAGCTCTTTGGTGATGAATCATAAAATCAAAAGCCATAAAGTCAAGCGGTTGACTCAGATCACATGTGAAATTGAGGATACCTTATTCACTCATGTTCGGTTAGATGATGACTCTACTTTAAACGTCCTCCCGAAGTTCGTCTTTAATCAACTTAAACTCATACAACTCAAAAAGACTAGGGTGATCATTCAATTACTTGATCAATCTATCAAACGACCGCGGGGGATCGTTTCTGTCATCATAAATTTCCGAGGTAAAGAACATAAAGTGAACTTTATTGTCCTTGACATTGAGCACCCCGGATGGTTGTCTGAGTCTCCTATATCATTTTAGGTAGGTGATGAATAATCATTCATCACTCTTTATTCTTATATTTTAGATACAAAAACCTTTGCAAATGCATGTTGATATATGTAAATACAAATAATTACCAAAAGCATGCACTGTGTAAAAACCTATAATTAGCATGTTTTTTTGTGCAAAAATAAAAAAATAAAGATTAAAAAGAAAAAGAGGGAAATATTTAGAATAAATATTGAGCAACCTAACCCAAGGGAGGGCTCAGCTGGGGCCTGACCGCATAAAAGCCAAAGTAGAGGGAGATAGGGGCTCATGAGTGTAAATATTTATGTAAATAAAATAAAAGATATTTTCCTCACCAAAAATATGCTTGTAAATATTTGTACATATTTCTAAGTATAAAAACAAAAGAAAAAGTTAAAAATCAAAAAGAACAAAAATACCCCTTTTCATCTTGTACATAAACCACATCTACATATTTACTTAGCCTTGTAAATATATAAAATTAACTTTTATAATTTTTGTAAATAAACTATGTTATATATTGTAAATAAATAAAATAAAAACAATTAAAACAAAAAAAAAATAAAAATAGAAAAATTAAAAATACAAAAATACATTGTACATATACCTTGTATATAGATGCACATATATATTTATTTTACCTATGTAAATAAATAATAAAAATCAAATAAAAATACCCTTTTATTCCTTATTTTATAATGAAAATAAATAAAATAAAAAATAGGAATAAAATTGCATAAAAATAATAATTAAAAATCAAAAATCAAAACCCTATATTGTATATATACCTATATATAGTACATATTATGTATATAGCTTATTTTTATTTCGAAAAAAATTATTAAAAATCACCAAAAAATAGAAAAAAATAATAAAATAAAAATATTTTGTGTTTTGAGTTTTTGCAAATTCGGGCCCTAGCTACCCGTAATTTCCATTTCAAAACTCAGCCACGTGGCCGAATTCCATTGGGTCCTGGGGATGTTGACCGCCCGGTCAACTACCCCCCCCCCCCAGGACCACTTTCCGCGGATACAAGCGCCCGACCCGATTTCTCGCAATTATACCCGCTTGATCCAACACCCATTTCCCTAAATCCTGGGTCCGAATCGTTAATCGTTCATCCGACATCCTCGCCGGAGCCGCTCCCTCGGGATCCGCGCGCTCTTGAGCTTGCCCGGACCCATCTTTCTCGGACCCCTAGCCGTATAAAGTCGCAGCTCCGCCACCCTCTCTCTCCATCTTTGGCCATTCACCTTCTTCTCCTGTGACCTCCAGAGAGACCGCAAGAGTGACAGCTAGCGCTTCGTCCTGTCGAAGCGAGGAAAGGAGGAGGACCCATCGATCCGACGACGTAGCCGCCGTAGCTCCGCCACCAGCATGAGCTTCGAGCCTCGGACCGAGACGATCCTCGAGGCGACGACCGGGAGCTTCCCCAGCTCCTCCCCAGTCTCTCCGTTCACCCAGGTACCCATTTAGCTCCACCATTTCCTTCAATTTCAGTTTACGCCCAAATCGCTCCGCCGCCGCGCTTCTTTGATTCCGACCACTCCGTTACCCATTTCGATCATCGGAATCGCCCATTACGTCCGCCTCCTTCCGACGCACATTCTTCACCCACTCACTCAACCCAGCTCGCACAGGAGCTGGGAACCGAGCTCCTCCGTCCACCACCTTCGCCGGAGCTCGTCGCTTCGACCCATCGTTCACCCCCACTTCGCCTAACCAGGTCGAGGCAGTTTGCCCTCGACCCGCGAGTCTCCTGAGCTGCTTTGCAGGTGATACCGAGCCCATCTGAGGGCTTGGTCATTCAGGCCAGGAAGTCAAGCTCCGCCGACCTCGCCCGAGCTCTCCGGAGCCCGGCGCGATCATCGGAGCATCGCAGCAGACGCAGGAGCGCTCCAGCTTGCTTCTCCGACCATCAGAGCGCTCCAGGGAGGAGCACCGCGCACGCACGAGCCCGGCGAGTCTCGCCGGGGACCTGTTCTTCGAGGACCCTCCTCTGTCGTCGATCGTCCCCCTCCGCTCCAGACTTCATCCGGGCCGTCCGTCTCTAGAGCCACCAGCACCGCTCGATCTGAGGAGAGGCGATCCGGAGCGCCCACCGTCAGCAGCCGTCCGATCTCCACGTGGCGCGCATCCAGCCATCCGCTTAATAAAGGGTAATTTACCCTTAGGCCCTGTCTTTGTTTTTATTTCATTTTAGTCCTGTAAATATTAAAGTCAGTTGTTTAGTTTTAGGGTAATTTGCATATTGGGCCCTGTGCTTTCTGTTATTTGCATTTATACCCCTGCCAGTTGTGGACACGTGCATCGACACGTGATATTTTGGGTTATTTGCAGTAGATACCCCTGTAGTTCTGGATGTTATTGAATGAATGAAAACTTTTCCTTATTTGCATTTATACCCCTGTGCATGATTTATTTCCACATGTGCGTTATACTTTGGGTAATTTGTAGGTAAGCCCCCTGGACTTTTGGTACCTGTTACCAATAAGTCCTTGGGACTTATTTTTCTTACATTTGGGTCCCTGAGTGCCCCAGGCACGCGCGTGGCGCGTGTTTTGCTGGGTATTTTGCACCAGACCCCCAGAACTTTGGGTATTTGCACTTTGGTCCCTGTGCACAGTGCCCCTCTTTTATTTTTGAATAAAATATCAAATCACCTCCAAATCCAACGAAAATTTGACACATGGCTCCTGCCATGGTGTAGGATTTTTGTGGATTTTTGAGGACATTTTTTATTTCATTTTATATTTTTAAAAAATCAAAAACCTTCATTTTTGCCATTGTCTAACTTGGAAAATCACAAAAAAAATATTAAATACTGTCTAACAATTACAAAAAAATTGTATACTGTTTACTTTGTGTTGCTTGATTTTCTAGCAAATTTTGGCTATTTTTCATTACTAAAACCACTAAAAACTTAAAAACACTCAAAAACTTATAAAAATTCTAGTAAATAAATTAAAAATCAAAAAATAATAAGATTGGTACCTAAATTTTCCTCATTTTGTCTTCTTTATAAGAAAATTACCTCCAGGTCATTTTGAGGCTCTTAGATATTTTATTTAGGGCTTTTTGGCTCGGCTGGACAGTACCCACTGTTTGTTTCACTTTTTGATTTTTAGAAAATAAAATAAATATCAGAAAATACTCAAAAATTCACCTAAAACACTACAAAATATAAAATACATAAAAATATTTTTGTTTTAATTTTTGGTTGATTTTTGATGCTTTGAATAAATTGTTGAAGTGTGCTTTTTTTTGCTTTTCTTTATTTTCTTAATTGCTTAAAAATCCAAAAAAAAATATAAAACAAATTAAAAACCACTAAAAATATTTTGTTCTTTTATTTTCTTTATTTTTACTACTTCGTAGGCCTCTTGGCCAACCCGTGCTCCTTGAGTTCGACCCTGGGTGCTATACCAGGTTAATCCAATAGCAGGACCGCTATTCGTGTTTTGATCGATTTTATCTCTATTTAGTGGTTCATTTTTCTTGATTGACACATCTGAGTGACCGAGGTCGCAACGACCATCTTAGATATACCTGACTACCTTAGTCGCTCGGATTTTTGTGTCATCAGAATGGCGCCGTTGCCGGGTAGCACAGCTTAGTAGTTTTCCTTTGATTTTCGTTTTTTTTATTTTCGCGGCTATTCGCGGCTCTTTCAGAGCTCACGGCTTTTTCGCGGCTTTTGTTTCTATTTTCTTTTTGTTTGATTTTGTTTTATTTTCTTTTTCTTTTATTTTTGATTTTGTTTTATTTTGAGTTTTTATTTTATTTTGTACTTTTGCATATATATCCTTATTTTCATTTCCATTTCTTTTCCTTTTTATTATTTGATTATCTGGTTCTGACCACTCTACCTTTTCTTGCGAGGGCCCGAGGACCGAGGCGGCCGATTTCGAGAAGCCGACACAACCGCGGGATTCGGAGGCGGTTCCTTTCTTCACGGAGCCGCAGGAGAGAGTGAGAGAGAGTTGAGTGGGAGAGGATTTTTCTCTTTATTTTCATTTATTATTGTAATAATACAGGGACTCACTGGACTTGGACATTTGTAGACTCGTGACTTAGAGGGTCTGTTTCGCCGAGCACCGGTGTGCTCGGGGGACCCTTAGGACTTTCTCAGTTTTTCGCGGTTTTGGTTTTCTTTTATTTTCTTACTGCCTTTTCCGGTGTTTACGCGGTTTTTGCTCGAGCCCCTAGACTTAGGAATTTCTATTGCTTGTGCCGTAATTAGTAGGATCCCCACACCTAATTGATTGACTGTTCCTATAGAACGTTAATTGGACCTACTAAAAATCATTAATAAAAATAACCGAATCATCTCCTTCGTAGCCTACGTGCCGCATCCCGTCCTGTAAAGCGCTTTCTCCTACCCCCGATTTGTCGGACAGAGGAGGGACGAGCCAAGACCGGACTCTTTGGCTTGGAGGTCGGTGACCGGTTAGACGGTTCTTGCGCTAGAAATTGCTCATCTAGGACTCGGCTTTCCCTTTGCATCATTTAGGTAGTTTACTTTCAGTCTTTCAATTCTGCGCGGATCACTTGCATGTAGAGTGCTGGAGACAAGGTACGCATTTCTTACTCAGCATGCATCATTGATTTCATCGCGCATCGGCTTTTTCGTCTTCTCCCCCTGTTTTGGATTAAATAACCAGGAGAACCGAAAAATTCGTTAGGCCTTTTGTTTTGATTTGAAAAATATTAAAAAGAAAAACCATAAAACTGGGACTGGTTAACACTATCGATCTTAAAAGACGCTCACCCTAAAAATTTTGTCTTAGGGAGAGCAACCCCCATATTGTATGGTTTGGATGCACGAGAGAGTGACCCGCACCCTAGGTAGAACCCTTCGGTGCTAGTCCCGACTGATTACTGACTCTTCCGTGCGGGCCAGTCGGTTGGGATAGCATCGGGTATCCTAACAGGTCACGTAAGCGCTCTGATATTTTGTGTGTTCACCTAATAAAATTGACATGATAATTTGACCGAACTTTCACGGTCTTCAGCTCGCGTCGCGTTGGTGAACCGGGGGTTTGTTTTGTGATCATAGTTTCTCCAGATCTCATCCGCCCTACTCGCCAGATCAAGATGATGGGTAGACGCTCCCTTAAGCAGCCTCTGGCTGCACCGCTTCCGAGCACGTCTACCCAATCATCTAGGTTGGCCCGCGAGAGCCGAGACCAGCTCTCCGAGCCCGAGTACGACTCCGCCCTGTTCCCCCTCGACCCCCTTTCTTTCAGACCTGAGAGACATGAGCCCGAGGAGAGATTGATAGATTTGACAGCACCTGAGTTGGGCTCATTTGATTTTGCAGCAGACGTCATGGCCGGCAGTTCCGAGGATCGTTCCCGTACAGAGCACGTCGTGATGGATCAGGGAGCGATTAACTCCACCTTGATCGCCTCATTAGAGACAGTTCAGCAGCAGTTACGCGATCAGGGAGCGTTCATGATTGAGATGAGGAGAGAGTTGGAGCGCCTCAGAGCAGAGCGAGATCAACAGAGCGAGCCTAAGGACATACCAGATGCAGAGGCACGAGCCGCAGCAGCAGCAGCAGCAGCAGCAGCCGCCGCCGCAGCGGCAGCCGCCGCGGCAGGAGGACCACCGAGACCGATGCGGGAGTTGCACAACCCCGGATCTACACTGATGCACCATTGGGTGGTGGTACCTGCTATCGTGGGGGACTTTAAGTTCCCCCCGAACACCCTGCAGATGCTTCACCGTTTTCACGGGCTTGCCACCGAGGAGCCCCATCTCCACCTCCAGGAGTTCCTGATGATTTGCAGTACTGTCCACGACCGCCATGTGGACCAGGATACGATTCGGATGATTGCCTTCCCCTTCTCACTAGCAGACAGAGCAGCCACCTGGCTGAAGCATCTGGGTAAGTTCGTCTACACCTGGGAGCAGCTCCGCACCGAGTACTTGAACAAGTACTATCCACTCGGGCGGACGAATGCAGCGAGGGCCCTGATCAGCAACTTCTCCATGCTCCCCAATGAGCAGTTTCACGAGGCATGGGAGAGGTTTAGAGAGCTCACGGACAGATGCCCGCACCACGACATCACGAAGCCGAACCTTGTGCAGAGCTTCTTCAGCGGGTTAACACCAGAGCTTCAGGGTCTGGTGAATGCTTCTTGTGGCGGGTCCTATTTCGCCAAGGACCACGACCAGGTCTGGGCCATCTTCGAGGAGATGGCTGAGAATTATATGGTGATGTCCCAGACCCGGTTGTACACTCAGAGGAGACCCCAGTAGCAGCCAGGACCCGTGCAGTACCAGTGGATAGCACGGGTCGATGCAGGTCCTTCCAGTTCGTCCGCAGTCGCAGCAGCATAGGCAGAGTTGTCCGCTGCGGACATGGGGATCATCAGCGAGAAGTTGGACCGCATGGAGCTGATAGAGAAGAAGCAGTGCCAGGGCATCATTCAGATGGATCAGATGGCACAGACTCTGAGCGACATGAAGACCCAACTCATGTGTCTCCAGGAGGCACAGACGGCTTCACAGCCCCGTCTTCAGTCGCGAGGCGACTCCGGCAGCAGCAGCAGCTCGTCCCATCGCTCCAACTCCCTACAGCAGCCTAGACAGGTTCATCTTGTACAGGCGGAGCCGTACCAGCAGCCGCAGCCCACCTACCAGTCCCCACCAACTCCAGACATGCAGATGGTGGTCTACCAGCCGGATCAGCCTCTGGCAGTACTCCCGCCAGCCCCCTATGATGCAAAGCCGTTGATGGATGTCAACGGGATTTGGTATGACCGCCCCCAGCATGGGATCCGACGAGATCATCCCGGATTCAGGTGGGGGAGTGGAGGTACCCAGCCCCAGCAGCAGCCAGCCGGTCAGGGAGGGCAGTACGCCCAGCAGAGAGATCACCAGCCGCAGCAGCCCCCAGCTTACCAGTCACACCAGCCATCATCCTTCGTTCCTCGTCCCTATCAGCAGCAAGGACAGTCGTGGAGACGTGAGCAACAGGCTCACCCAGCATACCAGCAGCATCCCTCTTCCTACCCCTCTCAGCAGCACCACCAGCAGTTCCAGCAGCCTCAGCACCAGAGAGGCTACCCGTCAGGCTCCCATGAGAGCCCCACCTTGGATGACGTCGCCCGCCTCCTCACGGATCAGCAGGCCACATTTAGACGGGAGATGGACGAGTTCCACCAGGAGATGCGGGACCTGGTGAGAGGGAAGGCTGCCATTCCTGCACAGATCGAGCCGAACCCGAACAACCTCAAGAGGAAGTCTGAGCAGGTAGTTTCTACTGAGCATGCAACTCCTAGTGACCCATTTGATGATACATCTTCGGATCTATTTGATGCTGATTTTGTTACACATAGGAGCGGTAGGACACCAGCAGGCGGCGGCGCCTCGTCTGAGCTACACCACGAGGATACTTCCGGGGCGCCACATGAGGAGGAGGAGAGCGGTACTGAGGCCGCTCCAGATGACGATGGTGGTACTGATGCCACCAAGGATGCAGATTCCACCGGCGGTACTGAGGCCGCCGCTTCACCAGTTCGAGGAGGTGGTACTGACGCCACCAGTTTAGCCGAGCCAGCCCGCGGTACTAATGCCGCGAGACGTCCAGCAACAGCAGCAGCAGAGCCAGCCCGTGGTGGTACTGAGGCCACCGGTGTGTGTTTTGATAGAGATGTTGTCTTTCCTCATGTTACTGGATCTCAGAACTCATTTTTGAATAAAGGAAAAGGTTTAGTTTCTTCTGGTCCCACTGTGGTGAGTGATGTATGTGTGGATCCGGCCGTCGAGCCGTCTAGGCCTTTTCCTAATCCTTGATCTGCAAAGGACCCTGTGATCCACTTCCCTAGAGCCCTTCAGATGGGGAAAAGGAAGAAAAAAGAAAAATGATCCAAAAAAGAGAGAGCAGGAGGAGTTCAGTTAGAGCATGATCGATAGATTCCACATCCAGATGACCCTCCAGGAGGCTTTGCAGCACATCCCCCTTCTTCACGATCTTTGAGAGATAGGACCACAGTTAGGAGGAGGAGGAACCACACTTCAGAGATTCATGTGCTGACGAAAGCCACGTGTTTGCGATACAGAACCGTCTGCCAGCCAAGAGGCCAGATTCAGGGGCCCCGTATGTCAGATGCCAGATTAGTGAGCAGAGGTTCGACCGGACTTTATTAGATAGCGGGTCGTTCGATCAACCTACTTCCGGCAGCCCTTCTCGACCGCTTCGAGTTGGGCACTCTTCGACAGAGCAGGACAGTCCTTCAGTTTGCTGATCGATCTGTCAAGAGGCTGAAGGGGTTGTTGCGAGATGTTATCGTCACGATTCAGGGCCTGAAATTCCCCGTGGACTTCGTAGTGTTGGACATGGAGATCCCTGATTCAGTGACCGATACCCCATCATCCTCGGTCGTCCGTTCTTGGCCACAGCCAAGGCAGTGACTGATCACGACAGCGGGAAGGTGTACTTTTGCGTCGAGGGCGAGAGTATACAAATAGAGACGGTCGAGGACTACAGAGCCAGAGAGAGAGCACACTCAGAGGCTAGCACAGATTCAGAGCAGCTGACAAACGCAGAGCCAGACATCCACCAGGACTGTGATTTTGTGATCACAGACGATGAGGCAGCATGGGCAGATCCTGCAGCACAGGCCATCCTCTCATTTTCAGATACAACTGATGCCGAGATGATAGTAGAGGAGAGCCTGGAGAGCACAGCCCTGGTTCAGGATACTACAGAGGCAGCAGAGCCGATCCTTGATCGCGACACGACTATCAGTGATGGTGGTGCTGAGGCCACCTTGTGTGATGGTGGTACTGACGCCACCGTATTTTGATGCAGATCCCTCGGATTCAGAGTCTGATTGGGCAGATTGTGATGATCAGATGCCAGACTTGAGTCCACTTGAGCCGACAGATGAGGAGGAGGCAGATGCAGAGCCGATCAGAGATAGCATAGTTGAGCAGCCTTCTCCAGATCCAGTTTGCGAGAGTTCGCTTTCTTTCTCCAGGCAGATTTGGCAGACTTAACAGCATTCACTCATTTCCTTCCGCAGCCAGATTTGCCAGCACCCAGCCTTCCAGAGCTGAAGCCGCTCCCTACTTCGCTGAAGTATCGGTTCCTTGCGGGCGAGCCAGAGATGTACCCAGTCATCATCTCCGCCGATCTGACTAGAGAGCAGGAATCCCGTTTGATGGAGGTTCTTGAAAAGAACCGCAAGGCAATCGGATGGAGCGTAGCAGATCTCCATGGGATTAGTCCATCAGTGTGCTCCCACCATATCTATCTCGAGGAAGGGGCGAAGCCGTCGCGTGAGTTCCAGCGGCGACTGAACCCCAACCTGAGAGAGGTTGTGATGAAGGAAATATCAAAATGGTGGAGTGCAGATTTTATTTATCCCATTTCCGACTCCAAGTGGGTCAGCCCCTTGTATGTGGTGCCCAAGAAGACGGGCATCACGACTGCGATCAGTGAGTCGGGAGAGGAGATTGCTACACGAGTACCCACCTCTTGGAGGGTCTGTGTTGGCTACAGGAGACTCAACCAGGACACCAAGAAGGACCATTTCCCCCTGCCTTTTATTGACCAGATCATTGAGAGACTGGCAGGGAAGAGCCATTATTGCTTCCTGGATGGGTACTTGGGCTACAATCAGGTAGCCATCGCTCCTGAGGATCAGGAGAAGACCACCTTTACCTGTCCCTTTGGTACATATGCCTTTCGACGCATGCCATTTGGGCTATGCAACACCCCTGCGACTTTTCAGAGGTGCATGTTGTCGATATTTTCGAACATGGTAGGGGAATGTTTGGAGGTCTTCATGGACGATTTCTCGGTCTACGGCGACGGATTCGACTCCTGTCTTGACTGCCTAGACCGAGTACTCCAGCGATGTATTGAGTATCAGTTGGTTCTATCTTGGGAGAAGAGTCACTTCATGGTGACTCAAGGGACGGTGCTTGGCCACATCATCTCCAACAGGGGCATGGAGGTTGATCCGGCCAAGGTTGATGTCATTAGGAAACTCGCACCACCGTCCAATCTGAGGCAGCTACGGTCATTCCTAGGGCACGTTGGATTTTATAGGAGATTTATTCAGGATTTCAGCAGGATTGCCCGGCCGTTGACTGACCTCTTGACGAAAGACACCGAGTTCCTTGTCGATGACAAGTGTCTTTCGTCCTTCACGACTCTCCAGCAGTGTGTTATTGAGGCTCCTATCCTCCAGCCGCTGTATTTGTCTCTCCCATTTGAGATCATGACGGATGCCTCCGATTTTGCCGTGGGGGCAGTGCTGGGACAGAGGAGGGATGGAGTTCCATTTGCTATTCACTACGCTAGCCGCACATTGGATTCCGCCCAGCGAAATTACACGATCACAGAGAAGGAGATGCTAGCCGTAGTGTTCGCCCTAGATAAGTTCAGATCGTATATCATTGGATCTAGAGTGACTTTGTACACAGATCACACCGCCATCAGGTACCTCATGGCAAAGAAGGATGCCAAGGCCAGATTGACTAGATGGATCCTTCTACTCCAGGAGTTCGATATTGAGATCAAGGATAAGCCTGGAGTCAAGAATGTGGTGGCGGATCATCTCTCCCGTTTAGAGCAGCCTGAGGAGTCTGAGCAGATAGATCCTATTCGAGATACCTTCCCAGATGAGGCGATCCTTGCTATCGCCTCACTCCCGTGGTATGACGATATTGTGAACTTTCTCGTTGCTGGGAAAGTCCCACAAGATTGGCCCAGGCAGAGACTTGAGACCTTCCTTGCGAAGGCCAAGTCCTACCATTGGGAGGATCCCATCCTTTACCACGAAAGGGGGGATAGCGTCTGGCGTCGTTGTATTCCTCAGGAGGAGCACCATAGCGTCCTCACTTACTGCCACAAGCTTGAGGTAGGAGGACATCATTCAGGGAGGAGAACGGCACAGAAAGTACTCCAATCCGGCTTGACTCAGATGAGTTCGTGAAGAGGTGTACTGACTGTCAGAGGATGGGCACTTGTGGACAGCGTGATATGATGCCGATGCAGCCCATTCACTTCTGTGAGGTTTTTGACGCATGGGGCATCGATTTCATGGGTCCATTCCCTAAGAGTCAGGGATTCAAGTACATTCTGTTGGCCGTTGATTATGTTAGTTGTTGGGTGGAGGGTATCCCCGCCCGAGCTGCTGATGCGAGGACAGTTTGCAGATTTTTGAGGAAGCACATCATCACGCGGTTCGGGGTTCCACGAGTTCTGATTTCTGATGGGGGATCTCACTTCATCAACGACCAGGTGAAGGCACTTGCTAGAGAGTTCGGCATAGATCATCATGTTGCTACACCTTACCATCCACAGACGAATGGTCTAGCCGAGGTGTCGAATAGGGAGATCAAGACTTTATTGCAGAAAGCCGTCTGCCTTGACCGAAAGGATTGGTCACAGCTATTGGACTCGGTCTTGTGGGCATATAGGACATCTTTCAAGACACCATTGGGCACATCTCCCTTTCGCCTCGTATATGGCAAGCCATGCCATTTACCTGTTGAGCTGAGGCACAAGTCACTTTGGGCAGTCACAGATATTCTTATGGATCCAGATGGTATGGGAGACCAGAGAAGGGCAGAGTTAGCTGCCCTGGAGGAGCTTAGAGATACAGCATTCTCAAACAGCCTACATTATAAGGAGAAAGTGAAGGAGTGGCATGATTCTCACATCAGCTACAAGCATTTTGAGATTGGACAAAGAGTATGGCTGTTTGATGCGAGGCTACATTTATTTCCAGGGAAGCTACAGAGCAAATGGAAGGGACCCTACTTGGTCAGAAAGGTACACGACAACGGTAGCATCGACATATCTGAGTTGTCTTCTGAGAGTACCTTTAGAGTGAATGGCCAGCGGCTCAAGCCATTTCTAGATCATGAGCCGCGGGTCGCTGATCTTGCCCCTATTCATTTTGCGTGAGATGTGGTCTTTGACTCACATCTAATGCATCTCACGCCTGAGTTTCACTGATCTTCCGCCTTGTATAGATCCAGATGTCCATATCGCTACAGTCTTTAGTCCCACATCCCTTTCTTCATCTTGTGATTAAGCTATACTTAGGGTGCACTTTACCCTAAGTATAGGGGGGATGTGAGACCTTATGGGTACTTCTTTTGTTTCTGCCTACCCCTGTTTTGGTGCCTATACTTAGGGATATTTCATCCTAAGTATAGGGGGGTTAGACCCTGTACATTCTCCACTCGGTTTTTCCCTTAGTATACAACCTGCTATACTTAGGATTATTTGATCCTAAGTATAGGGGGAAGACCCGAGACCCGTTTGACTTTTCTATTTTCTTCTTCTTCCTTGTATATAGCCTTTCTTTTCACTTCCCTATACCTAGTACGAGTTATGTCTTCTTCATCGCTCTTGACTCTGAGGACATCGTTCGAGCTAAGTATAGGGGGGTGTGTATATATTTCATATATACTTTAGCCATAACTCGTACTTTGTGTGAGTGTGTTTATAAATAAAATGGCTAAAAATTACAAAAATTAAAAATTTTTCATGTACATAAACTTCTTTTATTTGCACATAAATAGCTAGTGTACAAATTATTTTTGTAAAAATGATTTCAAAAATCTTTTGTGTAAAGCTTGTGTAAATATTTTTTGTATCAAAATTATGTATATAGTACAAAATTTTTCCAAAATGTTTTGAAAATCAAAAGTTTGCAAAAATCTTGTGTAAATGTGTGTAAATATATTTTTGCAAAACTTGCACTTCATGCATCCATTCATGATTTCAAAGCATTTTTCAAAAATTTTGCATGATTGTAAAATTTGTGTAAATAAGCATCTTTTTGTACATATGTATATAGTTTTTCTGGATGATAGTTGACATTTAAACTAGCCTGGAATCAAATTGAGAAATGGAGCTTGATTAAGATCTTAATCCACCTAATTTCTAAGAGGAACCTTATAGGGCTTAGGTTTAAGGCTTTTCAAGTCCATGGTGACTTAATTCTTTGAGTCCATTAGGCTATGATCACATGTCATCTCAATGAGCCTAAGTAGAGCACTTAACAACAACACATGACTCATATAGATTATGGCTTTACTTGGACACCAGCACTATGCACCGAGCTCTCTACGGATGAGGTGGTGAGGAGGCAGTCTTCCTTGACTTGGGGTAGCATATGAGGGTAGTACTTCTAGGCGGAACCTCTCTTCTTCTTTTAGTGAAGGAAGTGCGTCTCAACTTGGTCTGGTTGCCATGAGGTCTAACGACGGGAGTTGTGGGTTGCAATAAAGCTTCAAAAGAGGGATAGTCTACTGGCTCAAGAGGAAAAACTCCTTGTATATATGCTGCACATGTATATGTTGTACAGATGCACTTGAAAAAAAATGTGCAAAAAGAAAAGAACTCCAAAAAAGTGGTGGGTCTGAGAGAAAATGATAATCCCACCGGAGTATGTATATAGAGTGCAATAAGCAAAGCTTGGTTTCATGTTCCACCTGTTGTAGCTTGCAGCAGGGAGACTTGGCTACACTGGTCAAGCTCCCAAGGGTACTTGGCTACACTGGCCTTGACCCATTCTCTTCTTCCTCCTCTTCTTGAGCCGGTTGAACTTGAACTTAGAAGGGAATACCCCGCTCCTCGAGGAAAGAGTGGCCAGATTGAGGTCATAGAGTTACCTTGTTGGGGAGGGTTGTCAAGTTGCCATTTCTGAGGTGGAGAGCTTAGACCTCACTTTCACAGGACAAGAAAAGATTCATGGTCTTCAGGGTTTGTGATTGATGACTTGTTCTGATCTGGAGCATTGAGGTGTCTTGGTTATAGATTAGTGGAACTTAGAGGCTGTTGAGTTTTAAGCTTAAGTCTAAATAAGGTTCCGACACATTAATAATCCAAAGATCTGATCGAGCTCCATACCCCAATTTAATGAAGGCAAGTTTAATAATCAACCTTGATCCATGTACATCCTCTTTTTCTTTTTTCTTTCTTTCTTTTTCACTTCTTTTTCAAATAAGTGTTTACTAAGGGACTAGCAAAGTTAAGTATAGGGGGGTGATGAATACTCATTCATCACTCTTTATTCTTATATTTTAGCTACAAAAACCTTTGCAAATGCATGTAGATATATGTAAATACAAATAATTACCAAAAGCATGCATTGTGTAAAAACCTATAATTAGCATGTTTTTGTGCAAAAATAAAAGAATAAAGATTAAAAAGAAAAAGAGGGAAATATTTAGAATAAATATTGAGCAACCTAACCTAAGGGAGGGCTCAGCTGGGGCCTGACCGCATAAAAGCCAAAGTAGAGGGAGATAGGGGCTCATGAGTGTAAATATTTATGTAAATAAAATAAAATATATTTTCCTCACCAAAAATATGCTTGTAAATATTTGTACATATTTCTAAGTATAAAAACAAAAGAAAAAGTTAAAAATCAAAAAGAACAAAAATACCCCTTTTCATCGTGTACATAAACCACATCTACATATTTACTTAGCCTTGTAAATATATAAAATTAACTTTTATAATTTTTGTAAATAAACTATGTTATATATTGTAAATAAATAAAATAAAAACAATTAAAACAAAAACAAAATAAAAATAGAAAAATTAAAAATACAAAAATACATTGTACATATACCATGTATATAGATGCACATATATATTTATTTTACCTATGTAAATAAATAATAAAAATCAAATAAAAATACCCTTTTATTCCTTATTTTATAATGAAAATAAATAAAATATAAAATAGGAATAAAATTGCATAAAAATAATAATTAAAAATCAAAAATCAAAACCCTATATTCTATATATACCTATATATAGTACATATTATGTATATAGCTTATTTTTATTTCGAAAAAAATTATTAAAAATCACCAAAAAATAGAAAAAAAATAATAAAATAAAAATATTTTGTGTTTTGAGTTTTTGCAAATTCGGGCCCTAGCTACCCTTAATTTCCCATTTCAAAACTCAGCCACGTGGCCGAATTCCATTGGGTCCTGGGGATGTTGACCGCTCGGTCAACTACCCCCCCAGGACCACCTTCCGCGGATACAAGCGCCCGACCCGATTTCTCGCAATTATACCCGCTTGATCCGACACCCATTTCCCCTAAATCCCGGGTCCGAATCGTTAATCGTTCATCCGACATCCTCGCCGGAGCCGCTCCCTCGGGATCCGCACGCTCCTGAGCTTGCCCGGACCCATCTTTCTCGGACCCCTAGCCGTATAAAGTCACAGCTCCGCCACCCTCTCTCTCCATCTTTGGCCATTCACCTTCTTCTCCTGTGAGCTCCAGAGAGACCGCAAGAGTGACAGCTAGCGCCTCGTCCTGTCGAAGCGAGGAAAGGAGGAGGACCCATCGATCTGGAGACGTAGCCGCCGTAGCTCCGCCACCAGCGTGAGCTTCGAGCCTCGGACCGAGACGATCCTCGAGGCGACGACCGGGAGCTTCCCCAGCTCCTCCCCAGTCTCTCCGTTCACCCAGGTACCCATTTAGCTCCGCCATTTCTTTCAATTTCAGTTTACGACCAAATCGCTCCGCCGCCGCGCTTCTTTGATCCGACACTCCGTTACCCATTCGATCATCGGAATCGCCCATTACGTCCGCCTCCTTCCGATGCACATTCTTCACCCACTCACTCAACCCATCTCGCACAGGAGCTGGGAACCGAGCTCCTCCGTCCACCACCTTCGCCGGAGCTCGTCGCTTCGACCCATTGTTCACCCCCACTTCGCCTAACCGGGTCGAGGCAGTTTGCCCTCGACCCGCGAGTCTCCTGAGCTGCTTTGCAGGTGATACCGAGCCCATCTGAGGGCTTGGTCATTCAGGCCAGGAAGTCAAGCTCCGCCGACCTCGCCCGAGCTCTCCGGAGCCCGGCGCGATCATCGGAGCATCGCAGCAGACGCAGGAGCGCTCCAGCTTGCTTCTCCGACCATCAGAGCGCTCCAGGGAGGAGCACCGCGCACGCACGAGCCCGGCGAGTCTCGTCGGGGACCTGTTCTTCGAGGACCCTCCTCTGCCGTTGATCGTCCCCCTCCGCTCCAGACTTCATCCGGGCCGTCCGTCTCTGGAGCCACCAGCACCTCTCAATCTGAGGAGAGGCGATCCGGAGCGCCCACCGTCAGCAGCCGTCCGATCTCCACGTGGCGCGCATCCAGCCATCCGCTTAATAAAGGGTAATTTACCCTTAGGCCCTGTCTTTGTTTTTATTTCATTTTAGTCCTGTAAATATTAAAGTCAGTTGTTTAGTTTTAGGGTAATTTGCATATTGGGCCCTGTGCTTTCTGTTATTTGCATTTATACCCCTGCCAGTTGTGGACACGTGCATCGACACGTGATATTTTGGGTTATTTGCAGTAGATACCCCTGTAGTTCTGGATGTTATTGAATGAATGAAAACTTTTCCTTATTTGCATTTATACCCCTGTGCATGATTTATTTCCACATGTGCGTTATACTTTGGGTAATTTGCAGGTAAGCCCCCTGGACTTTTGGTACCTATTACCAATAAGTCCTTGGGACTTATTTTTCTTACATTTGGGTCCCTGAGTGCCCCAGGCACGCGCGTGGCGCGTGTTTTGCTGGGTATTTTGCACCAGACCCCCAGAACTTTGGGTATTTGCACTTTGGTCCCTGTGCACAATGCCCCTCTTTTATTTTTGAATAAAATATCAAATCACCTCCAAATCCAACGAAAATTTGACACATGGCTCCTGCCATGGTGTAGGATTTTTGAGGACATTTTATTTCGTTTGATATTTTTAAAAAATCAAAAACCTTCATTTTTGCCACTATCTAACTTGGAAAATCACAAAAAAATATTAAATAGTGTCTAAAAAATTACAAAAAAATTGTCTACTGTTTACTTTGTGTTGCTTGATTTTCTAGCCAATTTTGGCTATTTTTCATACTAAAAACCACTAAAAACTTAAAAACACTCAAAAACCTATAAGAATTCTAGTAAATAAATTAAAAATCCAAAAATAATAAGATTGGTACCTAAATTTTCCCTATTTTGTCTTCTTTATAGGAAAATTACCTCCAGGTCATTTTGAGGCTCTTAGATATTTTATCTAGGGCTTTTTGGCTCGGCTGGACCAGTACCCCACTGTTTGTTTCACTTTTTGATTTTTAGAAAATAAAATAAACATCAGAAAATTCTCAAAAATTCACCAAAA